>CM038796.1:205310415-205627250 GCA_021764765.1 Vicia sativa
TTAAGCCTGTTGAAAATGGCTTGAGTACTGACTTCCAAGGAGTTCATCACTAGAAACCTGTCTGGGACTAATGTTCATAGTTCTAAGTAGTTATCTTTGCTTTCGCTTTTGAACCTCGCTCACCAAAGCTGTAAGAGATGTTTTATAGGCTTAACTTTAAAATAATTTCTTTGTCTGCCTAAGACAAATGAGGTATTTGGGTTCTGTTTCATATGGTGAATCATAAATAAACGTTGTTTTGATTCCACACCTCAGGTGTTTATTTTCATTTTACCCTTTCTTGAAATGATAATTTAAAACACAATAAATAAAATCCTCAAAAAATATAATCATGCTCACTTTCACATTAACTTTTTCTAAAAACAATATAAAAAGGGAGTTAATTAACCAAACATAAATCAAAACATGCAGACAATAGATGGACAAATCCATTGAAAGCAATAACTTTATGCTCTCTCCCAACTTTGAAATCCCTCAAAGTCGCCGAGGAAGAAGTTGAAGAAGAGATCCTGATGAGATTTTCGATTGCTTGTAACGAGGAAAGAATCATTCAGCCTCGCCAAAGAGCCTCTAAGCAATCAACTCATTCAAGAAGACAAAAAGAAGTAAACATCAGAGCTTCATCGACAAGAACGCCAAAAGCAAACTGATAGATCTTCTTAAAGAATATGTTGATGTGTTCGGCTGGTCCTACCAGACATGCCAAAGTTTAGATACCAGCCGCTGAGCATCACTTTCCATTGTGCCGGAGTGTCCGCCATTAAATGTAGACTAAGAAGAGTTCTCCAAACATGGTCGACAAAATCAAAAAGGAAGTTCAAGCACTGACCGGTTTCCTCAAGTATTCGAATATCCTCAATGGCTCGCCAACATAGTGGCACTGCTCCAAGAAAGACCAAGAAGTGTGTGTGTCGACTATCGGATTTGAACAAAGCAAGTCCAAAAGACATTTCCCACTACCACATTAACATACGCCAGTGGATAGCACCGCAAAATTCAACGCCTTTTCCTTCATGGACGCTTTTCTCCGGGTTATAATCGCATCGTAATGGCTCCCCGAGGACATGGAGAAGACATCTTCATCACCATAGTACTTTTGTTACAAAAGTAATGCCATTCGATTAAAGAATGCAGAACTTACCAAAGGGCAATGACTACTCTCTTTCACGATGATGCACAAAGAGATCAAGTCTGTGGATGACATGATAGCAAAGTCCGACGTCAAGAGCATATAGAATATCTCAAGTCAAGCCAATGACTAAGGAAATTTCATCACCTAAATCCTAACAAATGCACCTTGGGGTAAGATCCGAAAACTCCTAGGTTTCATCGTCACCAAAGAGGTATCGAGGTCACCCCGATAAAAGTCAAGGTTATTCAAGAAATGCCTACTACATATCGTAAAACAAGTAAGAGGATTTCGACGGTCAATTACATCTCCGTGATTTATCTCTCAACGATCGCTACCGTGGGCCGATATTCAAGCTTCTCCGCAAAATCAAGAGGTCAGGTGATGTAAGATTGCCAAAAGCATTCGACAAAGATCAAAGCACGCTCCGTCAACCACCAAGACCGATTCCTCCTGTCAAGGAAGTCCGCTAATCATGCACCTACTGGTAGGAAGAGTCCATGTGTCGCGATTGGACAAGCAAGATGAAATCAGGCATGAGCACGCCATCCACCGAGTAAAAAGTTCACGACCGTGGAAACTCGCTACTCCATGCTCGAGAAAACATGTCAGGTGTGGGCTTCAAAATGTCTCCGCCAAGAATGATCAATCACACGACTTGGTTAATCTCTAAAATGGATCCAATCAAGCACGCTTTGAAAAGCCCGCTTAACGGGAAGAATTGCTCGATGGCGTATGCTATTATCTCAATATGATATCCAAGACTGCGCTCAAAAAGCGTCAAAGGAAGCATTCTTGTCGATCACTGCTTATCACCGCTCAACGAATACCAATCTATCAAGTTCGACTTCCCGACGAGGATGTTATGTACTTAAAGATGAAAGATTCAGACGAACCAACGCCTTGGAGAAGGTCCGCATCCGTAATCTAGACGGGGTTTGATTTTGATGGAGAAGTTAACGCTTTTGGCAATGGAATCGGGGGCTTATCATTACTTCCGAGGGTTCTCATATCCGCTTTCCGCTGATTGTTATTTGATCGCACCAACAACATCGCAGTATCATGAAGCTATAATGGGAATCAAAGAAGCATCGACTGAGGATCAAGATCCTCGATATATGGAGACTCACCTTGTGATCAATCAAATCAAAGACAAGTATGAAACTCATCATCTTGGTTTGATTCCCTACGAGATTATGCAAGACTTGACTTTCTTCAACAGTTGAACCGCATCATATCCCGAGATCAAAATCGAATGGCGATGGCTACTATCTTCCATGTTCAAAGTCATTGAATGATATGCCTAAGATCCGTGACGCCTTGAAAGACCAGCAGATGTATTCGCAATCAAGCCTTCGATGATAAACCGTGGTTCCATGACATCAAACGCTTTCAAACACGAGTACCCACTTGGCATCGACAAAGATAGGAAAACTCTAAGGAGGCTTTCTAGAAATTTCTTCCCGAATGAAGAGGTGCATACAAAAGAAACGCCGACATGGTTCTCGCCAAATGCGCCGATGCAAGAAAGCATACCATCATCCATGAAGTGCATGAAGGATCCTTTGAACCCATTCAAATGGGCATGCAATGTCCAAAGATTCGAGAGAGTGATACTATTGGATAACAATGGAATCGATCACAGAACACGCTAAGAGATGTCACAAGTGTCGATCTACGCAGATAAGATCCATGTACACCGACTCTACTCAACATTCTCTTCTCCGTGGCCTTTCTCCATGCGGGTATCGACATGATCGATGATCGAACCAAAAGCTCCAACGGACATCGCTTTCGTGGCTATTGATTACTTCACCAAATGGGTCAAGCAACATCTTATGCCAACGTAACAAGACAAGTGGTTGTGAGGTTCATCAAGAACAACCTCATTTGTCGATATGGAGTTCCAAGCAAGATCATTACGTAAAATGGATCAAACTTGAACAACAAGATGATGAAAGAACTGTGTGAGGAATTCAAGATCGAGCATCATAACTCATCTCCTTACCGCTGAAGACCGCCTTGAAGCCGCCAACAAGAACATCAAAAGATTGTCCGTAAGATGGTCATCACTTACAAAGATTGGCACGAGATGCCGCCATTTGCTCGCATGGGTATCGCATTCTTACACACTCAATAGGGCAACTCCTTTGTCTCTAGTATACGAGGAAGCAAAGGTTCTCGTAGAAGTCGAGATTCCATCAATGAGAGTTCTCATGGAAACTAAGTTATCTCGAGGCCGAATGGTGTCAAAGCGATACGACTAAATGAACTTAATTGAAGAAAGCGCCTCACCGCTCGTGTCATGGACAATTATATCAAAGAAGGATGAAGAAAGCTCACAAAAGGTCCCACCGTGAATCTCGAGAAGGCACCGCGTTTTAAAAAGATTCTCGTTTTTCAAACAGATTCTAGGGCAAATGGACTCCTAATTACGAAGGCCCATACATCGTCAAAGAAGCTTTTCCAAGCAAGGCTGACTCTCACAACCATGGACGGTGATGAACTCGTGATCCCGTGAATGCCTGTACCAAGAAATACTTTGTCTAAAAACAAAAGAATGTAATTCGGTAAGTCGAAACCCGAAAAAGCGGCTTAGGTAAAATGAGCGCCTGTGGACTGAAACCCAAAAGGCGGTCTGCAAAAATTAGACAATAAATGAAATTATCCCGATAGATTGAACTCGAAAAGGCAATCTAGGCAAAATAAGGATACGTAAACGACAAAGTAATCAAGATTCAAATCGCATTTCAATAATCAAGAAATTTCCATCAACGGATTTTCAATCAAATCTTCTCAAGCAACAAGCACATTGAATTCAAAGTTGTTAGGATAATAGTGGTTATTTTCTTTCAATGTAGCCTCGCCCCAATAAATTATCATTTCCAACTCTTGTAAATAGTTCATGGAATCACGCCTTTATCGATACTATTCTATCAATAAATTTGAGCCTCAGGCCTTTTGTTTGCAATTTTGCTTTATTCGCTTTGCAAAATAACGCTTTTATTGTGAAAATCACTTTTGAAACTAAAAGGTTTTAAATGAATTTTACTCAAATTTTTGAAATAAAAGCTAATTTTCCTTGAACTATGAACACGGAAGGAACTTCAACAATTTTCTCCATAAGTGTTTTGATCCGAAGATAGAACAATCAGCATGTAAGTCTTCTTCTCCTCAGAGATCATCAGGACGATATTCTTATCCAAAAGAATTTCAAACGGTTGCCAATAAAATGCCTTTTTCGTAAAGTTTAAAGCATGCAACCCGATTCATCATCAAGAACGCTCACATCATCATAAGATTTTACGAGTATTTGTTCGAATCGTGACATAGTCCTTTTCCCAAATATCCTTTATTGTCTTGTCAAGTATCAAGATGCATATGACATTTATAACATTCATCATAACATCATTAATGCCGCATTCCTCAATGTTTGTTTCCATATCACCGGTTTGGATTACATTTACTCACGTGGATGTGTCATATCTCCAAAGAAGTTATCCCAAGCGTAAGAATACATTTTCTCGTTCCCTCAATGAGATCATTCCTCATTGAGGACAATGTCTTGATTGACCTTTTCTTTCAGCTCATTCTCGGATAACCTCATCTCTAACCAACCAAACAATAAGCAATAGCCTCATCCGAACCGCTTATTTCCTCTTCATCTTTAAACTTGTCATAAAAAGATTGTTCTTCCTTCAAGTTCAAATCATGAAAGTTCAAGAAATCTCCAGCTTGTCTTTCCGCCTAAAAGGAAAACCTCGTGTCTTTCAATCAAAATGCCCGCATCTTCTCAGAGAGAGATCCTGGCAAGATTGTACCCGTGAAAATCGAACTCATTTGGGATCTGCTTCCATCATTTGTCTCGTTATTCACAAGGTCAATACTCAAGAAAATTTTTCAAAGATTTACCTTGTTATAGTTATCACTCACCGATAATTGGTAATATCTTCTAATTCATTACCATGAACTATCACAAGGTCGATAATTGGTAATATCATCTTCGCTACCTTAAACATTGTCACACACAATGGTAATCTCTTTGTTTCCTAAAGCGTAATGCATATTCACATTTTTGGAATCTCTTTTCCCTGGAGACATATTGCATGTTTCCCAACAAACAGATCCTCTTTTCTTAACAGATCAAGTCATCCTCACAAATTCTTCCCCGTCATGTCAATCCTTGATATCTTCCGTGAATCTTTTACAATCATTTTCGATTTTTGGTATCTTAGGTCCAAAATTTGTTATTTTGATATTTGTCTCTTCACACCTATCAAAACGAAGATATTCATCTTCATATCTCAGTTGAAGAAACTTAAATAGGGCATCTCCATACCCCAATTTTTGACCTAATATACCACCTCACATTTTCATCATTTCATCTTTAACAGTCTAGAACAGAATTAATCGGGTGTGGATTTCACAGGTCAAAATTAGGGTTTCACCAAATTTTCATCTGATTCAAGAGGCAAGCAATTAGGGTTTGAGTTTTACTCACCTCATTTGATCTATCTTGATCAAATCATCAACCTCTGATCTTCAGATATCCAACTTTTCTCATTAATCTATCGAGGATCGACCAATTAGGGTTTCCATCGAGGATGAGTAATCTCTGATTTTCTGATCAATGAATGACTTTTTTGGTTGGAGATTGATCTTCATATTTTAGATACAACATGTTGACCTAATTTCTTAATTCAAAACTTCACAGAAGTTCACAGGATTCATCAACACTCGAATCATCCGATGAAATTTCATCTGTTTAAAAGTCAAACTTTGACTTTGGTCAACTTTTTCAAGATAAAACTTTTTCCATCATCAAAATACTTCAAATGATCCATCATGATCATAAAAAATCAAGAAATTTGGAAAAGTCAACAAAAAGTCAAAATTTTCAACACTTAGAAAATTTTTCAAGTGTTAAAATTTCTTACTTTTTCCAAACTTCATGGCATTGTTTCACATAGTTCCACTTTGAATTGGAAAAAACTCAAAACATGAAAGTTGTAGCCCTTGAAACAAGCTTTCCAAAATGTCCAAGAACTCTCAAATCCATGGAGTCTACCCATACTTTTGATTTTGAAACTTAGAGCTCCAAAATCCATAATTTTCAAATACAAACTTTCAAAATTATAGGTCATTTTGAGTTTTTCTTTCTTTCTAGAAGCATGCCACCTTGCCAAGTGAGATAGGACTGATAAAGATCAGAGGGAGAGTAATTACATTGAGATAGGATCAAGGTAAGATTTAACCATGGTTAAAAGAAAGCCTTTGAAATTAATGCAATGACTTCCTGCCCTTTTAAGGCAAGTTGAAAATACCAAAGCCAAACTTTCTCACTTATCTTTCGAACTAGACCTATAATAGAGGTCTTGTTTGCAATTCAAACCACACCAAAGCTATGCAAAGACATGCTTTCTCTTTCTTAAAATTCAAGAAACATAGTTCAAATTGAGAGATTTTGCATTTTTGAAAATTTGTGAAGAAACATAAGATGTTTGGTGTCTAACATGTTGTAAATATCATATGTAATTGGTTTGTAACTTAAAATCAATCCAAGAAACACCGAAAATCGTTTTGCATTCCATGTTCACAAGCTTGTCAAACCGCCTTTAAACTTCAATTCATAGTTGGCTCGAGCTAGTTGAGTTTTGATCATCCAAACATCATCAACATACATCATGGACATGATGCGCACCATTAACAACAAACCGTAACACCTCTAACCACGATTTCAGCCACTTTAAGTCAGATGGTCGACTTGGTCGATCAATTCGTGCAAGTTCATGAAGTGCGCATTCATACATGATCCTGAAGGCCGATGGTGCTCTAAGAATCATTAAAACTCAACCGAAACACACTAAAGCGTAATTCGATCCGAGCTTGAAATGTAAGAACACCAACTTCGAACTCTATGATTTCTTGATTCTAGTCCAAAAACTCTTGGCCATTTTGTTCTCGCACTATCCACGATCAATAACCTCAATCAATTGATCAATTCATCAACCATACACGATTTCAATTAGATTTTTCAGCTTTAGGGTTCTTCGTGTTCTTCGTAAATTCAATCATGTTAGGCTTAAAATAAATGAAATTAAAGGACACTATCATGTTCCCTGGCTCAAAACCATCAAGTTTCATGTTTACATCTTTTGATTTCATCAAGAAACGAAGATTGAGGATTGAT
The DNA here is from genome assembly GCA_021764765.1 of Vicia sativa. Classification (NCBI taxonomy): domain Eukaryota; kingdom Viridiplantae; phylum Streptophyta; class Magnoliopsida; order Fabales; family Fabaceae; genus Vicia; species Vicia sativa. The sequence continues at coordinate 205,317,735 of CM038796.1, forward strand.
TGAAGATTGGAGGAAGAAGAAGGTACCGCCGCTTTTCAAATTCAAAAATGCTTTTAAAATATATTTAGTTGGTTTAACTTCAATACCTGCCTCAACGGTTGCCAGCTCACTCTTAAGTCATTTATACTTTGCTTGCCTAGGTGTCCCGGTCCGAGTAGCCTTGGGACCATTTTTTACCAAACTTTGTATATTTTTTCATTTTACAAACTTTGACTTTTTCAAACCCAATCAAAACTCCTCATTTTGAGGTGATTTTTGTACACTTGTCAATTAATATGTCTATTTTATGATAGTGTCAAATTTCAAAAACTTTCATCCGATTATATTTTGATCGAGCCCGGTAAGAGCTTTTCAAAGCACCTTTGGTGATTTTTCAAACTTTCAAGCCCGATTCTTTTCAAAACTTTCACAAGTAAACTCAATCTCAAAACACTTCAACAATTTTCAAAACTCATCAAAACTTTTTACCATGATCGATCCGACGGACGATAAAACCAATTGCCTCGAATTTCTTAACCGATCATGGGCCTCCTTACTGTAAGTCCCAACATTCTTTATGTACATACATTTTTCCTTGTACATCCAATTTTCATATACATACAAATTTTTACCTGTACATAACAGATACCTTTGTAAATACCGCATGACTCGATCGCTTGTTTTCACCGCTGTATACATTGAATACCATTGGTATTGAAAGGAGCATTCTCGTGAAATCGCTTAAACCAACGGGCCACCATCATGGTGTAAGTCCCAACCTCCTATGTACATCCACATCCTCCTCGCATAAATACTACCGCTCGCGTACATATTTACTTTTGTACACCTTCAAACTTGTAAATAATCAAGTTACTGCTTTTAAACGCTCGCTCACGCACACTTGTTTATATTTCCTTCATAAACTCTTGTAAATAAACATCATGCATTGTTTATATTTCTTCATAAACCCTCGTGAATACATATCACACACACTTGTTCATATAATTGTCTAGTTATAACATAACAACTAGTCTAACCAATAGGTCCCCACGCTTAGCCTCTCGGGCTTTATACAAGATAACTCATCCCCGCTGTTAGTTTCGCTAGTCTCTTGGGCTTTGCAAGGTAACTCATTTCAATCGAGTTCAGCCCCTCTTCAGGTTTCATAAGAAAACTCATTCATCTCAGCTAGCCTCCGCTAGGCTTCATATACAGACCCTCACCGCTGAGTCGCCTCGGGCTTCGCCAAAGAATCTCATCGAGTTTAGCCTTCCTTGGGCATCATGAAAGAGACCAGAAATTCAACAGCCCCTATTGGGCTTCTAATACAAAGAATCACCGCGCTAAGATAACCTGAGAGAGTATAATTTCGTGAAATTGCTCTAATTCCAAAAGGATGGTTCCTATGAAACCTTTAAAGCAAAACCACCCATACCTATAGCTTCCTCCGAGCCATACAATGACCTCGATGACCTCGATGACCCAGATGCCTCGGGCTTACAATAAGGACCATGGGCTTAAAAGCATCCCTTTAATCCAATCAATTTCTCCCCAGATTTAAACATTTATCATCTCTATGAGGAGTATCTCATCTATCACATCACATACAATCAAAACTTTTCAAACAAAAACATCTCTTAACTGCAGTGGAACGCACACTCAAGCAAAACACGATGCTTACAATTAAAAGATTCAAATCATCTTTCAAAACATCTTTCTTAAACATGTAAGTGGTAACGAGACTGTTAAAACACCTATAACTTACGATGAAAGATTTTAATCATCAAACTTTCAAAATGTATGTGATGAAATAGATTAGATACATTTTTCATTAAGATGACATTTGCCTTTGTCACTTACTAACATCCCTGCTTCCACTAGCATAAGTGGGAACTACGATTGCTCCGACTTTCTCAATATCCCTTGAGAATACGAGCACAAGGTCTCATCCTTGCCGAGAAAATTTCTTTCTCCTCAAACCAAACAAACCATAGATCCCCAGAGCTACAAATGCTCGATTCCCATTAAGGGATATGTATGTAAGATCCAAAGATCTTTGCGAGCACAATAATAACAAACACTAGGATCCCACATAATCTATCCTTCTTGAAATCCCAAAGGAGAAACTTTCCCAATCATAGAAATAGCAATTAAAACACACAAACATATCAAACATATTCATATATAAAGCTATAGATAACTATATATATTTAGGTGCTCCATCTATTCCCTTTATATAACAAACCCCATTACCCGGATCTCCTAATGCGCTAGGCCTAGTTTGCGCTAGTCACACGCATATCAAAATCAATTAAGGGTATTAACAGCTTTCCCCTTTTTCATAATCATTAAATCATCCTTTCTTGTGTTGAAAATAATAAAGCTTGATGATCGCGGCATCTTGATAAACAAATCAAAAGAGTAAATCGTTTCGAGCCAGAGGATCCGAATTCCGATTCGATTCCCTAGCGCGTCACTTTTAACGCTAACAATCCGCTTAATTTATATTGCTTTAACCATCATCCAAAAGAATTATTCGCTTTAGCTTTATACAAGAACTTAGGATAACAATAGATCGATTTATAGTCTCTATGGGTTCGATATCTTTATCATGGCTCCACTAAACAATCAACGCAAGTGAGGCCGATCGACCACCACCCGACCTATCCACGATTATCTTCCGAGATCACGATGACGGCCAACAAAGAGAAAAATTCATGAAGTTCTATTCTGCTCGTTGTCCCCACTAAATATGTGGACACCGATTGTTTGATACCATGGGTCCGACGGAAAGCATCACTTTTATGCTTACAAATACGGGTCCGCTTAATCTCGCTTAAATCCTTCTCCACCTTCGAACCGCTGCTCTTGAGTTCCTACCATTCTCATACAACACGCTCCCGACGCCCATTCATAACCGCACCGCCAATTTCCGCATGTTTAATCAAGAATACTAATTGATCAAGAAAGAATCGCCAAACTTTTACAGCTCACTAGAGGTCCAAATGCTCATTGCAAACCTTTCACTCAAGGCGACATTTGGGATGATGTTGGCTTTCTTGAATGATCTAACCGTCAACCCACGGAAAGTTGGCGAGATCTCTACGTCAGATATCCATAATCCCGCCTCGAGGTACTTTCATCGATTCTCACGAACACCATTTTTGGGAGGACCAATAACCAAAAGGTCAACCAAAATGAGATGTTCTATTTTCTCGTGTTCTCAACGGCCAAGTCGTCAACGCCGCCCTTCATGCTTAGCCACTTTCACATGCGTAAATGCGCCCACCAACCCATTTGTCTTTGGTGGAATCATCACATCTTTAGCATATGCTTTAGGCCTTTTCGACAGATTTTATCCTTGGGACAATTTATGATGCCAAAGAATCGCTTGATGTAATCTATTGTCGTGATTCTCATATCATCTCCCGAGACAAGATGGCGACACCTTAATGATCAACCGATGTCCGTACCCGTGTCGTACGCTTGTCCAGATCGATCGATGTCCGTAGCCGAAACAATTGGCGTTTTGCTTTCAATGCACCTGCTCCGCAACAACATCAAGAAAATCCTCCGCAGGGTGATAATCCTGATGCGATGCAAGCTGCCTTCAACAGCAAGATCAACTGCCTCGCAATGGAATGTAATCAAGCCCAAACTTTATGCCTTATTCAAGAGTTACAAGACGACCAACGAGAGTTTCAGCACGAACAACGGGAGTTTCGGCGCGAGCAACGTGAGTATGCTTTTCGCAATGACCGTAACTTTGAAGCGTTGCAAGCTCGCATAGCAGACGCTCTTCACCTTAACGATTCGACTCGACAAAGGCCGCCGACTGCACTGCAGGCGAGGATCAAGAGGACAACATTCTCCGAGCGACGAGTGATCACCCTACTCCTTTCTGATTTCTCCTGGTTTTATTGCATTGAGGACAATGCTTACTTTAAGTTTAGGGGAGTCAGAACATTTCTTAGTTCATTTTTATTTTCTTTGCTCTATTTAGTATTTCCCTTTAGTTTCTTTTTTTCCTATGTGTTGCAAAAATTTCCATTCAATAAAATACATGTTTATGTAATTTTAATCTTTATGTAAAATTTCGTGCTTATTCGAATTCTTCCATTTTCTTGAGCCATAACGAAAAAAATTCAAACGTTATATTGACATACTCAACTAGTATTAAGGTTGCTTGTTTTATAAATAAGAACTCGAGCATGACTAAAGCAAAATTGTTATCGCCTTAACACTTCAAAACCCCAAGGCGTTAGATTGATTTAAGTACTTATTATACCAACACCTTAAGACTTAGTTTTAAAGTAATCCCGAGTAGTTTATAAAAGCAATGACACCACCTTAAACGACAAACTACATGGAGAATCGATGAATATAAGTGATTGATCAAGATTTTAAGGAAAACTTTATTAGAAGATGCACTTATTAAGTTAGATGGTCCTTACGATCATTTAATTCAACGGTTATGAAACTATAAAATATTTATGCAAACATCCATTATGAATTGTTCTGGTCTCCGTGTCGAACTGGTAGGCGGATGACATCCGATCCCCAATTTGTAATGGGATAAAGGAGTACCAAATATAATTACCGTAACTCCTAGCTGGATTATAAAGATCAAAGTCACTAACCGTTACTCCACTATGTGCACGTAGGTAAAGGGCTTAATGTGATTTGCAGTAATGAAAACGGTGAAACGAAACGAAAGTATAAGGTCGAGCTATAATAACATGACTTAAATTGTTCTGCAAAAAAAAAAGGGTTATCTAGTGTTATTACGGTAATTTTGGTGTCGAAGTCTAAACTTGAGTTATCCAACAAAGAAGTGAATTGCAACCTAATACTTAATTGAATTGTGTTATATATCCGCGCTTGACATATGCTAAAGTAATGTTTCATTTTTACTTTTTGCTTGAGGACAAGCAAAGGTTTAAGTATAGGGGAGTTTGATAACACGAATTTATATAACATATTTGACTTAATTTTCATAGATAATGTTTCTATTTTTATTTAATTATTTTGTTTTATTTTTGTATTACGCTGGTATTTTTAATGTTTCGTGTATTTGTATTAGATAAAGATCAATTGAGCAAAGAAATAAAATTGAGGAAAAATCGGATTAAAAAGTCAAGAAATAAAGCAAGGGTGATATAGCAAAAGAGGATTTAAATGTAAGAAGATAATTATACAAAGCCAAAAGACTAAGCCCAAAGAAAGCCAAGCCTGTAAGTGAAGCCCACGCTCCAAAGAAGCTTAGGACACAAGTCTCACCTGCCACGCCACGTGAGAACTGCCCACCCCCATTTAGCAAGGAGGCGCCCGCCAAGTGGAGCCCACCATTTTCCAACAAAATGAGACGCCTGCCTTCTCTTTTCAAACACATGGAGGCGCCTGTCTCCTCGTTGATTGTGCTAGTTATATTTTCTCCACGATGACACGTTCATGTGAGAAGAATGGAACGAGAAGTTACCAAGTGAGACTATAAATACAAGTTCATGTTTCGTAGTTAGGGTCGGCATTTTACCCAACAATCGCTCTTTTGGTATTGGCAATTTTATTTTCTTTTCGCCCTTTTGTACTTTTATTTTATTTTCTATTTCAGCTTTAGTTTTAGATTTTCTTTGAGTTTTAAGTCTGTTATAATTTTCTCACAACAATTTCTACATCAGAAATTGTTGTGTACTTTTCACTGATCTAACCTTACGTGAGATCTATTGCTTTTTATTTTCTTGTCACATTTTTCTTTCAATTCAAGAAGTTTCCGAGCAGATCCAGCCGACTTGTGGTGGGGTGCTCGTTTATTTTGAAGAACAAGATTTATTGCAGAATTCTAATTTTCAGGTTTTTAATATTGTCTTAATTTATTTAAAGGATTGTTGCCCGATATTTATTTGTTTGATTATGAATATGTTGAAATGTATTGAATACTATAATTTATGCATGTCTGAGTTAATTAATATGTCTGGCTAAATCTTTCTGATATTGGTATGTAAATTAATCGAACCAAAGGAATCCGAAATAAACTGGCATAATATTACGTTGTTAAAAACATTCTTTCTGACTTAGATATCCAATTTAATTTATTAAAAGGTTTAGAAACCAACAGAGCGAAAGTTTGAGGTTAATAAACTGGACCAAGGTTAGAAACCAACAAAGCGAGAGTTTGAGGTTTAAAACCGGATAGTGGATACTAGGTATTGATTTTAAAGATCATGAAGCGCTTTAAAACCGATTAAACCTTATTTATTTTCAAAAGTGTTTCTAAATTCAAGGATAGCGAGAGCATACGTTAGGATTTAATTACATGATCCGATTCAATAGAGCGAGAGTTTGAGATAGGATTTTAGATGAGTATTGTTCACGATAAGGATTTTTATCAACTTGAGAAATAAACCTGGAAATTCGATCACCCTAGGTTAGACTAATTATGTACCGATATACGCTTAATTTATATTGCTTTAACCATCATCCAAAAGAATTATTCGCTTTAGTCATACAAAGAACTTAGGATAACAATAGATCGATTTATAGTCTCGTGGGTTCGATATCTTTAAAACTACGCGATAGGACTGCTGCACTTGCGCGATTAATAGACGATAAAGTCGCGATCATTTTGTAAAAAAAACTTGAGAAAATTAGTGATAAAAAAGAGTTTTTGGTCCTAAGGAGGTTTGAACCTTGGACTTTTGGCTTAGAAGTGAAGAGTTTTTCCACTGAGCTATGTGCTTGACTTGTCATTTAATCACGTTGTTTTGAAGGAGTTTTAAAAAAATGAAGTTTTAAAATGTTCGTGTCCGCTCGGGGAAGGGAATCGGTTAGCGTCGAAGGAAGCTTAGAAGCATGTTGCTTCTGGAGCGTGTGGAGGTATGCTGCTTCTGGATGTATTAGAAGCTGGCTACTTCTGGATGTTAGAATGTTGATGCTTCTGGTTCCATGGATTTTTCATTTCTCAGTGAAATCAAATGATCCAAACATCAAACTTGCTCGGATTTTTACTAGGAACATGATTATGGAATTTAATTTCATTTATTTTAAGCTTAAAATCATTAATTTTCATATGAACACGAAAAACCCTAATTCTAAGTTTTGATTATGAAATCATGTATGAGCATAATTTTAAGCAATTGATTGAGGGTTATTACTTGATAGTGTAAACAAATGGCCAAGCCTTTTGGTATCGAAAGTTAGAAATCACAGTAGTTCAAAGTTCAAGTTTATACCTCTTAAAATTGAAATCGTTTCTTGTGGAGGTGTTCCAGGTTTTTGATGATTGGTACAACTTTAGTGATGTTTATGGAAGGTGTTGATATGCTTACCTTGGTTTGAAGTGGTCCGATTGTTCGACCAAGTCCAGCATAAATACTTGAAGTGAGAATCAATTTTCATGATTCGTGTTTACAAAGTGATGAAATGATGATTTGGATTACTTCTATATGATGAAATGATGATTTGGATTACTTTGGAAGATGCACGAGTGGATTGAGAGTTTGTGTTATGGCTCAATATGTGCATACATGAGGTTTGGAAGTGATTTAGTTTGGCTAGTTCTTGGGATAGCTTGAGGATTCTAACAACTTTCTAATGATGTTTAGAAAGTATTTGAAGCCTAAGATTGCTCGAAATTGCAAAGCTTGAAACTTGCAAAATTCTCCTACTTAGAACTTGAAACTTGAAAATCAAGAAAGAAAGAAGGAAAGCTTGGATTATGATTGCTTTAGGGTAGTTTCGAATGAAGAAATGACCTCTATTAATGGAAACACATATTTTGAAGAAATGACCTCTATCACAACCAATATTTTGAAGAATGACCGTAACCATATAAATCGATCTCGAAATATTAATGGAAAATTTTAATGAAACATCTAGGATGATAGGACGCTTGGGAAACACAAAAGAGACTTTAACTTACTTTCAAGACTCAAGAATCGCAAGATTTTAATTTCAAACATCAATGGAAGATTCCGATGAGATGCTAACTAACTCTAGATTAGAGTCTATGATTGAGAACTTTGTAGAGACACAAATTATCCAAAATGAAGAAGTAAGAAAACATAGTCTTCAAAATAATGCAATTTCAGCGACTAACCATTATGGTTGAATCCTTCAAGGCCCCACACCATTGGCTTAGAAACTCAACTCTCCCAACTCGAACAAAACCTTCTAGGACCTTTACCCGAGGAAGATGTGGATGTTGAAACAACCATTATAGAAAACTATTTGAAAATCTAGAAAGTGATGATGAGTTTAAAGAGTGTGATATTGCACCAAGGAAAGTTCGACGAGAAAATAGTGAGATTGATGAAAATCCATCAACACCATTCAAAGAGGATGTTGTAAACGAGGTAGAGGAGGAAGCGATATTGTTATCCCAAATCACTACACCCCACCGATTCCTTCCCCAAAATTTTTATGGAAACCCTAGAGACTCGCTAAAAGTGACGACGAGGAATCGAATCAATCAATTTCTAGCTCAAACGATTTACTTTTGATTTGTTTATAAAGATGCCACGAGCATCAAGCTTTATTATTTCCAACACAAGAAAATGATTATGAAAAGGGTAAAGTCATAATACCCTCAATTGATATGATATGCATTACGACTAGCTAGAACTAGACGCAACGCATCGGGGAGATTCGCAAGGGGTTTGTTATATAAAGGGAATAGATGGAGCACCCTAAATATATAGTTATCTATAGCTTTATATATGAATATGTTTGATATGTTTGTGTGTTTTAATTGCTATTTATATGATTGGGAAAGTTTCTCCTTTGGATTTTAAGAAGGATAGATTATGTGGGATCCTAGGTTTTGTTATTATTGTGCTCGCAAAGATCATCGATCTTCGCATACATATCCCTTAATGGGAATCAGAGCATTTGTAGCTCGGATCTAAAGGGATTTATGGTTTGTTTGGTTTGAGGGAGAAAGAAATTTTGCTCGCCAAGGATGAGACCTTGTGCTCACGATTCTCAAAGGGAGGTTGAGAAAGTCGAGCAATCGTAGTTCCCACTTATGCTAGTGGAAGCAACGGATGTTATTAAGAGACAAAGACAAATGTCATCTTAATGAAAATGTATCTAATCTATTTCATCACATACATTTTGAAAGGATTGATTGATTAAAATCTTTCATCATAAGTTATAGGTGTTTTATGGAGTGTACAAGTGTTACCACTTACGAGTTAAGAAAGATGTTTGAAAAATGGTGAATCTTTTAATTGTAAGCATTTTTTCTTGAGTGTACAAGCGCTACCACTTACGATTAAGGATGTTTTTGTTTGAAAAGAGTTTGAAAAGTTTGAAAAGTTTTTGATTGTATGTGATGTGATAGATGAGATACTTCTTCCATAGAGATGATAAATGTCTAAATCTCGAGGAGAAATTGATTGGATTAAGGGATGATTTTAAGAAGCCCGTGGGTCCTTGTATTGTAAGCCCAAGAGGAGGCATTCCGAGGGTCATCGAGGGTCCTTGTATGAAGCTCAAGAGGAAGTTATAGGGTATGGCTGGCTTTGGCTTTAAAAGGGGTTTCACCGGGAAACCATCCTTTTAGGATTTCAAGAGCGATTTCACCGGAAATCATACTCGTGGTTCTATCCCAGCTGGTGATTCTTTGTATTGGAAGCCCAATAGAGGTCATAAGAGATTTCCGTCTCTTTCTTGTTTGATGCCTAAGAGAAGGCTAAACTCAATGAGGAGTTTTTATGAACGAAGCCCAAGAGGAGGTTGACTCAACAGGGGAGTGTTGCCTTATATGAAGCCTAAGCGGAGGCTAAACTCAGATGAATGAGTTTTCTTATATGAAGCCTAAGAGGAGGCTAACTCAGATGAATGAGTTATCTTGTACAAAGCCCAAGAGGAGGCTAACACTGTGGGGAACTTAATGGTTAGACTAGTTGTTATGTTATAACTAGACAGTTATATGAACAAGTATATGAAGTTTATTCACAGGAGTTTATGAAGGAAATGTAAACAAATGCATGATGTTTATTCACAGGAGTTTATGAAGGAAATGTAAACAAATGCATGATGTTTATTCATAGGAGTTTATGAAGGAAATGTAAACAAGTGTGTGTAAAAGGAGCGTTTAAAACGAGCGTAACTTGATTATTTACAAGTTTGAAGGTGTACAAGGGAATGAATATGTACACGAACGAGTATTTATGTACGAGGGAATGAGTATGTACATAGGAGGGTTGGGACTTACACCGTAAGGGAGGCCCATTGGTTTAAAAGCAGTTTCACCGGGAATAATGATCCTTTTAATACCAATGGTATTCAATGTATATACAAGTGAAATGAAAACAAACGACCAAAGTTTGTCTGTACTTGAATATTTACAAAAGACGTCTGTGTTATGTACAAGTAAAAATTATTATGTACATAAAAGAATTTGATATGTACAAGGAAATAGTTATGTACATAAAAGAATTTGATATGTACAAGGAAATATGTATGTACATAAAAAGAATTGGGACTTACACCGTGAGGGAGGCCCATGATCGGTTAAGAAATTCGAGGAAAAACGAGTTCGGTTTTATCTTCAAATCGGATCGATCATGGAGAAAGATGTAAGTTTGATGAAAAGTTTTGAAAAAGATTTTGAAAGTGTTTTTGAAAGATGACATATACTTACAAGAAGTTTGAAAAAGTTTCGGGCTTCGAAAGTTTGAAAGAAACGTCTTTGAAAGTGCTTTGAAAAGTACTCAAAACGTATCGTTTTAGGCTCAATAAAAATATAATCAAAAGAAAGTATTTTTGAATTTTTTTGACATTATCCTAAAATAGGTATGTTAATGGACAAGTGTACAATAAATCACCTCAAAATGAGGAGTTTTGATTGGGTTTTGAAAGAGTCAAAGTTTGAAAAAAATATGAAGAGAAAACAAAAAGTTTATAAAATGGTCCCAAGGCTACTCGAACCCGGACCATCGGGCAAGGCAAGGCAAAGTGTTAAGAGTGAGCTAGCAATCACGGGCGGCAATACATCCGCTTATTTATTTCAAACCATGTTATAATATTATAAATTTTTATTTGAATTTGAAAACGCGCCGACCGTTCTTCTTCTTCCTCGATCCTTCTTCAAGCCCATCCTTCGCTCAATGAAATGGATGATGTAAACATCAAACTTGGTTGAAATTGAACCAGAACATGATGATGTGGTTTAATTTCATTTATTTCTAGTTAAACATGATTAATTTTCCAAAACACGAAGAACCCTAATTTTAAAATCAAATTGAAATCGTATGATCATGGAATCAAGCAATTAGTTTAGGTTAATGATCGTTGATGGTGCGTAAACAAACGCCAAGAGTTTTTAACTGGAAGTGAGAAATCAAGGAGTTCAAGTTTGAGTTCTTACCTCTTGAAGTCGAGATCGAAATCTTCAAAGGAGTCATATTGATGTTTAAGGATCTTGAGCACCAAAGGAACCTTATGGAAGGTGTGAGGATGGTCCGCTTGCTCGAGATTGCTCGATCATTCCAACCAAGTCCACTTGCATATGCTTGAAATGAAACTCAAACCGCTGGAGGTGTTACGATCAAAAGTGATGGTTTGTATCATCCATATGGAGTATGTTGATGATGTTTGAATAAAAAAAACACAACTTGCTCGAGCCAAATATCAGTTTTGAAGTTTAAGGCAGTTTTTGCAAGTTTGGAAATATGAAAAGAAATTCTGGTTTTTAGTGATTCTTGTGTTGATTTTAAGTTTCAAACCAATTTTATATTGATTTTAAGATATGTTAGACACCAAATCTCTCATGGTTTTTCACAAGTTTTGAAAAATGCAAGAATTCTCACTTTGAACTATGTTACTTGAATTTTAAGAAAGAAAAGAGAAAGCTTGTTTTGCATAGCTTTGTAGTTTCAAATGGCAAACATGACCTCTATTTATAGGTCAAAAATCGATTAGCAAGCAAAGAAGATTGGCTTGATTTGGACAACTTGCCTTAGAGGGCAAGAAAGTCTTTTTGCCATAAATACAAATGAACCTTCCTTTAACCATGGTTAAATTTAACTTAATCTTATCTCCATCATAATTACCTATCAACTAATTTTTATCAGCTCTAGCCTATCTCCAATTAGTGAAAAGGCTTCTAGAAGGAGATTTTGCAAAAATGACTTGTAATTTTGAAGGTCAGATTGAAAATCATGGCTTTTGGAGCCCTATGTTTCAAAATCAAAAGTATAGCTAGACACAATGGATTTGCAAGTTCTGGGACATTTTGAAAGCTTGTTTCAAGGGCTACAACTTTCATGTTTTGAGTTTTTTCTATTTCCTGGAACTATGTGAAAATTGCCATGAAAGTAGGAAAAATGTGAAATTTTAACACTTGAAAATTTTTCAAAGTGTTGAAAATTTTGACTTTTGTTGACTTTTCCAAATTTCTTGATTTTTATGATCATGATGGATCATTTGAAGTATTTTGATGATGGAAAAGTTTTATCTTGAACGTTGACCAAAAGTCAAAGTTTGACTTTTAGTGCGTATGAAATTTCATCGATGATCTAGAAATCGATCGATGAAGTATGTGAACTTCGTGATGTTTTGAATCCGTAAATTAGGTCAACATGTTGTATTGAGATATGAAGATCAATCTCCAAGCAAAAAGTCATTCATTGATCGAAAATCGTGATTGCTTATCCTCGATGAAAACCCTAATTGGTCGATCCTTGATAGATCATGAGGAAAAGTTGGATATCCAAGATCAATTGTTGATGGTTGATTAAGATATATCAATTTAGGTGAGTAAGAACTAAAACCCTAATTGATTACCTCATGAATCAGATGAAAATTTTGTGAAACCCTGATTTTGACCTGTAGAAGCCACACCCGATTAATTGCTCGAATCATAGTGATGCAGTAATGAAAATGTAAGGTAGTATATTAGGTCAAAAATTGGGGTATGACAGATGCCCCTATTTAAGTTTCTTTAACCTGAGATATGAAGATGAATATCTTCATCTCGATAGGTGTGAAGAGACTTAAATATCAGAATACGCAAATTTTGGACCTAAGATACCAAAAATGCGGATGATGCAAAATGATTGCAAAAAGATTTCCCAAGAGATATCAAAGATTGATATGATGGGGAAAGATTGAGGATGACTCAACTGCTAAGAAAAGAGAATCTCGTTGGTTCGAAACAAGCAATTTGTTTCACGGGAAAATAGATTCACAATGTATGTGAATATCTCGCTTTCTTTGGGAAACGAGAAATTACCTTCCTCGCCTTTGTGACAATGTTTAAGGTAAGTGAAATGATATTACCAATTATCACCTTGTGATAGTTTATGGTAATGAGTTCTAAAGAAATTACCAATTATCAGCAGAGTGATAACTATAACAAGGTAATTCTTTGAGAAGTTTACTGAATATTCAGCCTTGTGAATAATGATAATGATGGAAACAGATCTCAATCTTGCGTGGATCTCTCTTTGAGAAGATGCGGCATTTTGATTGAAAAGACATAGATTTCTTTAGACAGAAAGACAACTGTGGGGATTTCTTGAACTGTCATGATTTGAACTTGCTTGAGAAGAACAAATGTTTTATGATAAGTTTCAAGATGAAAAGGAAATAAGCGGCTCGGATGACGAGGCTATTGCTTATTGTTTACATGTCGATTTTTGTGAAATCTAATCCTGAAATGATTAGAGACGAGGTTCTATCCAGGAATAAACTGGAAAGAAACAGCCAATCAAGACTTTGTTCCCAATGAGGAAAGATCTCATTGGGGAATAGGAGAAAAAATATGAATTTTTTCTGCTTGGTGATAATCTACTGGAGAGATGACATACTCACACTTGTAAATGCAACCTAAACAAGTGATGTTGAAGCAAATATTTGAAAAGTGCAGAATGCATTAATGATGCTATTTGTATGAATGATGAATGTCATGAATGTCATATGCATGTCGATTTATACTTGACAAGACAACAAAAGGGTATTTGGGAAAAGGACTACGCCACGTCAAAAAATACTCATCAAAACTGCAAAGAATGGTGTAGACGCATCGATGATGAACCCGAGTTGCATGCTTTAAACTTTCCAAAAGGCATTTCATTGGCAACTTTGTTGGGAATTCTTTTGGATAAGAATACCGCCCTTGATGATCTCCTCACGAGAAAAAGAAGATTTCAGAAGCTTGTTCTATCTTTCGTAGATCGAAACACTCATGGAGAAATCTGAAGTTCTTTCCGTGTTCATAGTTCAAAGGAAAATTTCGCTTATTTTCGAATTTCGCAGCAGATACTTGATGTCACGAGAATTTTATGACACAAGATTCGACACTATGTTGACAATTCACACAAGAAATGCGTAAAGCAAGAATAACACAATAAGTTGTTCACCCAGCCGGTTCTAACAAACTACGTCTGAGGCTACCAAGCCGTGGAGGAAATTCACTATTAGTAGTATCAATTCGTAGTTAAACTCACCCGCACAACCTCACTTAATCCCTACCCAATGACACTTCAACTTCAATAAAATAGTCCTACTTAATCAAGAGATATCCGTGAGTGATATCTTACCAAATCTTAGTCCAATGCACTTATCAATTGATACTCTCACAAAACTAATTACCAATGTTAAACACAAGACAAATAAAGAATTACAAATAGAAGCATCAAAATAAAGATTGGTTTACTTAATATCCTTAGACAAAGTAACCTGCCACGTGGCATTTCAAGACAACTTAATGATTCCTGGCTCGGTTGACATTTTACCATCCTTGTTCTAGTAGGATTTACCATCTTCAATCTCTCAATGTCATGACATCTATCAAGACATTTCTAAAGCCTAGTTTTACCAAAATTGATGCCAACTTAAAACACTAACAAACTCCCTTTGGCACATTTTTGGCTAAAACTACTTGACCTATCGTAGTACAAATGCAGCAGAAGATGTTAACTAGTTCTAAGTTTTCCTATGCTTTCCTAAGCTTCAAGTAACTAGAACTAAGAGAAGATAAATTCTACCCATACAAATATCCCATAATTTCCACAATTGCCCACAAAATATTAAACCGCCATAGCCCCCATAGGCTTCCCAAAAATTATAAACCGCCATAGCCCCCATACAGCTTCCCAAACATTAATACTTCCCACAGATTTCTTCTCCCTTTATAAAGGGCCAATGGAAACCATACAATTGCCCCAAACTTTTAATCAATCAAGATTAGAAAAAATAATACCAAAGATCAAGATTCAAGGGTTACACATCCACAACACAATGATTACAATCATCAAATATGAAACAAAAATACAGAGCAGTAAAATGTAAAACAATTGATGTAATAGCATCGTGGACAATAGGGTAGCAGCTTCAAGTGCTTTTTCTCCGTAAGAAGCATCGTGAAAGGACACATCTTCGTATCCTTCTTTGTCAAGAATCGCTGTCAAGAACATCATCTTCCTCCATATGAGCAGCAGAGGTATCACCATTTAGCCTTTCTTCCTCAACCTCTCAGATTCGCTTTTTCAAGAGTAGAGATTAGTGCTTCAAGGGTCTTCCTTGCTTCAAGTTCCCTATGTGTCTCCTTTAGCACGCCTATGACATCCGCTTTTCCGAGAATTGCCTTTGACATTTGATGTCTCAGCTGATGTAATGACAATGTCAGGAACATGCTTCCCTTGAAATAGCTTGTAGTGGAAGCCAAGAGCAGGAGCTCTTTTACATACTGAATCTCTATCAACCAGTATATCAGGGTATTGATCAGTTATAATACCACACAAGAGGGAGGGAAATGCTATTGGTCCTTTTATAGCATAACTGTCAGCATGTTTAAGGATCTGATAAAAAATGTAGCTTCCATAGTCAAACTTTGCTTTTGTTCCAACAGCAAAAATGAACCTCCCCAGACCAATGGAGATGGTTGACTTGTGATTCGTGGGAACCCAGCTGGCGCACCAATCTTGAAGAATAGCAAATTTGACACTTAATTTGCTAGCGTAAAGTTTTCCTTCAATGGCCAATGTTTTACCCGCTATGTTGATTGACCGACATACTTGATTGTCGCTTCTTCAAGCTCAGTTGAGCCTCATCCGATCTCCCTAAGTACTTGTTGATTACACTTGAGGAAAACTTCACTTTTCTTCCTCTAACAAACATGCCTTAAAATCGCTAATCTTCCATTAGCACAACCATTTGATGTTCACAATAAACTCCTTCACTAGACCTTCATATCGCTTGAGAACTTCACCACAGCTCATCAACCCGCCTTCCTTGATCGTGTCAATCACCCTTTGCATTCAAGAGCATCTTTGTGCAGTTCCCTTTCAAGTGCAATTCTTTTCAGACTTACATATTTCCACCTATTAGCATTTTCAGGGTGGTGAAAGGAAATGTTGTCAATTGGCACTTCAGGAACTATGGGTATTTTCCCAAGAGACAGCCTTCTTTTTGAATGAATGTCAGAGACATTCTCTGTAACATCAAAGTCAGAGTCATCCTGATCTGAGGGCTCAGGTGCTTTCCTTTTCCTTACAATGGAGGTGCTCTTTACTTTAGGGGCATCACCAACATTCTTTACTTTACCCTTCCCTTTAGAAGTTCCAACTTTGTTGCCCTTGCCAGATTTTTCTACAGCTTTCCCCTCATCCCTAGGAATCTTGCAGCCAACTTCAGCATCCTTCTTATGAGCAGAGCTTGGAGCAGCACTTTTCTTCCCTTTCCTATTCATTACCCTTCTGGCAATGCTGGGATTCACCTTGGCTATGAGGTCATTATCAGAAAACTCCTCATCTAGATCGATGATATGAGAAACCATATTCTGATTGGTGTTCTTCTCAGGGGTGTCTTCAAGAATGCTATCAGATATGTTATCAGCAGAGACAGAAGAACAGTTATCAGGGGTACAATGATCTGGAGATTTCTCAAGAATCTCATCAGGGATCTCATTCACATTATCAGCAGGGGATTCCATTACATTATCATCTTGACATCCTTCGTGAACCGGGTAGGATTAACACCAACTTTGATAGGAGAGTCCACATCATCACCAAATGTCTTGACATTCTCATTGACATCTGGATCAACTGCCAAGCTAGGGCTAGAAGACTTATGGTTCAGGGGGACTGAGATCCTAGGTACAGTTTTATTCCCGTTTAGGATATCAGATACTATCCTAGTTATGGCCACATGCACTGACCTAGACCCCGTGAGGAGGATGATAGAATAGAAGTCTTAGCGTAAGGGATGCCTGTGTTCTTCTTTCATTTTTGTGCGTAGCTGACTCTTTCTCGGGTCAGGCCATTGTACGCAGTGGAGTAATCACACGCTTCACTACATGGCTTCGCTTTTGACCTATCTTCAGCCATGGAAGGAGATGAAGATCTTGATTGTTGGGATGATGAGGAGGATGAAGACATTTTTCGCTGTTGGTTGTTGAGAGAATGAGAGCGAAAATGGCAAGGGATTTCAGAGTTTATTTTAGGTGAAGAAAGAGTGATACTTCTTTCAAAAATAGAAACTATTATATGAGGGTGTCTCTTCCTATTCTTGGACTTTTTAAAGTGAGGATGAAAATACCTAAATGACCCACTTATGAGTAATTGACATACCAAGTCCATTTTATCCCTTGTTGTAGGCACAGTTAATTGCTACAACTCCTCATATTGACAATACCCAAGTTGTCCCTTAAAGTCTTAAACCGACTAACCTCAAGAACTTTAGGAATATCAAACAAGACAATGTCATGACATCCTGTATGACATTGTACTCAATCGTTCCGCTTCATCCGTATCATCCTAGAACAATCGCTATCAGCTGCTGTGAGTTCAGCTTCAACATTGTATGGGACCACACAGTTTTGCTTCTTGCTGATCCAAAGAATGAGATTATTTCTCAAGAAGACACATCCAACAAATTTCCTTTTACACAAGCTTTGATCAACACTTTTTCCACTTGTTCTCTTGGACAACTTCAACTGTGGAGGGGTAACAGTCCAATTGTGGCTGTCATTCTTCATTCCAAGCTTCTTGACAAAATTCCTTGCACATTTGTTCTGTGAAAGAAGTGTTGTGCCATCTATCAATGTCTCTGAGACTACTTCAGATACCAAGTGATTACCATGGATTGAAGCCACCATGATATTTCTTCCTCTGTCAAAGAGGATATCATCAAAGACTTTTCTCCTGTAACATTTGACAGTAAGACACTTGGTCAACCTTTCATGCCAAAACCTAGTGCTTTGCTTCAGTACTTCAGGAGTGATCAAATGTCTGGACATTGAGTGTGACATTCTCGATTTTCGCCCAAATTCGCAATTACCATGCATTTTTCTTTTCCCATGTGTATTCTTGGTAATCTTCTGACTCCCTCTATGGAACTGATCCTTTTCATTCCTCTGAGGTGTGGCTGATCAGATGCTTGTTGCCCCAACTTCACTTTCTCTTCATCTTTGTCTGTAGAGCACACAGATGGCAGAGTGGGGTTCTCAGATTTCCACAAGTAGCAGTTGTCCTTTGATCTGACTCCTCTCATAATCACTACTTGTTCATCATTAATCACAAGACATTCAGTCTTAGTGAAGTTGACTGTGAATCCCATATCACATAGCTGACTTATGCTAATGAGATTTGCAATGACCTTTACCAAAGAAGACTTCATCTGTGTTTGGAACCTGCATCATTGAGTTTCCAACACCTTTAATTTCTCCTTGAGCTCCATCTCCAAAAGTAACAAAGTGGTAGAATGAGGCTTAACATCATTGAGAAGATTTCTTCTCCATATGCTTGGAGCAACGTCAAAATACCAATCTTCCTTGGGAGATACTCTAAGAGTGGTCTGTGCTATCGAGTGTAGTTTTCTTCTTCCACCGTGAGTGTATGATGCCTTGTTGGACTTAGGCTTTACATAAGGAACTTGATTAGATACCCATGTAGCCTATAGCAGAGGACTTTATGTGATCAAATCTTCCACAATAATAACATCTCCATCTTTGAAACTTTTGTTCGTGTTTCTATGATTTTGATGTTGAACCCAATGTTGTGACATCCGGTTTGACATTGGTTCATTAGGTCCGCTTCCTTTGTGATCAACAAATTTCTTACCTCCACATATCTTGAGGCGCACTCTATTTCCTGCTTTGTGGTATGGCATCCCTTTGCCTTGACTTCCTGTGGTTGTTCTTCTCCGGTTATTGGCAATCTCTTTGCGCTACATACCCCGCGACATGTTTCTGCTTTGTGTTGTGACAACTGCTTTGACATTGTTTTCCCATGTCTCTTCTTCTTAATGTCACCAA
The DNA here is from genome assembly GCA_021764765.1 of Vicia sativa. Lineage (NCBI taxonomy): Eukaryota > Viridiplantae > Streptophyta > Magnoliopsida > Fabales > Fabaceae > Vicia > Vicia sativa. Next base: position 205,336,975 of record CM038796.1, read on the forward strand.
TGTGTTTCTTTTCACCACATATCCTAGACCATGCTTATTCCTCGCATTTTGTCCAAGTCAAGAATTTCCTCCAACTTATCGCATCAGATGTCAACATTTTGATGATTTAGACATCCGATCAAGTTTGAGTTTAACATGACAATATCACTATTGAGGAGATCTATAGTGGCGTGTTTTCCTTTTCTCACCTCTAGCTTCACATTCTCGCCCAACTTCTCAATCGCCTTTTTCTGCTCCTCATTCCTCACGACACACTTCACCATTTTTCACACACGCCTCAGAGGTCTCAAAGAAGCTCTTCAAAGGTTACTCTCATCACTAGAATCCATATCGAATTGTACACCCAAAGAGTGCACCGACAAGTTTGGCACCTTCTTCCCGATTCACTTCCGAATCACCATCGCACCAAGTGATGCCCATTCCTTTCTTTTGTTTCTAAGAAAGGTGGGACATTCAAATTTAATATGTCCATATCCTTCATTCATTGACACTCCTCCGCTTGACATTCTTTTTCCTCCGACTGGATCTTCACGGAGTCATAAGATCTCGCTATCGTCGATGCAATGTCCTTGACATTTGACCTTGACTTTGGATCAATCCTCTTGATAAGCTTGTTGAATGTCTTCCAAGCATAGCTATAGATTCGTATAATTCTCCTCATCTTCACCTTGCATCCTTCTTCTAATTGGATACAAGTGCTATGCTTTATTCTTCCCACAGCCACCGATTCCCATCTCAAAGGTCATAAGAGACCCAATAAGTTCTTCAACTTTCAAGGTCGATGTCCCGAGCCTCCTCAATTGCTACTTTCATTGCAAACCTTGGGCAAGGACCGAGAATCTTTCTCACCAAATTTTCCTCGACATCTTTTCACCAAGTGCTCCCGAGGCATTGAAATTTCAAAACATTCATGTGAAACTCATGAATAGTCTCATCTTATTTCATCTTCAAATTCTCAAATTTGGTGGTGAGCATCCAAGTCTTGACATCTTCACCTTGGATGTCCTCATGAGTAGTTTTGAGAGTGTCCCAAACATCCTTGGCCACTCACATTGATGGACCACCAAGATATTTCACAATACCATTGAATAGAGCATTCAATGCTTTAGAGTTTCCTGAGCCGCCTCTTCTTCCTCTTGCTCCATTCCTCCTCGTGTTTCAAGACAAGAGTCCCATCTTTCTCAACCTTGGTCGGATGTTTCCATCCTTTATCGCAGCCTCCAAGCCTAGATATCCACCGATCTTAAGAAAGCAACCATATGAGGTTTCCAAGACTATAATTAGACCCATCCGCATAGGTGGTCTACCTCCAACCTCGCTTTATCCATTATGCCGTAAACTATTATCCCTAGATCTCACCTAAATAACAAGGTGGTACCGCTCGATGCCAATTGAAATTCGGCAGATACTTGATGTCACAGAATGTTATGACACAAGATTCGACACTATGTTGACAATTCACACAAGAAATGCAAAGCGAATAACACAATAAGTTGTTCACCCGCCGGTTCTAACAAACCCACGTCCTGAGGCTACCAAGCCGTGGAGGAAATTCACTATTAGTAGTATCAATTCGTAGTTAAACTCACCCGCTTACAACTCCTCACTTAATCCCTACCCAATGACACTTCAACCTAAGTCCTACTTAGATCCGAGTTCCTACTTACTCGCTTCAATCACCGCAGTTGATATCAACCTATTGTTTAATTGAATTGTGAAGACACACTTCAATAAAATATCTTGATCTCGCTCAAAGCTTTCAATCAAGAGACAAACACTCGTGCTTCAAAGCTTTGAGTGATAAACTACCTTACAAACAAATCCTAGTCCAATGCACTTATCAATTGATAGTTGCTGGCTCACAAGAGAAACTAGAATTACACAAAACCAATCATAAATCCTTAAAGACACAAATAACAAATGCAATATCTTCAATAAAATCCAGAGGCGTGGCACAGCTTGTAAGGGTTGAATTCCTTTTATAGAAGCATCCCAAATCTTCTTTGGCTTCCATAAAGATAGCTAGGTTTACTTAATTTACTCCTAAAACATGGTCTTTTCAACAACCAATTTAGGTTTAATTAAGATTAACCTAGCAGCCACGTGAGCATGCTTTCTAATAATGTAAAACATAAATAAACACTCAACAAACTTCCCGAAAATCTCAGAAAATGATTCTCAGTATGTATCACACATCAATGTCATAACATCCATGACATCGATCTTTCAGAATTCCAAAGACAGCCTTTAGCTTCCCGCTATGAGATGTACTTTTACCATCCTTGTCCAAAGAGGATTTATCTTCAATCTCTGAATGTCATGACATCTATCAAGACATTTCTAAAGCCTAGTTCTACCAAAATTGATGCCAACTTAAAACACTAACAATTTCAAAATTTTGAAGTAAAAATGCATTTAAAACTTTTTTCGAGTTTCAAAACTGATTTTCACAATAAAAAGCGTTATTTTGCAAAGCAGAATAAATCAGGAATTGCAAACAAATGGGCATAAGGCTCAAATTTTATGATAGAATGGTAATCAGCCAAAGGCGTGATTCCATGAGCTATTTACAAGAGTTGGAAATGATAATTTATTGGGAAAAGGCTACATTGAAAGCAAATAACCGCTATTATCCCTAACAACTTTGAATTCCAACTGTGCTTGTTGCTTCAGAAGATTTGATTGAAGATCCGTTGATGAAAAATTCTTCAGATTGACGAAGTACAAACTGATGCAGTTACTTTGTCATTTTTTATCCTTAATTTTTTCCTAGATTGCCTTTTCAGGTTTTCAATCTATCAGGATATTTTCTGTTTATTGTCTCTAATTTTTGCCTGGATCGCCTTTCGTGTTTTCACCACCGAGACGCTTTTTGCCTAAGCCACCCTTTTCGGTTTTCGACTTAGCGAAATGTTTTGTTTTTAGACAAAGTATTTCTTGATCGCATCAAGATTCACTGTGATGCGGGAGTTCATCACCATCCATGGTTGTGAGAGTCATAGCACCTTTAAAACATCTTTTGACGATGTATGGGCCTTCGTAATTAGGAGTTCATTTGCCCCTAGAATCTGGTTGAAAAGACAAAATCTTTTTAAGCACGAGGTCGCTTTCTAATTCACGAGGTCGAACCTTTTGTCGAAGGCTTTCTTCATCCTTCTTAATATATTTGTCCATGACACAGCGGTCAGCGCTTCTTCGATTAAGTTCACCGGTCGATTCCGCTTTGACACCATTCGCCTCGTATAACTTAGTTTCCATAAGAACTCTCATTGACGGAATCTCAACTTCTACGGGAGCACTGCCCATGTCGATACTAGAGACAAAGGAGTTGCCCTCGTGAAGTGCGATCAAGTACGAATTGTAATAATTCGCTTTAATTAATATTATTTAAATTATTATTTTCAAAAAATAAATAAATAAATTACCGTTAATATTTATTTTGATAAATTGATAATTATTTAGCTTACTCGGTCCGATAGTTAATTGTTTTGGTTTATTCGATTTATCGAAAAATAATTATTTTTATAAGATAATATCGTATTTTGGTGTGTATATATTAATATATGTGTTAATTGATTAATTGGTGATAGTTGAATTATATTAGTATTTATTTAATTATATTAAGTTAATTTAATTAAATAATATAAGTTAGTTTTATTAGAATAAAATTAATTATATAAGTTATGTTTTACGAATATCAAGTATATATATATATATATATATATATATATATATATATATATATATATATATATATATATGTTAGTTTTATAATATATATAATAATAAGTAAGTATAATATATATGTTATGTTACGTTTCAGTAAGAATATATAGTATATAACTTAGTTTTATATAATATGTTAGTTCTATATTATATAAATATAAGTTAGTATATATGTATGTTAGAAAGAAAAGAACCAAAAGATAGAAAAGAGAGAGAGCGTAGGAGAAAGAAAAGTGGAAAATTAGGGTCAAGAGAAGAGGGAAGAAATTTCGAATCAAACCGAAAAGCTTATTCCGAGATTAATCGGTAAGGGTTAGACTTCCCTAAATATTTAGTGTGTATTTATAGTTTTGATTTTGGTATTGATTTAGGATTTAGGTTGAAATAGGGAGAAAAAATGATGTGTTAGAAAATTATATGTTCGTATATATGTTGTCAGATGTTGTTGTTCGTGAGAAAACAAGAGATAATGAAACAAGTGCACTTAACAAACAAAATGATGAAGAATGTGGGGGTTATTTTCTTCATTTCTCGCTGGTCACACGGTGCTCTAATGCACTCCAAACTTTTTTTTATTATAACATTGTTTACCTTTGTTGTTGTATTTACCATATGGTGAAGTCCACAAATCTTTACAAGTGGAAATAGCACTAGGTTCTTCTTCCTCTCTCAAAGATAACACTTGCCGTGTTTCCTCAAGATAGCATAATTTTCTTAGTTTTGTTTTCCGTGAAAAAGTGTTTTATTTTCTCTGTTCATGTGGGTTGCCACATAGCAATGTTTGGCAATAATGGACATTAACATTTTGACACGCTTTTTCTTCATAGTTGTGTTTAGATAAGGTAAAAGTTTCATACAACCTATTAATATCTAAATAATTTGTAATGCTTTTTTTTTATTATTTCATGTTACAGAAAGTAGAATTCCAACATAATAATATAATTATTAGTAATATATTAATATAGATATTAATTAATATAGTGATGAATAATATAACCGTTACGTTTATCGATAAAACTCGATATTTTGATATGACCGAGACTAATTAAATTGTAGACGTGTTGAATATTCAAAATATTTTGTGAAATGCCGATTCGGAAATAATGTGTTTGGTTTATAAATATTTCGTGTTGTGTGATAATTGTTAAATGAAATAATTGATGCTTGTTGTGCAATGTTGTGGGATTAATTCAGGGTTGAATTATGGTGATGTATGCTTGTAATTGAGATTGTTAGTCTTGATTTGCATAATTGTTATTGTTGAATTGCACACCGCATCATACGTCGTGTCAAGAGGCGATGTCTCATAGTCTCGTGGAGGCTAGTGGCTCCCCAAACTCCGAGGGGGTTTGAAAGCTTAGGAATGAGCTTTGTGATTATCCGTCTGAGAGATAGACAATCGGTAAATCCGAAGGATAATAGATGATTGGTACCACATGCATAAGTTGTGTCGTTGTGTCGAGTCGCACGTACACACTTTGTTGAGTTTATGTTTTGTTGAATATTATGTCTTGTGTGCTAATTGGTAATTGAAATTGATTGTGTTTGATTTCTTTGATTTGTTGAATACGTGAATTAGATTAAATGAATATATTATGTGGCTTATGCAAGAGTTGGAAAAAGAGTAAGATTCCTTTATTTAATGCCTTTCATTTGCTTTAAATTACATACTTTATGTTTGTTGGAATTCTTACCCTTCTGTTGGAAAATGCTTGCTTCGGCATTGTTCAGGTACCAAGGACGATAGTGCGAGGCGCACGGGTTAGCGGATGACTTAGGCTTGTAGTCCGTTACTTCCTTTTTTTTTGATTGAGTCGATGCTCTGATTGTAACACTGGGGGTTTAGTGTCCGCATTCGAACTCATATTTTTTGTATATGGATTATACTTGTATATAATCCATTGTTTTGATTATATGTTGATGTATGTATATTATGAATTGATAACATGGATGATGTATGAACCATATGGCTTAATGCCTTGCATATTATATTTTGATTCCTCCTTTGGAGAAGATAATACTATTTTGATTCCGTTGCGTTTGCACGAAAAAGAAAGTATATGTCATGAATATATTATGTGTTTAAATGATTAGAGTGACGAATATGTCATGTCCGTTTTTCTTGAATATGTGAATTGATGTTGTGACACTCCTTCCGTGCAAATTTTATTTTCTCTGATTTTATTTATATCGTTAATTCGGGGTTTATTAGAAGGGGTGTTACAATAGTGGTATCAGAGCATTGTCGGTCAGTTGTCAGGTCTTAATGTTACTAATCCCATTGTATTTGATTGTGTATCTGACGCGATCGATACTTTTGTGTTGTTCAGAAGAAGATGGTTGCTGGAAGGAATGATAATGCACTTGCTGAGGCATTGCGATTGCTCATGGATCCTTGAATCGATGCCGCAAGCTAATCCGTGCCACATGATGGAGCCGATGATGCTTTCCGTGTTTTGAAAGTTTCAAAAATAACCTCCTACTTTCAAAGGAGAGCATGCGCCAAGAAGCTCAAGAGTGGTTGAAGGCCATTGAAAAGATTTTCCGAGTGATGAATTGCACCGATGCTCGTAAAGCAGCTGAACTCACATGCCGTGAAGGAAGCTGAGGACTGGTGGATTAATGCTAGTCAGAGGTATGATGAGGATAACACCGTGGTGACTTGGGCTATTTTCCGAGATGCATTCTTGGAGAACTACTTTCCTGAGGATGTACGTGGTAAGAAAGAGGTGGAGTTTCTTGAATTGAAACAAGGAAGCGGTTCATGGTCGATTATGCCGCTAAGTTTCAAGACTTAATCAAGTATTGTCCTCACTATAATACGGTGAATGCCGAGAGATCTAAATGCTTGAAGTTTGTGAACGGCTTAAGGCCGGATGTGAAGAAGGCTATCGGGTACCAACAAATTACCTGCTTTTCTGAATTGGTGAACAAAAGTCGTATATATGATGAGGATAGTCGTGATAGTAGTGCTTACTACAAGAGTTTAAGTGACAAGAGAGGCAAGGGGCAAATGCGTCCTAAGCCTTATGATGGAAAAGGGAAGCAACCGATGAAGGTGGGAAAGAGTCCAAGTGGGGGAGTTACTACTCCGGTGAAGTGTTTTAGATGTGGTAAAGAGGGACACCGTGCTTTGGAGTGTCGCCAAGCTGAGCCTACGTGTTTCAAGTGTGGGAAGATTGGTCACCGATCTAACGAGTGCAGGTTGAGTGCTAGTGTGACTTGCTACAACTGTGGCGAGCAAGGGCACATTAGTACAAAGTGCACAAAGCCAAAGAAGGAGCGAGGAAAAGTGTTTGCATTGTCTGGTGCCGAGACTTCGACGGATGAGAGGTTGATAAGAGGTACTTGCTTTATCCATAATGTGCCTTTGATTGCTATTGTTGATAATGGTGCTACGATTCGCTTATTTCCTTGGATTGTGCTACTAGTTTGGGTCTCGTGTTATCTAATTTGGGTAGAAGTATGGAGATAGATACGCGATGGGTTCGGTTTCTACTCGTTATTTGTTTGAAGTGTCCTCATGTATGTATGGTAGAGATTTTGAAGTGGATCTCGATGTCTTCCTTTGAGTCAACTTGATGTCATTCGGTATGGATCGTTGAGATCCAACCATGTCTATATCAACTGCTTTGCTAAAGCGTTCTTTTCTCGAGTCCGAGAAGGAAGGCGCTATGCTCTTGTCTACTCGATGATGAAAAGTGTGTTAAGGAAGGAGCGTAATTGTTTGTGTTGATGGCGAGCATGAATCTTGGTGATAGTGGAGTGAGAAAGGATGTTCTCGTTGTTTGTGATTTTCCAAGTGTTTTGAGGAGATTACGGATTTACCCGTAACGTGAAGTAGAGTTTTCTATTGATTTAGTTCCCGGTACTAGTCCTGCTTCGATGGTCGTATCGGATGTCACCATCGGAATTGGTTGAACTAAAGAGCCAACTTGAAGAGTTACTTGATAAGAAGTTTATTCGTCCGAGTGTTTCTCCGGCGCCGTGTTGTTAGTAAAGAAGAAAGAAGGAACGATGAGACTTTGTGTGGATTATCGGCAGTTGAACAAAGTTACTATCAAGAACAAGTATCCTTTACCTAGGATTGATGATTTGATGGACCAGGTGGTAGGAGCTGTGTGTTTAGTAAGATTGACTTGAGGTCCGTTATCACCAAATTCGTGTGAAAGTGGTGATATTCGTAAGACGGCTTAGAACGAGGTATGGACACTATGAGTATTCGTGATGCCTTCGTGTTACGAATGCACCGGTGTGTTTATGGAGTACATGAATGTAATCTTTCATGAGTTCCTTGATAAGTTTGTGGTGGTCTTTATTGATGACATTCTAATCTATTCAAGAATGAGAAAGAGCATGCCGAGCACTTAGGAATTGTGTTGTCGATTCTGAAAGAGAATCAGTTGTTTGCTAAACTTTCTAAGTGTGAGTTCCGTGGAGCAAGTGAGTTTTCTTGGACATGTGATATCTCGTGGAGGTATTTCTGATCCATCTAAGATTGAAGTCGTCGAATGGGAATCTCCTAAGTCTGCTTTTGAGATTCAAGTTTTCTTGGTTTGGCCTACCGTAAGTTCATTGAAGGTTTTTCCAAGCTAGCTTTACCATTGACACAATTGACGAGAAAGGGGCAAGCGTTTGTGTGGACTACTCAGTGTGAGGATAGCTTTCAAGAGCTTAAGAGAAGGTTGACTACTGCTCCTGTTTTGATTTTACCTAATCCATCCGAACCGTTTACAGTGTATTGTGATGCTTCATTGATGGGGTTAGGTGGTGTGTTGATGCAAGGTGGACAAGTGGTGGCCTATGCTTCGAGGCAACTTAAAGTGCATGAGAGGAATTATCCAACTCATGACTTAGAGTTAGCAGCTGTGGTGTTTGTGTTGAAAATTTGGAGACATTACTTGTTTGGATCGAGATTCGACGTTTTTAGTGATCATAAGAGCTTGAAATATTTGTTTGATCAGAAAGAGTTGAATATGAGGCAGAGGAGATGGTTAGATTTCTTGAAAGATTATGATTTTAGTTTGAATTACCATCCTGGTAAGGCGAACGTGGTTGCCGATGCGTTGAGTAGAAAATCATTGCATATGTCTATGTTAATGGTGAAAGAGTGGGAGTTACTAGAACAATTTCGCGACTTGAGTTTGGTTTGTGAAGAAACATACTTCGGTGTAAAACTTGGTATGTTGAAGATTACAAGTGGAATCTTGGATGAGATAAGAGAAAGACAAAAAGAGGACTTGATTTTGGTTGACAAATTGACTTTAGTTAACCAAGGTCAAGGAGGAGAGTTTAGAATTGATGAGAACGGCGTGTTGAGATGTCGTGATCGGGTTTGTGTCCCAGATGTGGGAGATGGAAAATAGGATCCTAGAGGAAGGACAATCAAGTGGATCGAGCATTCATCCCGTGCCACAAAGATGTATCAAGATTTGAGAAAGCTATTTTGGTGGCCGAGTATGAAAAGGAAATTATGGAATTTGTGTATTCATGTTTGGTTTGTCAAAAGTCCAAGATAGAGCATCAAAAGCCTTCGTTTGTTACAACCTTTGTCTATACCGTAATGGAAGGGAAAGTATCTCGATGGATTTTGTTTCGGTTTGCCGAGGACCCGAGTAACTATGAGGCTATTTGGGTTATAGTGGATAGATTGACTAAATCTGCTCACTTTATTCCAATTAGAATGGATTACTCGATGGAGAAGCTTGGGTTGTATGTTGAGAGGATTGTATGTTTGCATGGTATTCCGACGCATTGTTTCGGATAGAGACCCGCGGTTCACATCTAGATTTTGGGAAGGTTTGCAAAGAGCTTTGGGTACTAAGTTACGCTTGAGTTCCGCTTATCATCCATGTACGGATGGTCAAACGGAGAGAACTATTCAATCACCAAGATCTTTTGCGTATGTGTGTTGGAACAAGGAGGTTCATGGGAGAGTTACTTGCCCTTGATTGAGTTTACCTATAATAACAGCTTTCATTCTAGTATAGGTATGGCTCCTTTGAGGCGTTGTATGGAAGGCGTTGTAACACCTTTATGTTGGTATGAATCAGGGGAAAGTGCGGTGGTTGGACCGGAACTTGTGCAACAAACTACAGATAAGATTAAGTTGATTAGAGAGAAGATGCAAATTTCACAAAGTCGCCAAAAGAGTTACCATGACAAGAGGAGGAAGCCTCTTGAGTTCAAGAAGGATGACCATGTGTTTTTGAGAGTGAATCCTACAACGGGTGTTGGTCGGGCTATTAAATCGCGGAAGTTGACACCTCGATTTATTGGTCCGTATCAAATTTCCGAAAGGATTGGTAATGTGGCTTATAGGATTTCATTACCACCATCACTTTCAAATTTACATGATGTGTTTCATGTGTCGCAATTGCGAAAGTATATTGCGGATCCGTCACATGTGATGCAAGTGGACGATGTGGATGTTAGAGAAGACTTAACCGTTGAGACTTTGCCGACAAGAATCGAAGATCGGAAAGTGAAGCAACTTAGAGGAAAAGAGATTTCTTTGGTTAAGGTGGTGTGGGGTGGCGCGGCTAATGGAAACATAACCTGGGAGCTTGAAAGCTGGATGCGGAATTCATATCCCGAGTTGTTCGTTTAGAGGTAATTTTCGAGGTCGAAAATCTTTTAAGTGGGGGAGAGTTGTAACACCCCGTTTTAATTAATATTATTTAAATTATTATTTTCAAAAAAATAAATAAATAAATTACCGGTTAATATTTATTTTGATAAATTGATAATTATTTAGTCGGTTATTCGGTCCGATAGTTAATTGTTTTGGTTTATTCGATTTATCGAAAAATAATTATTTTTATAAAATAATATCGTATTTTGGTGTGTATATATTAATATATGTGTTAATTGATTAATTGGTGATAGTTGAATTATATTAGTATTTATTTAATTATATTAAGTTAATTTAATTAAATAATATAAGTTAGTTTTATTAGAATAAAAATTAATTATATAAGTTATGTTTTACGTAACTATCAGTAAGTATGTAATATATATATATATATATGTTAGTTTTATAATATATATAATAATAAGTAAGTATAATATATATGTTATGTTACGTTTCAGTAAGAATATATAGTATATAACTTAGTTTTATATAATATGTTAGTTCTATATTATATAAATATAAGTTAGTATATATGTATGTTAGAAAGAAAAGAACCAAAAGATAGAAAAAGAGAAAGAGAGGTAGCAGAAGGAGAAAGAAAAGTGGAAAATTAGGGTCGAAGAGAAGAGGGAAGAAATTTCTGGAATCAAACCGAAAAGCTTATTCCGGAGATTAATCGGTAAGGGTTAGACTTCCCCTAAATATTTAGTGTGTATTTATAGTTTTGATTTTGGTATTGATTTAGGATTTAGGTTGAAATAGGGAGAAAAAAATGATGCTGTTAGAAAATTATATGTTCTGCATATATGTTGCTGTATGTTGTTGTTCTGTGAGAAAACAAGAGATAATGAAACAAGTGCACTTAACAAACAAAAATGATGAAGAATGTGTGTGGGGGGGGTTATTTTCTTCTTCATTTCCTGCTGGTCACACGGTGCTCTAACAGACCCAAACTTTTTTTTTTATTATAACATTGTTTACCTTTGTTGTTGTATTTACCATATGGTGAAGTCCACAAATCTTTACAAGTGGAAATAGCACTAGGGTTCTTCTTCCCTCTCTCAAAGATAACACTTGCTGTGTTTCCTTCTGAAGATAGCATAATTTTCTTAGTTTTGTTTTCTAGGAAAAAAGTGTTTTATTTTCTGTTCATGTGGGGTTGCCACATAGCAATGTTTGGCAATAATGGACATTAACATTTTGACACGTTTTTCTTCATAGTTGTGTTTAGATAAGGTAAAAGTTTCATACAACCTATTAATATCTAAATAATTTGTACTGTCTATTTTTTTTATTATTTCATGTTACAGGAAAGTAGAATTCCAACATAATAATATAATTATTAGTAATATATTAATATAGATATTAATTAATATAGTGATGAATAATATAACCGGTTACGGTTTATCGATAAAACTCGATATTTTGGATATGACCGGAGACGAATTAAATTGTAGACGTGTTGAATATTCAAAATATTTTGTGAAATGCCGATTCCGGAAATAATGTGTTTGGTTTATAAATATTTCGGTGTTGTGTGATAATTGTTAAATGAAATAATTGATGCTTGTTGTGCAATGTTGTGGGATTAATTCATAGGGTTGAATTATGGTGATGTATGCTTGTAATTGAGATTGGGTTAGTCTTGATTTGCATAATTGTTATTGTTGAATTGCACACCGCATCATACGTCGTGTCAAGAGGCGATGTCTGTTAGTCTCGTGGAGGCTAGTGGCTCGTCCCAAACTCCGAGTGGGGGTTTGAAAGCTTAGGAATGAGCTTTGTGATTATCCGTCGAGAGATAGACAATCGGTAAACCAAGGATAATAGATGATTGGTACCACATGCATAAGTTGTGTCGTTGTGTCGAGTCGCACGTACACACTTTGTTGAGTTTATGTTTTGTTGAATATTATGTCTTGTGTGCTAATTGGTAATTGAAATTGATTGTGTTTGATTTCTTTGATTTGTTGAATACGTGAATTAGATTAAATGAATATATTATGTGGCTTATGCAAGAGTTGGAAAAGAGTAAGATTCCTTTATTTAATGCCTTCATTTGCTTTAAATTACATACTTTATGTTTGTTGGAATTCTTACCTTCGTTGGAAAATGCTTGCTTGCATTGTAGTACACGACGATAGTGAGGCGCATCGGTTAGCGGATGACTTAGGCTTGTAGTCCGTTATTTTTTTTGATTGAGTCGATGTTCGATTGTAACACCGGGGTTTAGTGTCCGCATTCGAACTCATATTTTTTGTATATGGATTATACTTGTATATAATCCATTGTTTTGATTATATGTTGATGTATGTATATTATGAATTGATAACATGGATGATGTATGAACCATATGGCTTAATGCCTTGCATATTATATTTTGATTCCTCCTTGGAGAAGATAATACTATTTTGATTCCGTTGCGTTTGCACGAAAAAGAAAGTATATGTCATGAATATATTATGTGTTTAAATGATTAGAGTGACGAATATGTCATGTCCGTTTTTCTTGAATATGTGAATTGATGTTGTGACACTCCTTCCGTGCAAATTTTATTTTCTCTGATTTTATTTATATCGTTAATCGGGTTTATTAGAAGGGTGTTACAATACCCATGCAGAGTAAATGGCAAGATTTCGCTAGTCTTTGTAGGTGATGACCATCTTCGGACGATCTTTTGATGTTCTTGTTATCGCTTCAACGGCGCCGTTCATCTTTGGCCGGTAAGGAGATGAGTTATGATGCTCGATCTTGAATTCCTCACACAGTTCTTTCATCATTTTGTTATTCAAGTTTGATCCATTGTCTGTAATGATCTTACTTGGAACTCCATATCGGCAAATGAGGTTGTTCTCGATGAACCTCACAACCACTTGTCTTGTGACGTTGGCGTAAGATGCTGCTTCGACCCATTTGGTGAAGTAATCAATAGCCACTAGAATGAAGCGATGTCCATTGGACGCTTTTGGTTCGATCATCCCGATCATGTCGATGCCCCACATGGAGAAAGGCCATGGAGAAGAGAGAACATTGAGTAGAGTTGGTGGCACGTGGATCTTATCTCTGTAGATCTGGCACTTGTGACATCTTTTGACATGTCGACGGCAATCAGATTCCATTGTTATCCAATAGTATCCTGCTCTCAAGATTTTTCTGGACATTGCATGCCCATTTGAATGGGTTCCGAAGGACCCTTCATGAACTTCGTGAATTATCATGTCTGCCTCGTGTCTATCCATGCATCTGAGCAGGACCATGTCGAAGTTTATTTTGTATAGCACATCTTCATTCAGGAAGAAATTTCTAGAAAGCCTCCTTAGAGTTTTCCTATCTTTGTGCGATGCCCCGAGTGGGTACTCCTGAGTTTGAAGGAAGCGCTGATGTCGTGGAACCACGGTTTATCATCAAAGACCGCTTCACTGCAAACACGATGCAGTCTTTCAAGGCCCCGACACGGATTTTAGGCATATCATTCCAATTGTTGACTTTGAACATGGAAGATAGAGTAGCCAAGGCCCGCCATTCGATTCTAATCTCGAGGATATGATGCGTTCAACTTTGTTGAAGAAAGTCAACAAACGTCTTGCATAATCTCTGTAGGGAATCAAACCAAGATAATGAGTTTCATACTTGTCTTTGATTTGATTGATCACAAGGGCTGAATCTCCATATATGTCAAGGATCTTAATCCTCAAGTCGATGGCTTCTTCGATACCCATGATACAAGCTTCATATTCTGTGATGTTGTTGGTGCAATCAAATAGCAATCGGAAAACGGATATGAGAACCCTGAGTGATGATGACTGCTCCTATTCCGTTGCCAAAGACATTAACTGCTCCATCAAAGATTAAACCCCATCTAGATTCTGGATCTGGACCTTCTTCGGGCAGCGGTTCGTCACAATCTTTCATCTTCAAGTACATAACATCCTCGTCAGGGAAGTCAAACTTGAGATATTGGTATTCGTTGATCGGTTGATAAGCCAAGTGATCGGCGATAATGCTTCCTTTGACCGCTTTTTGAGCACGGTACTGGATGTCATACTCAGATAATAGCATCTGCCATCGAGCAATCCTTCCTGGCATGTGCTTTTCAAAGACGATTGATTGGATCCATTTTGGAGATTAACCAAGTCGTGTGATTGATCATGTATCATGGAGATGTTTCGAAGCCCACACCAAAGCACAACATGTTTTCTCGAGCATGGAGTAACGAGTTTCACAGTCTGTGAACTTTTTACTCAAGTAATAAATGGCATGCTCTTTCTTACCGATTTCATCTTGCTGTCCAAGCACGCAGCCCATGGAATCTTCTAACACGGTAAGGTACATGATTAATGGTCTTCCTTCGATCGGAGGAATCAATATTGGTGGTTCCGGTGTATTCCTTGATATCAAACGCTTTTGGCAATCTTCCGTCCACACAACCTCTTGATTTTTATGGAGAAGCTTGAATATCGCCCACAAGTAGCGCTATTTGAGAGATAACTGAGATGTATTCAACCGCCCAAGAAATCTCTTACTTTCTTTCTCAGATGTGGCGAGGCATTTCTTGAATAGCCTTGACTTTGTCGTGGTCAACTTTAATACCTCTTTGATCGACGATGAAACCTAGGAGTTTTCCGATCTTACCCCAAAGGTGCATTTGTTAGATTCGTGCGAAGTTGAAATTTCCTTAATCGCTGAAACAACTTCAAGAGATTTTCTATATGCTCTTCTTTAGTGTCAGACTTTGCTATCATGTCGTCCACGTAAACTTCGATCTCTTTGTGCATCATGTCATGAAAGAGAGTAGTCATTGCCCTTTGGTAAGTTGCGCCTGCATTCTTTAATCCAAACGACATTACTTTGTAGCAAAACGTGCCCCATGGCGTGATGAAGGATGTCTTCTCCATGTCTTCGGGAGCCATTCTGATCTGATCATAACTAGAGAAACCGTCCATGAAGGAAAAGACGTTCAATTTTGCAGTACTATCCACTAGCAACACACATTCTGACCTTTCCGTCTTTCTTGGAGACAGGTAATATATTGGCTAGCCATTGAGGATATTCAGAGGTGACGAGGAAACCTGTGTCGAGCTTCTTTTGAACCTCCTTTTTGATTTTGTCGGCCATGTCTGAGTGAACTCTTCTTAGTCTTTGTTTAACTGGTGGACACTCCGGTCTTAATGGCAGGTGATGCTCCACGATGCTGGTATCTAAACCTGGCATATCTTGGTAGGACCAAGCAAACACATCAACATATTCTTTGAGAAGATCTATCGCTTTTCCTTGACGTTGTGCCGAGTAGAGTCCGATGTTCACTTTTTTTGTCTTTTCGTAACCCAAGTTGATTGCTTCCAAAGGCTTTTGTGAGGTTGAATGATTCTTTCCTCGTGCTTAAGCAATGAGAAATATCATTCGGATCTCTTCTTCAACTTCCTCCTACGACTTCACTAGGGATTTCAAAGTCGAGAGAGCATGAGTCATTATGCTCAATGGATTTGTCCATCCGTTAACTGCATATTTGATTTATGTTTGATTAATTAACTTTTTTTCATTTATTTTTAGAAAAGTTAATGTGAAAGTGTATGTAGATTATTATGTTTTTGAAGATTTTTATTGTGTTTTTTAGGATTATCATTTCCGAGAAAGGGTAAAATGAAAACAAACACAAAGTGTGGAATCAAAACAACGCTGCTTTATTTATGATTCACAATATGAAACAGGCCCTAAAATACAAACTCATTTGCCTGGGCAAGACAAAGAGAAATTATTTAAAAGCTAAACCCTATAAACATCTCTTCGCTTGGGCGAGGCGAGAGTTCAAAACAAAATAAATAAACTACTTAGAACTATGAACATTAGTCCGAACTTCAACAAAGCCCAATAGTAGCGAACTCCTTGGACGCCAAGATACTCGTAGTTTTCCACTTGGCTTAGTTCTTGAATAGACTTTGGTCGTTGGTCGAACAGGCTTTGAAGACTCTGGACGATTGACTTTGCCTTTTGTGCTGCTGAAACGATCTTCTTCTACTTGATGGAAAGATCGAGAAGCATGGGATACAACATATGTACTTTCTATTGGCATTTGTGTTGAATTCTGGGGATGTACTCTCCAATCTTCTGAGTGAAGAGACTCATTGTCGGCGACACTTTCCAATTCGTATCCCGAGTCATATCCCTGATCTTCAGTAATTACGTTGATGTAGTGATAGTTAAGATCCGTTTAACAAATTCCAAGTGCTAAAGGTAGATCTTCATTCGGAACCTCAATTGGTTGATGAGATCGAGAAGATGTGTATAACTCTTCTGGTTGACTAGGATACTCAAAAGAATCATCCCATCCAGTGGGCTGGATGTCTTTAATTTTGATTTTTGAGCTTTCTGGCGCAGTGTATTTCACCATGTAGTCAAACTTTCCACTTGGTTCCCCCAAGGTATCCCAAAATTCAGAAGGGATAGGTGGATTTTCATTTTTTTGTAGGGACATGCCTTTGAATTGATCAATCGGAGGATAGAACGCGCATTTATTCTTCCTGAGACACATATTCAGAGCTGGTAAGATAGGTGCTCCACTCTTCAGATCCGGAGAGATCGTCTTCATCACCTTCATTGGTAAGAACGTTAACCTCTTGAAGAACACGGTTTAAGAAACCCCCAATGTGGAATATTTCTCATCAAGTGTTTCATCCCTTTGATTGTCTTTAGAAATATCGAGCAAACCCGAGCCCAACCTTTGTCTCGTTGTTGATAGGTTTTATTACTTATCCCCAACTCGCAGATTACCTCTTTCACTATTCATACGCTTTGTAAGAGGAGATAGATGACCGCTTTTGTAGATTCATCTTCTAACGGATGTCCTTGAATCTGGTCCTTCAACGCCGCTATCGTGATGAAAGAAAAGTTGGATAAATGGCTTACTAGTAAGGCTTGTTCACCGATGATGGTTACTATCTTCCCATTTATCGTGAACTTTAGTTTCCGTGAGAGTGGATGTCGCCTCCCCCTGTATCCATGGTCTTCCTAGCAAACAACTGTAAGCAGCTGGCACATCCATGACCTGGAAGGTGATTTGGAAGGTATGTGGACCGATCGTCATCGGGAGGTCGACTTCCCCAATAATGTATTTCCTTGACCCATCAAAGGCTCTTACCACTATATCATTGAACTTCATCTGCCTTTGTAAGATAAACGAGCAAGAGTCGCTTTTGGGCATTACATTTAAGGATGAACCGATCCACTAGTACATTGGATGTAGAATCGATTGACAAATCATTGAGATATGCAGAGCCAGATTGTGATCTTTCCCTTCCTTTGGGAGTTCTTCATCACTAAAGCTTAAATTGTTGCAAGCTGTTATGTTGCCTACAATTCCACCAAACTGATCTGTAGTCACATCGTGATCTACGTAAGCCTGGTCTTGCACCTTCATCAAAGCTTCTCGGTGGGCTTCAGAATTCAGAAGTAGAGATAGTATCGAAATTTTGGAGGGAGTCTGCATCAGCTGATCCACAACTCTATACTGGTTTTTCTTGATTAGTTTCAAAATCTCATCGAAATCTGAGTTAACGTTAGTTCTATCAGACGGACCAACGTTTATGTTTGATTATCATGAACTCCCATGGGACTCTCAAAAGGCGTATTAACGGGATTTTGCCTAACAATAGGAACAACAGGCGGCTTTGGCGGCAACGGAGTATGTACACGTCCACTTCACGTTACTCGTCCTATTTCAGTTATGTTGACATCGGCTGAAGAAGTTGGTATGGGTTTCTCCTTCCCATCTTCTACCATAGTTGCACTGTATTGATAGGGAATCGCTTTGTTAGAGCTGTAAGGAACAGGACCGGGTAAACAGATCACCAAGGTAGACTCTGGAACTTTTGGACCATTGTACTTAATTTCTACACATTTGGGCACATTGAAACAGGGGATAATGACGTTTACTTTGGGAATTTCCGAGTTGATATCTGAGACTAAAAGCTCATGCGGAAAATGCCCTACCATATTCACGTCATAGTCGCTTCGCTTCAAGATCTCAGATATCACCAATGTCTAGTAACCGCTGAATGTCCGCCTATGGTCGACATTCTCGAAAATCCTTGAAGCATTCTCAAGCCGTAGTCATGTTTAGTGAAAGCGCCCATTGCACTGTATGTATCATGGAGCTGTACCAAACTTTCTCTTATCATATTCACGTCTGTGATAAGATACCGATATGTATTCCTTAGTATCAAATTCACTGTATGTCCACTATGACTGGGAAGTGGATTTGCTTGCACGTTTGGATTTGTATTCCTAAAGGAGAGTAGATTATTCCTTACTAACCTTTGTGCTTCGGCTTTTAGCGCTATGCAATGCTCGAGATCATGACCCGGTGCCCCTTGATGAAAAGGGCAAGATACGTCTGCTTTATACCACCATGGTAATTTTTCTGGTACCGGGGGTGGTGACCTTGTTTGCACAAGATTCCTTTCTATTAATGCAGGATATAGTTCTGTATATGTCATTGGAATTGGATCGAACTGCGTGACCCGAGGTGCACGGTTCTGATTGTTGAATTGCTGAGCCTGTTGTCGAGGCGGTTAAGTTTGCTGGAACTGCGGAGCCATTCCTGTATTTGGACTTGCATTAACAGCGGGTGCTATGTTAGCTACCTGTCGTTGTTGACTGACATTCTTCCTGGTTTCCTTCGGGATACCATTCCTATGTCATGTTCCTTTTCTTGGAAAACCGGTTCCAACCCTTTTAGTTCCACTGGAAGATCCTATTTCTTTGACTAGGCGTCCTGTTCGAACTCCTTCCTCTAGTCGCATTCCCATGCTTACCATCTCGGTAAAATCTCCGGGAGCGCTTGCGATCATGCGTTCGTAGTAAAATGGGCCAAGAGTATTCAAGAAAACCTTGGTCATTTCCTTCTCCTCTAACGGTGGGTTGACTTGGGCGGAAATTTCCTCCAACGTTGGGCGAACTCTTTGAATGTCTCTTTTTCCTTCTGAGACATGGAGCGAAGTTGATCCCGATCTAGAGCCATGTCCAAGTTAAATTTGTATTGTTGGACAAAGGCTTCGCCTAAGTCATTGAATGTCTGGATATTCGCACTATCTAGCCCCATGTACCATTTCAGTGCGGCACCGGTAAGACTGTCTTGGAAATAGTGAATTAACAACTGGTGATTATCATTGTACGTAGACATCTTCCTAGCGTACATTGTTAAATGACTCTGTGGGCAGGAATTCCCTTTATACTTTTAAAAGTCAGGGACTTTGAACTTTGCGGGTATCCTTACGCGAGGAACTAGGCATAGATCGTGGGCATTCTTCCCAAACAATTCCTTTCCACTAATTATTTTAATCTCAAGCAGCATTTTATGGAGCTGCTCCTGGAGATTCTCCATCGGGCCACGAGGATTCGTGTTATCTCCTAGGTTATGATAGACTTCTTCGCCCCGCAGAGTGTGAACTACGTGTCGAATTGGTCATGATTGGTTGAGAAACCGCCATAGTCATCATGGAAAGGTTACTCCATGTCGCGGAGTGAATGTTGATTGTAGTAGAACCTCGAACGTGGTCTGCACTCGTAAACAAGTTGACGAAATCCAATGCCAAAATTGAAAGGCATGCCCCATGGATAACCTTCTGGCATACGGAAAAGTGGGCTATCGATCGCAATACTGAGACCGGAGTAGTAGTGACCTCAAATCGCTGCTTGATTTTGACTACTTAATGTTGCTTGCTGACTTTGCGTAGTTTCCAATGAACTTACCAAAGAAGTGAGTCTCTCCACCTCTTCTTGAAGCGTTGTCACCGTGCTTCGAAGCTCAACATTTTCTTGCTCAAAACCTTCCATTATTTTCCTTCTTTCGAACTAGTATTGTATGTACGAGTTGGTCGTGGACGTGGTCGAGAAACCTAAGACGCGATACTGACGATCTTTCTCTTTCTCGAAAAAATTCCAAAAGATAAGACTCTAAACAATAAACTCGATATGCAAAGTATGATGCATAATTATGAATGCAGAGAGAAAATAATTTCCAAAGAATTTACACTAAAAGAGAAATTTCTGGCAAATATTTGATGGAAAACACTTATTTTATTAATTATTGTTAAGATTACAATACTTTGTTTTTGAGCATAGCTCATACAATGATAAAATAAATGATAAAACTACAATCTAAACTAATTAATCGCCTCGCCGGATGAAGATCCAAAGGCTTGATGTAGCTTCAACTTCAAGATTTCCTTCCCATAGTGAGCCGCTCAAATTTTCGCTTTTAGCTTGTCGATGACTTTCTTCCACTCAAGAAAGGTGATGGTTGTCATTTCTTCAAGCTTTTTCTTTCTTTGATGTATCTTTTGATCGCATTATTATCTTCTCAAGAATCTTCTCATCTTTCTCCATGAGCCATTCATCTTGGAAGTAAAGCGTCTTTTCATGATCTTTGACCTGCTTCTTAAGCTTCTCATTTTCAAGGTCAGCCTTAAAGAATTTGTCTTCCAAGGCCTCCTTCTCGAGCCTCATCTTGGCCAAAGCTTCTTGTTATTCTCCCATAGTCTCGACGGGAAAAATTGTTGATTTGGAAGCTGTTGAGAACATAGGTTCCTCATAAGCATAAGGCATTCGAAATTCTTTTGCTCTTTTCTTCACCCAAGAAGTGTAAATTTCCATGGCTACACAATTCCTTGCATTACCTTTTTCCTTCCTTCGGATGTGATGCCAAGCTCTGATCATTCGGGTTTTCAAACACTGGGAATCCTCCCCTTTATGATAGAAGTAGCTTTCTACTGTAAAACCAAGAGGTTTACTAGAGTTCATGCATTCGAGTTGACGTCTCGCCAAGAATGGGTTGTAGTTGATTCCTCCTTTTGTACTGATTGAAGCAACTCGATTTTCAAAAATCATTTAAATGAATTTTCAAAAACAATGAAATCGCCACCTAATTTTATTTGTTCTAAAAAGAACGGGGAAATATAGATAAAACCCACAAAAATCGGATAAGGCGGTCTACAAGACCAAAAAGCATGGATTCGGGAGTCGGTTACGTAAGGGAAGGTATTAGCATTACGCCCATCGATTCGATGGGACCCATTTAATTCAAAATGTGTTGTGTGTGTGTAATCGCTAATTTCTAAGTCATGAATAAATAAAAGAAAAGGGGTTTGTTTATTATTATTTTGAGTTTGACACGGTTTCGAAACCGCGGCTCACGTATTCCTCGCAATGGGAAAGTCAAACTTCGTAGTTCTTGTTGAAAATATCTTGGATTGTTTGTATTGATTTTAGAAGAAAATGTTTTGATGACCGCAGTATGAGCGAAAAGGAATTTGAATGGGTTGAATTGATTTTAATTGTAGATGACAAGTATCAAAACGTTGGGATATCCTCTAACAATTCGATACTCGAGATTGGTGATTAAGGTCAACCGATCATCTCTCATCCAAAATCTTTATTATGAAAAGAGTGAGGTGAAACAAAGTTCACTTTTATTAAGTGTATGGAATAAAGTACTTAAGTCATTGTTACCTCTAATGGCCCAAATATTTTACATTTTAATTAAATCGTCGGGCGAACCTCTAACAATTTAATTAAATACCATATCACTATGTTTTCTTTTGTTTTTTTTGTAGAAAAAAATTAATTTTGAAATAGCAAGTTCAATTAATTATTTTTAACTTGAAAGTGTGTTGAAAATTGCGGCGTTGGACGTAGAGAAATGATATTTCGGGTTATGATTAACCAAGTATATGGACTTGATTAACCTCGTGAGGATAGGTGCTCCTATCCCCAACCATGAGACCCTGGTGCATGGTGATTGGTATATGGACCAATTGTTTTTTTTGGGTTATGACTAATCAAGGCAACGAGGGCCTTAATTAACCTCGTGAGGATGGCCATGCCCATCCCCAACCATGAGACCCTTAGAGAATTTGGTGTGGGTAACCAAAAATGAGAGAGAGGAGGCGTTGTTGTTATTTTTATGTTAATTTTTGAGTGGAGTGTACAATCGCGTAATAAACATACAAACGTATAATGATAAAGCGGATAATAAAAGAAAATAAATTAACACACAATACAAACCGGAATTTAAATAATTATTAGTATAGATTTTTTCTACTTGATAAAAAATCAACTAATAATTTAGCAAATAAAAACTATCTTATACTAATTATTATTTAATACATCAATAAATAAAAAAAACTTGCATGATAATAAATTTAAAGAGAGAGTTAGAAAATGGGCCTGATTGGAGCTTTAATCTGGGGGGTGTGAACAGCAATTTGAGCCCAAGCCCAAAAACCAAGCTGCTGGATCTTGTATGATTGCTTCCATGGAAAGAAAGTGTGGTCCACCACTCTGGAGCATTAGATCTGTTTTTTGAACAGATCTATGGTTGTGAAGGAGGGTGCAAGATTGCTTATCATACATACACCTGCATCGGATTCCGAACAGACCACACAGACGGTGACAAGTGTCACCGCCTGGACTAAACAACAAAGCAAAGAACTAAACATCCTATTAAGCTATATTAATCTATGTCTTACTAATTAATTAAAATGTTAACCATAAATTAATTAAATATAAAAATAAAAAATAGCTGGTATTTAAACTAATATTTTTTTATGTATTAATTAACTAAACAAACACTAATCTTAAGCATTTTTTTTAAGACTAATACTAAATTATGTTTTAACAAGATAAACTTACCAGAAAAATACTAATCCTAATTAAACTTGTTTTTATTATAACTTAAACAATAAAAAACAACTAATCCTAATTAATCTAATACTAAAACTAACTTAAGTTTTTTGTAAAAATAAATTAACAAAACATTAAAACCAAGAATCAGACCTCTCACCCTCTCAAACGTTTTGGCCTCTCATCTTTTCCTTTTCAGGGTCCTCTCTCTCGCGATTCTCGAGCTCTCCGTTCTCTCACCGCCGCTCCGATCTAGGAACTCGATGTCCCTCTCTCATCTCTCGGTGATTTTCGCCGCGATTCCTCACTGGGTTCATCTCGCTGTCGGACTCAACGTCGCTCACGATCTCACCGCGATCTCTCATCGTCGTCGCTGTTCACGATCTCACCGATCTCTCATCTCTCTTGTTCACTCACAACGATTTCGTTTAGAAATCGAGTCTCTCTCACTCTAATACTGCTATTTTGTTTTCTGATTCCTTGAAATTTGTTTGTTTGATTCCTATAGGTGACCCTAAATCAAAAGGGGAAAAGGAAACCGAATGCTGGAAATACGATAAAGAAAAGGAAGGTTGTGGTGATGATTTCGAGGTCTACACGGCGGCGGACGGCGGCCTGTGACCGCAACCCGGTGAGACCTTTCTGTTTACCTTACTCGCCTGCCTCGCTTTCTCTTTCTGAAGGATCTTTTCTTTGGGAAATGATGATATCCGATTTAGGGTTTGTAGCCGTTTTTAGGGTTTGCTGAACAGTAGTCTCTGCCTTGGTTCTTGTGCTTTGAATGCCTTTATAGTGTCTGAGTTAGGTTTTCACCAAAAATGTTTTGAAAACAAAGGTCGCCTGGAAAACGAAATGGGCTTTTGGTATTTGTTTTGGGCTCCCGATTTTTGACTTTTCCGGGTCGCTTTGATGTCATTAATTGCTATCAATTCGATATTTGGTCGTTTGATGTCATTATGGTAAAATGTTGCCCGAAAAGATAACCGCCTTGCTGCCCCGTAAAGCTTCAGATCGCGATACTATATCGAGTTATAACTGTTTCCTTCTTCTTCTCGCAAGGGTTCATCTAAGTAGTGAGTCTTATGGCCGATGATTTGTTATGAGGCCTGTTGCAACCCGATTCCAGAAAAGATCCTAATGATGATTAGTGCCAAATCTTACTTGCTAAGCTTATTGATGAACTATGGTGTGGCTCAAGCAACATTCAAACATGGAGAAATGTAGACTTGAAGGAATCGTGGAAAGCTCAAGATGAAGCCATGGATACACCCATGAAGGAACTTGCAACTTAGAGGATTCACAATTGATTTAGAACACATTAGTATTCAATAGGAAACTTTGTAACTTATACTCATAGATTTGATAAGTTGTAAATACATGTATCTTGATTTGTCCTTATATTCTTGTACAACAAAACCTTAGAGTAATTCGAAACTCTTGGATTTTCATGAATGCAAAATTTGAGAACTATGTATCAACATGAGTCTTTAGCCTTAAATCTTTGAATACTACTAATGTGATCTTCATTGTTGTAGCACTTGTGCATGAAAGTTGGAAATTGTGCATGAAAGTTGAAAATTCGTGATGAACCAAACATTCCAAAAAAATGGTCATGAACCAAAATTAATTTGGTTAAAACCAACTAAGTCTAAATATTGATTAAAATATGCGCCTAAATCCAAATTAATCCACAATTCCAATCCGTAGTCTTGAATCAAACGAGTAGTAACATGGTTGTTGTATTTTTTAGAACTTGAATCCTCTAGTACGCGAAATTTGAGAATTAAACTCTAAATACAAAGATGGTTTGATGGCTTAGAAACACTTGAATCCCTTTGAATTTCCCGGCCACAAAGCTTCCATGTTTATCCGTTCATGTAGAAATTCGGAGCCCTTTGCTACTTGAGACAAAAATTGAAACTCTAAGTTTCAAATAAAACTCTTGATTAAAAACCTTAGTCAACTTGACGATTTCCCGATTCTTTAAGAATTGAGCGATAGATTCCACTTGAAATTAATGGAATTATCACCGCATTTCCAAATCGAACCATATTCGATAGTAGAGAAAGATTTGAAACCGCATTTAATTCCATAAGGAAACTTCTATTTTTTCAAAGAATGCCTTGAATCTTGTGAGCGATGAACGCGACAGGAAAAGATCTAAACATGTGGCAACTTGACATTCGTAAATCTTGTAAACAAGTCCTCTGGATGAATATTTCCACATACATCAAATCTTGAACAATGAACTCGAAACGACAGCAAATCCCAAACTCGTGATGAATTGATCTCTCGAATCAGGAGGTAAAGATATTCAATATAACAAAACTTCGGTAGTTCCAT
Source organism: Vicia sativa (assembly GCA_021764765.1). Classification (NCBI taxonomy): domain Eukaryota; kingdom Viridiplantae; phylum Streptophyta; class Magnoliopsida; order Fabales; family Fabaceae; genus Vicia; species Vicia sativa. The sequence continues at coordinate 205,362,356 of CM038796.1, forward strand.
CAAGAAAAGACCACTCATTGCAACAATCAAACATCAAGCCCCGAAAACCGATAGATACGAAAGGATAAGATCCAATATTAAACCTCGTCGTTTTCAAATATCCTAGATGGGTTGAAAGCACCACGCCTTTTCTGCTCAACGGAAAATCTTTGGGAGTCAACTCCCACCCGTAACCATAGAACCAGTGGTATGAATGCATATGAGTGTTATGATAAACACGAAGCCTAAACCAGATAAAATCGAGATAGGAGGGCAAATTTTGGGTGCAATAAGGTTCTATTTAATCGCCTTAAACCCGAAGTGAGATTGTAGCCTTTGATCTTTTAGGTAGAAGAAGATTAAATACTACAAGAACCCAAAAATTTGCGCTCCGAAGAACAAGTAGAAATAATTTGCTTTCCGTATTTTCAATTTTTTTATTTTATTTTTTGTAAACAGTGGGATTGGGAACAAAAATTCTAGTATGTCAAGTAAGGATATTAGACATACACCGGAAAGAGACTGACCGAAGACGACTCTAACAAAGATTTCGAAATATACATGCCCAGTAAGGATATTGGACACATAAAGATCGAATATACATGTTCGGTAAGGATATTGAACACATATAGGGAGCATATGTCGCCTAAGGATATTAGACATAATCGAAAGAGACCAATCAAGATGACTCTAACAAAGGTTTCAAATATACATGTCCGTAAGGATATTGGACACATAAAGATCGAATATACATGTTCGTAAGGATATTGAACACATATGAGCATATGTCAGGTAAGGATATTAGACATACACCGGAAAGAGACCGACCGAAGACGACTCTAACAAAACTTTTGAAATAATACATGTTCGGCAAGGATATTGAACACATATAGGGAGCATATGTCAGGTAAGGATATGAGACATACACCGGAAAGAGACCGACTGAAGACGACTCTAACAAAGGTTTCGAAATATACATGTCCGGTAAGGATTTTGGACACATAAAGATCGAATATACATGTTCGGTAAGGATATTGAACACATATAGGGAGCATATGTCAGGTAAGGATATTAGACTTACACAAGAAAGAGACCGACCGAAGACGACTCTAACAAAGGTTTCGAAATATACATGTCCGGTAAGGATATTGGACACATAAAGATCGAATATACATGTTCGGTAAGGATATTGAACACATATAGGGAGCATATGTCGTAAGGATATTAGACATACAAAAGAAAGAGACCAATCAAGACGACTCTAACAAAGTTTCAAATATACATGCCCGGTAAGGATATTGGACACATAAAGATCGAATATACATGTTCGGTAAGGATATTGAATACATATAGGAGCATATGTCGTAAGGATATTAGACATACACCGAAAGAGACCGATCAAGACGACTCTAACAAAGGTTTCAAATATACATGTCCTAGAAGGATATTGGACACATAAAGATCGAATATACATGTTCGGTAAGGATATTGAACACATATAGGAGCATATGTCGTAAGGATATTAGACATACGTAAGAAAGAGACCGATCAAGACGACTCGATAAAGGTTTCAAATATACATGCCCTGAAGGATATTGGACACATAAAGATCGAATATACATGTTCGGTAAGGATATTGAAACATATAGGGAGCATATGTCGTAAGGATATTAGACATACACCGAAAGAGACCAATGAAGACGACTCTAACAAAGGTTTCAAATATACATCTCCTGAAGGATATTGACACATAAAGATCGAATATACATGTTTGGTAAGGATATTGAAGACATATAGGAGCATATGTCGTAAGGATATTAGACATACAATCGGAAAGAGACCGATCAAGACGACTCTAACAAAGGTTTCAAATATACATGTCCGTAAGGATATTGGACACATAAAGATCGAATATACATGTTCGTAAGGATATTGAACACATATAGGAGCATATGTCGTAAGGATATTAGACATACAAAAGAAAGAGACCAATCAAGACGACTATAACAAAGGTTTCAAATATACATGCCCGTAAGGATATTGGACACATAAAGATCGAATATACATGTTCGTAAGGATATTGAACACATAGGAGCATATGTCGTAAGGATATTAGACATACACCGGAAAGAGACCGATCAAGACGACTCTAACAAAGGTTTCAAATATACATGTCCGTAAGGATATTGGACACATAAAGATCGAATATACATGTTCGTAAGGATATTGAACATAGGAGCATATGTCGTAAGGATATTAGACATACACAAGAAAGAGACCGATCAAGACGACTGACAAAGGTTTCAAAATATACATGCCCGGTAAGGATATTGGACACATAAAGATCGAATATACATGTTCGTAAGGATATTGAACACATATAGGAGCATATGTCGTAAGGATATTAGACATACACCGAAAGAGACCGAATGAAGACGACTCTAACAAAGGTTTCAAATATACATCCGTAAGGATATTGGACACATAAAGATCGAATATACATGTTTGGTAAGGATATTGAAGACATATAGGAGCATATGTCGTAAGGATATTAGACATACACCGAAAGAGACCGATCAAGACGACTCTAACAAAGGTTTCAAATATACATGTCCGTAAGGATATTGGACACATAAAGATCGAATATACATGTTCGTAAGGATATTGAACACATATAGGAGCATATGTCGTAAGGATATTAGACATACAAAAGAAAGAGACCGATCAAGACGACTATAACAAAGGTTTCAAATATACATGCCCTGTAAGGATATTGGACACATAAAGATCGAATATACATGTTCGTAAGGATATTGAACACATATAGGAGCATATGTCGTAAGGATATTAGACATACACCGAAAGAGACCGATCAAGACGACTCTAACAAAGGTTTCAAATATACATGTCCGGTAAGGATATTGGACACATAAAGATCGAATATACATGTTCGGTAAGGATATTGAACACATATAGGGAGCATATGTCAGGTAAGGATATTAGACATACACAAGAAAGAGACCGACCGAAGACGACTCTGACAAAGGTTTCAAAATATACATGCCCGGTAAGGATATTGGACACATAAAGATCGAATATACATGTTCGGTAAGGATATTGAACACATATAGGGAGCATATGTCAGGTAAGGATATTAGACATACACCGGAAAGAGACCGAATGAAGACGACTCTAACAAAGGTTTCGAAATATACATCTCCGGTAAGGATATTGGACACATAAAGATCGAATATACATGTTTGGTAAGGATATTGAACACATATAGGGAGCATATGTCAGGTAAGGATATTAGACATACACCGAAAGAGACCGATCAAGACGACTCTAACAAAGGTTTCAAATATACATGTCCTAAGGATATTGGACACATAAAGATCGAATATACATGTTCGGTAAGGATATTGAACACATATATATTAGACATGAATGAATACTCACCGGGAAAAGGTATATGGAATGGTAAAATCGATCAAGACTCACGGGAAAGAGGCCAAACAAATGGGACTCTAGCAAGGATTGCCAAACTATGTTGGACTTTAAAGTTTGCAAATGTGCAAGAAGTACATATCCCCGTGCCAAAGGCGGGTGTAATTCTTCAAGAGTGGCAATTATATGAATTACCACACACCAAGTATGGATACTCAAACAATTGAGAAGCAGGAAAGGTTAGACACCAGCTCTTACTCGCACTCTAACGACAGAGGCAAACACGGGTAAGATAACCAAAAATAAGAATTTGCAAAAAGCAAGACTCTTGGTAAATAAATTGAATTTGAATGATGTGGGAGACTGACACGGGGTCAACAATGCAGATAACAACAACAAGAAGAATTTCTTGAGGGAACTCGATCGAATACCACTGGGACTTTATGGATAAACTTCTTCGAGACAAAAGGTACTCGAGAAACACATTAATCTGGCTTGTGCTTAGATGCATGTTTGAGACTATTTTTAGCGTAATGCTCCATATCAATGGAAATGCTACGCTTTTTTGAGGATGCTATGCAATGCAATGATGCATGTTTTAATATTTCGTCTAGGACTAAGACAATTGTGAGCTGCCGAGGAAACATCAACCATCCATGAATTGAATATAAATCATCTGTTTTTTATCAAAGAGATGATAGTCTAGACTCTAACAAGGGGATGGCAGAATAGAAGTATCCTTTTTCAATGATCAACATCACTGGAGAAGTAACTCTTGGAGATTAACATTCATCAGGGATGATGATCTTGTTGCATAGAGTTCATAATTTTGATAGCTCTGGATTACGAGCTTTTGCGTAAGAGAAGTCGACAATATCTTCTGGCACAAGTGAGCCGTTGAAAATGATCTTGCCGGTGTGTTTCCGATCTTGCGATTTTCCGCTGGGAAGGGTGGTAACATTTGAGGGCACACATATGCCATAGATAACTCTTGTTGGAGAGAAAGAAACCTTGTCAGTTGATCGATGCCCAGGCGCATGATGCCTTTTCATTCTAGAATCTTTGCGTAACTGAAACTGTAAAATAGGAGACATAACAATAATTCCCAGAGATCAACTGTTTATTTAATGTCGTAAATTCAAATTCGAGTAACTTCAGAATTATGCCACGTGTCATTGGGGCAATCGATGTTTTATATGCTAAGTTTATTAAAATATCGGACGTTGTTTTTGCAAACAAAACAGCTTAAAAAACATGAAAATAAGACAGATAAAATAATAGAAAAACAGCTTTGATGAAAGTAATTTTATTGATTGATTAGCCCGTAAATGAGCATTTACATCAAGAAACAATTCCTGAAAAGTGGCAATTGCTTATACATCAAGATTAAAAGAAAACAAAGGTGACAATAAAATCATGGATTTTGTCGAACCCTGAATCCGCCATGTCTTTCACAACTTCAACGCTCCTCAACATCGAGCCAATGTAAAATGCTCCGATTAGACCAATTTCATCACTATGGATTATCAAGTTATTGTAAAAGAGCTGACCAAAACAGGTGTGGTGCAGATTGTAGACGTTCGCTTTGAATCCCTAATTTTTGCCTGGACCGCCCTTTCGGGTTTTCGATCCACCGGGATACCCTTTTTTGCCCAAGCCGCCTTTCGTGTTTTCGACTTTCCGTGTACAATCTTTATTTTATCCCTAACTTTGCCCGAACCTCTTGATTCGCCGGATGCTCCTTATTTTGCTTAGGCCACCAACCTACAGCCTCTTTATGCTAAGTATTTTTGACTACATCCGCATTGATCGGGTGAGGGAAATCCTCTCCGTCCATAGTCGCGAGCAACATAGCTCCTCCAGAAAACTTTCTTCACGATATATGGTCCTTCATAATTGAGCCCACTTGCCCCTGCGGCGTCCGATTGTTAGGAGGCAAAATCCTCTTCAAGACAAGGTCACCAACTTTGAAATTCGAGGGCACACTCTCTTGTCGAAAGCCCTTTTCATACGCCTTTGGTATAATCGTCCATGACAAATTTTCAATCTCTTCTCGCCAATGAGATTCAATTGATCAAGTCTGCTCAACCCATTCACTACCGAGTTGCACATCCGTTAAAACCTTAAGGAAGGAATTTCAACTTCCACGGTAGGACTGCCCATACCGTATACCAAAGAGAAGGAGTTGCCCCTGACGCGCGTATTGAAGGAGATGGCAAGGCATATGGCAGATCTCGTACAATCCTTGTAAGTGACAACCATCTGCATAATCCTCTTGATATTCTTGTTTGCCTCCACAAAGACCATTCATTTTTGGACGGTATGGAGAAGAGTTATGATGTTTTATCTTGAAACTGTCACACAGCTCTTTCATCATTTTATTGTTGAGATTCGAGCCGTTATCAGTGATAATCTTCTCAGGAATTCCATAACGACAAATGATGTTATGCTTGATAAAACGTGTGACCACTTGTCTAGTGACACGAGCATAAGATGCTGCCTCAACCCATTTGGTAAAGTAGTCAATGGCAACGAGGATGAATCGATGTCCATTAGAAGCGGTGGGCTTAACTTCTCCAATCATATTAATGCCCCACATCGCAAAAGGCCATGGAGAAGTCAAAACATTCAATGAAGAAGGTGGCACATGCATTTTATCAGCGTAGATTTGGCATTTGTAACAGGTTCTAGCATGGTTGTAGCAGTCGTTCTCCATGATGGACCAATAATAGCCTGCTCTCAAGATCTTCTTGTCCATGGTGTGCCCACTAGAATGTGTCCCGAATGAACCTTCATGAATTTCTTCTATGATCTTATTTGCTTCGTGTCTATCCACGCATCTGAGCAAAACAGAGTCATAGTTCCTTTTGTACAACACACCCCCATTGAGGAAAAACTTAGCCGAGTACTTGCGCAGGGCCTTCTTATCAACGATGGAAGCATCATCAGGGTATTCTTTCGTCTCGAGATACCTTTTGATGTCATAGAACCAAGCTTTTTCATCTGCCTCACCTTTTACTTCAAAGTAGAATGCAGGCTCATCCAACCTCATTATAGTGATAGACGGGGCATCATTCGCCCATCTTACCTTAAACATGGATGACAGAGTAGCCAAAGCATCTGCCAAATTGTTCTCCTCCTCGATGTGATCAAAAGTGATCTCACAAAATAAGGGATCAACTTCCATACATGCTCGTATGGAATCAAATTCGGTATGGGTCTCCCAATCTCCATTGATTTGACTAATTACCAAAGAAGAATCAGATACCGCTAAGATCTTGATTCTCGATCAATGGTCGCCTAATCCCAAAAATACAAGCTTCGACCGCCATATTATTGGTGCAATCAAACAGATCTCGGTGAATGGAATATGAAAACCTGTCGGAGAAGTGATAATGGCGCCAACACCATTTCCTAATGCATTTGAGGGTCCATCGAATGCCATCGTCCACCGTGAACCTGGCTCGGGTCCCTCTTCAGGGCTAGGAATATTACAATCTCTGATATACATAATGTCCTCATCAGGGAACTCTAACTTCATCGGCCGATAGTCATCTTCTAATGGTTGCCGAGCGAGATAGTCCGCCACCACACTACCTTGATAGCCTCGAGTAGTGTATTGATATCGTCACAAGATCATTTGCCAACGGGCCACCCTTCCCGTGAGGGCCGGCTTTTCAAAGATATACTTTATTGGGTCCATTTTGGAGATCAAGAAAGTAGTGTGAGTCAACATGTATCGCCCGAGTCGCTTTTGCCCATGCGAGTGCACAACAAGTTTTTCCAATAATGAATACCTCGATTCACATTCTCGTGAATTTCTTGCTCAAATAGTATATGGCATGCTCTTTTTCACTGCCTCATCATGCCGACCGAGCACACAACCCATGGAATTCTCCAACAGTACATAATCAATGGTCCGCTTTCACCGTGAGAGAATTGGAGGCTCTTGTAGGTACCTCTTTATTCTGTCGAATGCCGTCTGACAATCGTCGTTCGAACTGGTTGTTGGATTCTTTCTTAACAGCTTGAAAATGGGTTCACAGGTAGCTGTAAGATGAGAAATAAACCTAGCAATGTAATTCAGTCTTCCCAAGAAACCTCGCACTTCCTTTTCTGTCCTCGGCTCTGGCATCTCTTGTATCACTTTTATCTTTGCAGGGTCAACCTCGATCCCTTTCTCGCTCACAATAAAGCCTAAAAGTTTCCCTGATCTCACCCCAAATGTGCACTTACTCGGGTTTAACCTCAGCCTGAACTTCCTTAATCTTTCGAATAATTTCAACAAGTGGACCAGGTGCTCTTCTTCCGTCTGGGACTTGGCGATCATATCGTCAACGTAGAATTCAATCTCTTTATGCATCATATCATGAAAGAGAGTAACCATAGGGCGCTGATATGTTGCCCCGGCGTTCTTCAAACCAAAAGGCATCACTTTGTAATGTAAAGTTCCCTACTGTAATGAAAGTAGTTTTCCATATCATTGGGCGCCATCTTAATCTGGTTGTAGCTAGAGAAACCATCCATGAAGGAGAATACTTTAGCTTGAGCAGTATTATCGACCAAAATGTCAATGTGCGGGAGAGGGAAGTCATCTTTAGGGCTAGCTCTATTCAGATCCCTATAATCAACACACATCCTTACCTTGCCGCCTTTCTTCACCGTACAATGTTTGCAAACCCATGGGGGATAAGAAACAACCTTTAGGAAACCCGCTCCATCCTGCTTCTCGAACTTCTTCTTTGATCTTCCTTGACATTTCGGATGTGTTCTCAAGCTTCGCCACTGGCAGCTTTCTGAGGGCAATTCATGCATAACGATGTCAGATCTAACCCGCATGTCTTCATAAGACCAAGCAAAGATGTCCACGTACTCATGTAGCATTTCGACAAGCTTTTGCTTAACTCCATCTTCCAAAGCTTCCCCGATCTTGACCTCCTTTCGAGCATCCTCGGTTCCTAGATTGATCACCCTAGAGCCTCTTGGTGCGGCGATGACTTTTCTTCTTGCCTCAACATCCCGATAGTTCTTCGTAATTCACAGCCCTTCGCTTCTTCTTCAGCTTGATAAATCGGTTCGTCGAAATCATAATGAGCCACGGCGGAATCATCGCCGACAAAACCGGATCAACGAAGGATCGATCGCGTGGTTGGTAATTTTATTTTATTATTATCTTTATTTTAGATTTTTTAATAATAAAATAAAAAGAAAGACAAAAGTTTGTATAAAAGAAAGTTAAACTTGATATTGTCACCTTTAAAGAAATAAGTGGAGAAAACAAAGAGAGAAAAATTTGAATGCAAAAGGACGCCTTTATTAATGATAAACTTGAAAGTTAAAACATGGTGGCCTACAAGATGATCACTACGCCTTGGGCATAACGAGGAATTATGGCAACATACAAAAAAGTAAAATTACTCTTCAAAACGGGTAACCACAACAACGTCTTCAACGAACCAATTTGAAAGCTCACGCCCCGGAACAATGGTAGATCCACTTGTCCAAATCACACCACACCGCTTCACCATCAATTGCATCAACATCTTCAACTGATTCCGCTTTGACAAACTTGACAGAGGAGACACGCTTTGCTCATTGGGGTGGAGACTCGACCTTCATTCCGGAGCAAACCCAAACCCTCTTATCCGTCTGGTAGGAAGCTCTAGCACTCTTCCCCACCCTTCGTGGATGTCCCGACTTGACAATAGCCCGAGCTTGCTTGTAGGATGCCATGGAGACTTCACCTTTTGCAAAGGATCTTATCGACCGACACCGCCCAAAAGCTCGGCATGGAGTTTCGTGGATCTCTCCTTCCACTTCAACATATCGAAAGTTGCTCAGATGATTGACGACATAATCTTCTTCACCATAAATGGTGACCACCTTCCCATTAATTAGAACTTCGGGTGCAAGGATGTCACAAAGACCAGCCCCATGAATCCAGGCCCAAGCAAAAAGAGAGGTATTAATATCCATGACGAAAAAGTTGCATCAAAACTTCATGGCTATCTTAATAGGCAAATCCACCTCGCCAAACACTGACCTCTTTGACCCATCAAATGCCTTAACTATCAAATCACTGGGTCTCAGCACAACCCCTTCATAGTCCAACTTCAAGAGAGTAGACTTCGGAAGAACATTGAGGGATGATCCCTGTCAACCAAAGACACGGATAAAGTAGTTCTCGCCATTCCACGGAAACGTAGCTTTTGTTATGCTTCCTTCCTCGAGGTAAATCAAAGTCAATAAAACCGAGACCATTACTTGCCGAAATGTTGTTCACAATGCCTCCAAATTGGTTAACAGAGATCTCTTGGGGCACGAAAGACGTCCCTAATAGTCTGATCAGAGCATTCATGTGAGGTTCATAATCCTCAACAAAGCTAAGATAGAAATCTTATGGCGCTCGTCGAAATGATCGATTATCTTGTAATCGCCTTCTTTATATATCTCATCAATTATTCAACATCTTTGGTCATCTCGTGGCTCGTAATGTGTTCAAATTTGTGTTGACTCACCCCAATCATGACTCCTTTCCCTTTGCTTTAGCCTTGTTCAAAGCTTCGTGACTTTTCTCAACTAGATTGGGTGGAGAGAAGATTCGTCCACTTCGTAATCCGACTTTCTTCGTGAATATCAAGCACCATGTGCTCATTTCCTTCAATCTTCTTTTCATCGACTTTCCTTCTTCAAAGGTCTTCACATTCAATTTCGTCACCGTAGTACTCGCACCCATAATTCCACCGGATGGCTTTTTCGCTAGTGTAGGGTACCGGACCCGCAAAGTGATGATCACAAGAGGTTTCTTAGTCCATGTGGATCGAACGAATCCTTCTAGAAGTGACGGGATGGTAACCACGCCAACCTCATCTTGACCATTCCGCGATCAAACACTTTCTGGATGAATTGAAGAGTCCCATCAAGAATCAAATCAATCTCGCTTTCTCAAATCATCACAACCTTCATTGGGTCAAACATCGCTATAACCAAAGATCACAACTGTGGAAATCTCCTTCAACAATAATTGCTTCTTTATCCACCACAACGGGTGGTCGTAACATTAACATCCATTATCGTGTTCAAACCTCCATCTTCGAAATTGCATTAATGCTTCCACCATGAGGAGGTAAAGGACAATGACATTAGGGTGGGAGGAGGTCCAAAGTTGATTGCCTCTCAGGTCAAGGTGTTCAACCTTGTATTTAAAGGCAATATAGCTTCAATAGAATGCCCTGGGCATTGGAGTGGTAAAGGCAACGAGCATTTGCATTAAAATACTTTGGCAGGTTATCCGGGTCAATCTTCAAACTGCGCAACTCAATCATATTCAAACTTTGCAAATGAGCAAATACATCTGCACAAGACATTGGCAAGGGATCAAACTTCTTCACGGGTCTTGGTGGTGGTTGTCTTGGAACAACCTCTTGTTTTGGAACACTAGCGGGAATAGTTACAAGAAGAACTTGGCGATCAATTTCGGCGCTCTTCTTTGCCTCTTCGCTACAAGGCGCTGACTCGCCTTCTTTCTTCTTCCGTAACCACCAAAAGACTCTCTCGCGCCACCAACTTGATTCTTGTCAAGCATCAACATCTTGAATCTTTCCTAACTTGATCCCCATCTCAACTCTTTTCACCAAACATCACCATGTCGAAAGTAACGTCATATCGCAAGAGGCATAGTACGACCCATCTAGTGTGCCAAACATTTCCACCATCTCTCGCTCCGCCATAGGGGTTGAATCAGAGAGCTACCTCGCCACCTTGCGCTACTCTTGAAAGATTCAGCTTTTCTCGAGCTGTTGTGCAACTGGTTCTAGTAGGTGCCATGTCAGCAGTTAAAGCCAGTGTTGAACAAAAGCTACAACCAACTCTCTCCAAGTTCGCACTGGAGCTATCAAGGCCCATATACCAATCCAATGGCCCATCGTCAAACTATCTTGAAAAAATGCATCAAGAGCTTCTCATCCTTCGAGATAAGGCATATCCTCCTATAGTAATACTCAAATGAGTTTTAGGACAAGATTTGCCCTTGTACTTTGAAAGCTCGATTTTGAATTTTGAGGAATCTTCACTCCTTGAACCAATCCTAAGTTGACATGTCGAAACCCAAACTTCCCGATTCTCAAAGGCTTGCATGCGCCTCGAGCATCTTCAACTCCGATCACTGCTGGTTCTTCGACATTGGAAACCAATCCTCAAAGTTATCCTCCTCAACTGGGAGTGGGAATCGAATAGTCCTTCCGTGGAGGAACCAATACAGTTCGACACGGCGATGAGTGGGGTAGTGGAGGAGGAACCACCACAAAGATGATCCAATTGAGCAACTCGATTCTCTCCGTAGGATCCACAAGACCGTGTTGACTACCAAGTTAATTCTGCATAAAGCATTCTCATGGAATGCCTTCAACTCTTCGACAGAGGCAGAAAGGGTGCCTTATAACACCCCATCTAAATACCTAATATATTAATTAAATTAATATCTAAATCATCTTTAATCGAGTTAACACGGCAAATGCGGGATGTCACAATTAATAGATAAAAATTAAACTTCATTCAAACAGTAGCCATGCTACACTGAGGATCATCATCCAAATAATTCAATCATTATAAGACCATGTCTTACACAGCAGAAATTCCAAAATCAAAATTTAATAGAACATCATGGTTCTCCATTAATTCAAAGCCAAAACAATTAAACAATAACGATTCTCTTAACTAAGCGTTCCCCAGTGTTACAATCTAATCAGAGCATGACACTAACACACAGACTAAAACGATAAGCTCTAGAGCCATCCTCACCGAGTCCTCAGCTGCTAACTTTTAATCTGAAATGGTAAAGTAAGGGTGAGACTTCTCATAATTAAAGCATATTATAAGTCTTTTAATGAATAATATAATACAAGCATATTATCCCACCACTTAACACCGTTCAGAATCAAACACACAGTCATAATCACATAATTCATCATGCATAATCAATAGACAACAAAAGAATTGCAACACTGGAAGGCATCCTAACATGTTACAATTCCATGCAAACACAAATGCACACTCAATGCATGCGGTACCGACTCGTGACCAAGTCACCCAACACTGATCCATCATCTACCGGATACAGTACCATCGATTCGTCCATAACCACCCGGACACGAATCCAGCCTAACCACCCATCCTCACTCGGGTATCGGTTATCGGCAATCCAAGTCAAATTCCGCACAATGGGAATTAACTTCACCAAACAATGCAAATGCACGCACATCACTAGCATGCGTCATCAATCAGTCTAGGTATACATTCATTTAACATAACTAATTTCAAACAAGTTAACATGATATTCAAGCAAATCATGCATACAACCAAACATCAACATCAACATGTTATTACATCTACGCATTACCCATATCTCCATCACTATGGTCCTCTGCTACACATACATCATTATGTGTCATTAAAATAATCATTTATTTCGAAATTCAACCTCTTTCCAAAATAATTTCAAGTTTTCCAAAATATTTTCATTTTATAAGGTAGAGCATCAAATTTAGAAAATAACGTCCAAAACGGCGCTCAAAACGGACTTACGGTTTGAAAGTTATGAATTTTTGAAGTTTTGAAAATTTTAAAAATATATCAGTGGAACCCGGTTCCTCCCTGGGAGTAACCGGTTCCCACATTTCCAAATCAGCGCCTCGAAAATGATGGGGAACCCGGTTCCTCCGTAGGGAACCGTCCCTAAGTAAAAATTTCATCCTCCGAAAATCATGGGAACCCTCCTCCACACAGAACCGGTTCCTTAGTTCAAAAATGCCATTTTCACTATTTTAAAAAGCTGGAACCCGGGTTCTCCCACTGGGGAACCGGTTCCCACGACGTTCAGACCCAAAAATTCAGTTTTGACAGCATTATTTCCCAAAACCTTTTTCCTCCTCAACCCAAAACGTGACACATATTCCGACACCATAAATTCACTCATTCATCATCAATAACATACAACATAACATGTTTTATTCGTCAGCAATGATCCTATATCATACAAATCCATTAATCTATACATTCTGACACAATCTGACACCATTAGGTATACACCCATGGAACCCTAGAACTTCCCAAACTAAGATTCCTAACATACTATGAACCATAATATCAAAATCAAAACCTATAATAAGCAATAATAAATCGAAATCACCCCTTACCTTGTGGGTTCTTCGAATTCTGACTCTTCTAGGTTTTCCTTCTTCTTTCTCCTCTTTTCCTTATTTTATTCCTCTTTTTATTCCTTTTAATCATCAATAAAATAAATATTATTCTCTTCTCCAATTAATTCCATCATTAAACTTAATAATCCAATATATTAAATAAATTATGTTCTCAATTAAATTAATAATTAAAAATCATAAGTATTTAATTATTGCATTATTTTGGGGTGTCACAACTCTCCCCAACTTAAAAGAGTTTTCGTCCTCGAAAACATACCTCAGACGAATAGTTTGGGATACGAGTCCTTCATCTGACTCTCCAGCTCCCAAGTGACATTTCCGTCAGCTGGTCCTCCCCAAGCCACTCTTACCAATGCAATCTCTTTGCCTCGCAACTGTTTCAACTTCCTATCCTCAATCCTTGCACCGCCCACACCAAATTCTCTCGCACTGATATCATCCACCCGAATCTCATGAGACGGATCAGCAATGTACTTCCTCGAGATACATGAAAACATCATGCATTCGCAAGTGACAACAAAGCAACTGACATGCAACCTTCCCAACTCTCTTGGTAATCTGAAAAGGACCAATAAATCGCGGAGTCAACTTCCTTGACTTCAAAGCTCGACCAATACCATTCATCGGAGTAACCCGCATAAAAACATGTTCTCCTTCACTAAACTCAAGATCTTTCCTCCTCTTATCATGATAACTTTTCTGACGACTCTGAGAAGTCCTCATCTTCCTAATCATCTTAATCTTTTCCGACGCTTGTTGAACAATTTCCGTCCAATCACAAGACTCTCCGCCATACCAACACAATGGTGTCCGACACCTCCTACCATACAATGCCTCAAACGGAGCCATACCAATACTCGAGTGAAAGCTATTGTTGTAGGTAAACTCAATCAATGGCAGATAACTATCCCAAGCCCCACCTTTCTCTAACACACAAGCTCTCAGCAAATCTTCCAACGACTGACTCGTCCTTTCCGTCTGACCATCTGTCTGTGGATGATAAGCGGATCTTAAACGCAACTTAGTACCCAACGCTTCTTGCAATCCCGTCCAGAACTTAGATGTAAACCTCGGATCTCGATCCGACACAATACTAGAAGGAATACCATGTAGACTCACAATCTTTTCAACATACAATTCTGCTAATCTCTCCATCGGATAATCCATTCTTATCGGAATAAAATGAGCAGACTTCGTTAACCTATCCACAATCACCCAGATAGAATCACAATTCTTAGCTGTTCTCGGCAACCCAGACACAAAATGCATTGAAATTCCGTCCCACTTCCATTCTGGAACAAACAACGGCTCCATCAATCCTGACGGTTTCTGATGCTCGATTTTCGACTTCTGACAAACCAAACAAGCATACACAAACTCAGCAATTTCCTTTTTCATTCCCGGCCACCAAAACAACTTTTTCAAATCATGGTACATTTTAGTAGCACCGGGATGAATACTCAACCCGCTACGATGTCCTTCTTCCAAAATACTCTTCCTAACCCGCTACAATGATTCCTTTATTCTTCCAAAATACTCATTCCTAATCTTCGTAATACCACCGGTCGCCTTCAACATACCCAATTTCACACTATTCGAGTAGTTTCACAAACCAAACCGATCTCCGAATTCAACCAAATCTAACTCACGGACCATCAACATCGATGATGCAAAGACTTCCTACCAAAGCATTCAGAATAACGCTTGCTTTACTGTGATGGTAATTCAAACCAAATCATAATCCTTTAAGAACTCTAACCATCTTCTCTCCTCATGTTCAAATTTCTTTCCGATCAAAGAGATACCCGACTCTTATGATCACCGAATACCTCAAACCGAGAACCATATAAATAATGTCTCCACAATTTCAAAACAAACACAACAGCTGCCAACTCCAAATCATGAGTCGGATAATTCCTCTCATGCACTTTCAATTGTCGCGAAGCATAAGCCACAACCTGCTTATCTTGCATCAACACACCACCTAATCCCATCAATGATGCGTCATAATACACAACAAAAGACTTAGTCGGCTCTGGCAAAATCAAGATCGGAGCACTTGTCAACCTCCTCTTCAGCTCTTGAAATCCTTTCTCACATTCAACATCCCAAAAAAATATCTGACCCTTCCTGGTCAACTTAGTCAACGGTAACGCTAGTTTGGAAAATCCTTCTATAAACTTCCGATAATAACCTGCAAGACCCAGAAAACTACGGATCTCCGAGGCATTCTTCGGCGCTTCCCACTGAGACACCGCCTCTACCTTCGTAGGATCCACAGCAATTCCATTCTTGGAAATGACATGGCCAAGAAAACTTACTTCCTCCAACCAGAATTCACACTTGGACAACTTCGCATAAAGCTTCTTTTCTTTCAACAATTCAAATACAACTCTGAGATGTTCTGCATGCTCTTCATCACTTTTCGAATAAATTAGAATATCATCAATAAACACCACGACGAACTTATCGAGATACGGATGAAATATCCTGTTCATATACTCCATGAAAACACCAGGTGCATTAGTAACTCCAAACGGCATAACAGAATTTTCATAATGCCCATACTCGCTCTAATGCGTCAATATCCTCTGACTTCACACGAATCTGATGATATCCAGATCTCAGATCAATCTTACTAAACACGCAAGCTCCAACGAGTTGGTCCATCAAATCATCAATCCTCGGCAAAGGATACCGATTCTTGATTGTAACTTTGTTCAACTGACGGTAGTCAACACATAACCTCATTGAACCTTCTTTCATCTTAACCAATAACACCGGAGCACCCCATGGCGAAACACTCGGACGAATGAACTTCTTCTCAAGCAATTCCTCTAACTGCTTCTTCAGTTCAGCTAATTCAGATGCCGACATGCGATAAGGCGCCATCGACACCGGACTAGTTCCAGGAATCAAATCTATAGTAAACTCTACCTCTCTCTCTGTGGCACCACTAACGCCTTCCTAAACACCGAAATTCATTCACCACTTGCAATCCATCACCCTTTGCTTTTCCCTCCGCTTCTATCGCAGAATACAACATAAACACCACTGCACCATCTTTCACAGCTAAGTTCATCTGCTTAACTGACATAACCTCATTTTCAACTTTAACCTCTTCAGGGAAAATAACCGTCTTCTCAAAACAGTTGATATGAACCTGGTTGAATTCCAACCAGTTCATTCCAAGGATGATATCAAGTTGTTCTAGCGGTAGGCACACTAAATCCATACCGAAACCCCTATCAAAAATCACAACAGGACAATTCCTACAAACATATGAAGTAGTCACTGAACCCGACGCAGGAGTATCAATAACCATACTTCCATCCATATTAGAAATTTCCAAATTCAATCTCTTAGCACATTCTAACGCAATAAAAGAATGAGTCTAGATCAATAATCGCAATCAAAGGTATGCCATTAATAAAACATGTACCTTTAATCACGATCATCCGTTTAGTATCTGCTCGCATAATGCAAACACTTTAGCACCAGCTTGCTCTTTCTTGGGTTTGGTGCACTGAGGACGAGTATGACCCTCTTCACCACAGTTGTAACAAGTCACCACTCTCACCCTGCAGTCATTGGCTACATGGCCGAATTTCCCACACTTGAAACACTTCTTATCATTGCTCTTACAGTCCACCATACGATGTCCTGTCTCGCCACACCTATAGCACCTAGCGGAGGAACTAGAATCTCCTCCACCAGATTTCTTCCAACCACTAGACCTCTGATTACTCCTATCATAAGGCTTACCACGATCCATCTGTTGCTTACCTTTCCTGTCAACATACCCCCGAGCATTCGACTTAGTGTTAGCAAGATCCTCCTCTAGAATCCTACCGCAACAACAGATCGAAACCTTCTGACACCGATACCGAATACCCTGCTTAATCTCATCACGAAGACCATTCTCAAACTTGATACATTTGGAAAACTCTCCATCTGCATCGTTAGGATAGTGAGCATAATACTTTGCCAACTCAGCAAATTTCAAAGCATACTCACTGACAGTCTTGTTACCCTGTTTGAGTTCCAGAAACTCAATCTCCTTCTTACCTCTGATGTCCTTAGGAATGTACCTTCTCGTAAAAGCCTCCGAACACCCACCAATGCAACTCCATCTTCTTCCAATTGGGCCTGTAGCAACCCACCACCATCGCCTTCCTCGCCTAACATGTGAGTTCCATATCTCACCTTCACCCTCTCGCACATACCAATCACTCAAGATCCTCTCGATCTCCTTCACCACTTCGAGCACCTTCGGATCATGTGTACCTTTGAACTATGGAGGATTGTTCCTCCGAATCCCAATTGTCTCCACAATCACACTCCTACCGGTTCCTCTCGAGCACTCCAACCAACATTCCCAAAGCCTCAAAGAATAGCATCATCATTCCTTTCGTTACCTCTTCCAGCCATTGTTCTATAACAAGACAAAACAATCTACATCAGCACACAAGTATCGACAGTGTTACTTCACACTAGTCGCATACTGAAAGGGATAACGACACAAGACAAGACCGACTATGCTCTGATACCACTATTGTAACACCCCATCTAAATACCCCGAATATATTAATTAAATTAATATCTAAATCATCTTTAATCAGAGTTAACACGGCAAATGCGGGATGTCACAATTAATAGATAAAAATTAAACTTCATTCAAACAGTAGCCATGCTACACTGAGGATCATCATCCAAATAATTCAATCATTATAAGACCATGTCTTACACAGCGGAAATTCCAAAATCAAAATTTAATAGAACATCATGGTTCTCCATTAATTCAAAGCCAAAACAATTAAACAATAACGATTCTCTTAACTAAGCGTTCCCCAGTGTTACAATCTAATCAGAGCATGATACTGACACACGGACTAAAACGATAAGCTCTAGAGCCATCCTCACCGACTCCTCAGCTGCTAACTTTTAACGAAATGGTAAAGTGGGTGACTTCTCATAATTAAAGCATATTATAAGTCTTTCAATCAATAATATAATACAAGCATATTATCCCACCACTTAACACCGTTCAGAATCCAACACACAGTCATAATCACATAATTCATCATGCATAATCAATAGACAACAAAAGAATTGCAACACTGGAAGGCATCCTAACATGTTACAATTCCATGCAAACACAAATGCAGACTCAATGCATGCGGTACCGACTCGTGACCAAGTCACCCAACACTGATCCATCATCTACCGGATACAGTACCATCGATTCGTCCATAACCACCCGGACACGAATCCAGCCTAACCACCCATCCTCACTCGGGTATCGGTTATCGGCAATCCAAGTCAAATTCCGCACAATGGGAATTAACTTCACCAAACAATGCAAATGCACGCACATCACTAGCATGCGTCATCAATCAGTCTAGGTATACATTCATTTAACATAACTAATTTCAAACAAGTTAACATGATATTCAAGCAAATCATGCATACAACCAAACATCAACATCAACATGTTATTACATCTACGCATTACCCATATCTCCATCACTATGGTCCTCTGCTACACATACATCATTATGTGTCATTAAAATAATCATTTATTTCGAAATTCAACCCCTTTCCAAAATAATTTCAAGTTTTCCAAAATATTTTCATTTTATAAGGTAGAGCATCAAATTTAGAAAATAACGTCCAAAACGGCGCTCAAAACGGACTTACGGTTTGAAAGTTATGAATTTTTGAAGTTTTGAAAATTTTAAAAATATATCAGTGGAACCCGGTTCCTCCCTGGGAGTAACCGGTTCCCACATTTCCAAAAATCAGCGCCCCTGGAAAAATGTATGGGGAACCCGGTTCCTCCAGGTAGGGAACTGGTTCCCAGAAGTAAAAATTTCATCCCTCTGGAAAAATCAATGGGGAACCCGGTTCCTCCCACACAGGAACCGGTTCCTTAGTTCAAAAAATGCCATTTTCACTATTTTAAAAAGCTGGAACCCGGGTTCTCCCACTGGGAAACCGGTTCCCACGACGTTCAGACCCAAAAATTCAGTTTTGACAGCATTATTTCCCAAAACCTTTTTCCTCCTCAACCCAAAACGTGACACATATTCCGACACCATAAATTCACTCATTCATCATCAATAACATACAACATAACATGTTTTATTCGTCAGCAATGATCCTATATCATACAAATCCATTAATCTATACATTTTGACACAATCTGACACCATTAGGTATGCACCCATGGAACCCTAGAACTTCCCAAACTAAGATTCCTAACATACTATGAACCATAATATCAAAATCAAAACCTATAATAAGCAATAATAAATCGAAATCACCCCTTACCTTGTGGGTTCTTCGAATTCTGACTCTTCTAGGTTTTCCTTCTTCTTTCTCCTCTTCTCACTTTTACGTAGTCTTGTTTTCTCCAAATGATTCTATTTTCCTCTTTTCCTTATTTTATTCCTCTTTTTATTCCTTTTAATCATCAATAAAATAAATATTATTCTCTTCTCCAATTAATTCCATCATTAAACTTAATAATCCAATATATTAAATAAATTATGTTCTCAATTAAATTAATAATTAAAAATCATAAGTATTTAATTATTGCATTATTTTGGGGTGTCACAGGCCTCACAACCAAATCTCTCAATTCCTCTTGTTGCAGAGCCATGTTTTGAATTATCTCCATCAATTGCCCTACGCGAGCGTCCATTCTTGTCCCTAGGGTAGCCATGTCAGCTTCCATCTTCTCCATCAATTTCTTCAAGTTACTTCTTGTCGGCTACCGATGAACGACGAAACCTGTAGTCTCTCGTCTGTGGAGAAGAAAATCAACGGCAGAAGTAAGATGACTGATCTCAATACCCTGTTATGCATGATATGTTATGGGAGTATGCATGCGTGCCCATGATATGCTTTTGTACTTCTTATTTTCAGGGACTCTTTGAAGACTCGTTAGTTAACAATAAACATTAGAGAAAAGACTGATTAAACTACAATTCAACGAAATCTCATAGAAATTCAAAGTGTTAGGTGCGACTACAAGGCTGTTCAAGCTCAAACAGAGCGATAAGATTCATACTGGAATTTAAATCATTACATTAATAATTAGATTCAAATATTCAAATAAGATAAGTTGCTAAAAACTAGAAATGCTATCCACGACGAGGCTTCAAATCTCTAGTTTCCGCCTTGAACCTGTTCACCACGTCTTGACAAAGGAAGAGGAAATCACTCACAGCAGGAGGTATCTGGTTGCCTTCGAGGTCTTCTAGGGCTGACCTGAGGTCTTCTAGGACTTCTTCTTTTGCAGTTATCTCATTTTCTAGCATTTTATTGGTTCGTGCTAGAGAAGCTTCTAATTTTGAAATATTTGCTTCGAGACGTGCTTTTAATGCTCTCTTTTCTTCAACGGCCCTTTCTTCATCTAGATAAGCTCGGCCCTTTGTTGTCGAAAGCGCCTTCATTTTCGACGGAGGTCCCTTGCCCCACTTGAAGACTCCTCAAGTCTTCGTAACATCTCAGAGCTCTTCATCCTCTTCATTCTGCCTTCTTTCTAATTCTTTTACCTCCTTGAGGTTAGCCTCCAAATTTTCACCGAGAAAATGCGAGAATTAGAGCTTTGTAGCTCCAATCTTCCTCCTCCATCTTCCCGATAACTCCTCAAGCCTCATGTTCTCTCATCGGCACATGAGTGATTTCGTGTTCTGGATGATCAAAAGGTACCTCCACAAAGTAAGCGCTTGATTTCTTGAACTCTCTATCACCCACCGCGGTAAGACCTTCCATCAATTCCGCCTCTCGATTAGCTCGACTTTCCCTATGGATTTGACCCCAAGCTCTTGATCTTCAATACTCATTGCGGTCCTTTTACCAAGCTCGTGTACAATGAAGCTTTCCAAGTGCTCAGCCTTGTCTGCTTTTCCATCGGATACCCCAACCTGCTTGTTGCAAGTCTTGTTATAATTGATGCAACCCATATACCCAATCAAAGGAACATTAGAATATCCACCACAAGTGAGTGATAACATCAACGAATCCCCAACCGAGAATGCCACAACACACCATCAAGTTAGCGAAGCCAATTTTGAGACCAAGATAAGTTTCTCAGATCCTTTCCCACGGTCCCTCCGAGGATATGAGACGTCAACCATAGTAACCACCCTCGCTTCTTTAGATGTCTCTCATGGAGATGGTAGCACATCGCCTAACAATGCGTGAATAGGGTTCTTTGACATGAATATACCAATAGCAGACGGGCTTAAATAACCAATTTCATTAGTTGGAAACAAAACCACCCCAAAGATGAGCAAAGCAAGAATGGAGCTGAAAGTTGGCCAATCGTCTTGAACACTCAAACTTAATAACTTATCCTCCAAGTTTTGCCTAAGAATACCTTTGTCTCAGAATCCAAGGTGCCACCTCCTTACAGAAGAAACAAGGCAGAGCTACCTTAGCCTTATCCAGTCTTGCCCTATGTTGAGGAAAGGAGTGTCTTCAAAGGCCAATTAAGAATTCTCTCGAACTCCTCAATTGTAGGAACAAGCTGAAAGTCTTGGAATGTGAAGCATCAAAGAGGAGGATCATAGTATTTTTCCAAAGCAATCAAAGCTTCCATGTCCACATTGGTAGTCAAAAGATCTAGGATGTTCCCAAACCTTTTCCCAAAATAAGCTCTACTCACAGGCGGAATTCTTTCACTTTGAGTTATCAGCCTCCCCAACTTCAGTTCTTTGAATTTGAGACATGGAACGATCTTCACAGCTGATTCATTCTTCCTTTCTCGCCATCGCACCAACAAAATCTATAAGGTTCCTTGAAAATAAAAGTTATATGCTAAATGGTTTGTGTAAATGTATGCAATGCATGTTGCAAATTAAATAAAGTCGGTTCATAGGATCGGCCGGTCATGGTTTCGACGCTCACCCAACAATTTTGATAAGGCTAATCTTATGTTTTCATAAATGTTTTGGGGTCTCAGATCTTTTTACAAACACTATCATCGCGAGAGGCTTACGTGGTGATAGTATTTGTAAAAGTATACCCCAAGAAACGGCTCTTAATGGGATGCTCTAAATCCACAATTTGAGCGCTTGGTATGCTAGACAACATGAACAAACTTAGAGTTATAGGTCCTTTGTCCAAAGATTGATGTCCCGCGCTATCGCGGCCAACAACCTCCTTAAAACAACCAACTCTAAGCCGAGTCTTCCTCGCCAACAAGAGAATGGAGTCAAGTGGACCTAGGCTACGAACCCCTCTATTCCTAAAAAGGTGACCTAGAAGTCGGAAGTGGGCTTATCTATGTAACAATGCCCATGAATTCCATCACAATAATATATCAATGATTAATATATAAAGCATAGAGGAAAATAAGCAAATAAACAATAGATAAGCATAAAGAAAAAGCGATAAACAAACACACAAACATGCTAAGAACTAAACTAGGTTGACTCGCTTAGTCAAAAAGATTTTAAAATTTTCCCAAAGGAAGTCGCCAATCATAAGTAATTTTCAAAAATCATTTAAATGAATTTTCAAAACAATGAAATCGCCACCTAATTTTATTTGTTCTAAAAGAACGGGAAATATAGATAAAACCCACAAAATCGGATAAGGCGGTCTACAAGACCAAAAAGCATGGATTCGGGAGTCGGTTACGCAAGGGGAAGGTATTAGCACCCCTTACGTCCATCGTACTCGATGGGACCCATTTAGTTCAAAATGTGTTTGTGTGTGTGTAATCGCTAATTTCTAAGTCATGAATAAATAAAAGAAAATGGGTTTGTTTATTATTATTTTGAGTTTGACACGGTTTCAAACCGCTGCGCCTACGATTCCTCGCAATGGGAAAGTCAAAACTCCGTAGTTCTTGTTGAAAATGTCTTGGATTGTTTGTATTGATTTTAGAAGAAAATGTTTTTGATGACCGCGTATGAGCGGAAAAGGAATTTGAATGGGTTGAATTGATTTTAATTGTAGATGACAAGTATCAAAACGTTGGGATATCCTCTAACGATTTCATACTCGAGATTGGTGATTGAGGTCAACCGATCATCTCTCATCCAAAATATTTATTATGAAAAGAGTGAGGTGAAACAAAGTTCACTTTTATTAAGTGTATGGAATAAAGTACTTAAGTCATTGGGTTACCCTCTAATGGCCCAAATACTTTACATTTTAATTAAATCGTCAGGCGAACCTCTAACAATTTAATTAAATACCATATCACTATGTTTTCTTTTGTTTTTTTTGTAGAAAAAAATTGATTTTGAAATAGCAAGTTCAATTAATTATTTTTGACTTGAAAGTGTGTTGAAAATTGCGGCGTTCGACGTAGAGAAATGATATTTCGGGTTATGATTAACCAAGTATATGGACTTGATTAACCTCGTGAGGATAGGTGCTCCTATCCCCAACCATGAGACCCTGGTGCATGGTGATTGGTATATGGACCAATTGTTTTTTTTTGGGTTATGACTAATCAAGGCAACGAGGGCCTTAATTAACCTCGTGAGGATGGCCATGCCCATCCCCAACCATGAGACCCTTAGAGAATTTGGTGTGGGTAACCAAAAATGAGAGAGAGGAGGCGTTGTTGTTATTTTTATGTTAATTATTGAGTGGAGTGTACAATCGCGTAATAAACATACAAACGTATAATGATAAAGCGGATAATAAAAGAAAATAAATTAACACACAATACAAACCGGAATTTAAATAATTATTAGTATAGATTTTTTCTACTTGATAAAAAATCAACTAATAATTTAGCAAATAAAAACTATCTTATACTAATTATTATTTAATACATCAATAAATAAAAAAAACTTGCATGATAATAAATTTAAAGAGAGAGTTAGAAAATGGGCCTGATTGGAGCTTTAATCTGGGGGGTGTGAACAGCAATTTGAGCCCAAGCCCAAAAATCAAGCTGCTGGATCTTGTATGATTGCTTCCATGGAAAGAAAGTGTGGTCCACCACTCTGGAGCATTAGATCTGTTTTTTGAACAGATCTATGGTTGTGAAGGAGGGTGCAAGATTGCTTATCATACATACACCTGCATCGGATTCCGAACAGACCACACAGACGGTGACAAGTGTCACCGCCTGGACTAAACAACAAAGCAAAGAACTAAACATCCTATTAAGCTATATTAATCTATGTCTTAATAATTAATTAAAATGTTAACCATAAATTAAATAAATATAAAAATAAAAAAAAGCTGGTATTTAAACTAATATTTTTTTATGTATTAATTAACTAAACAAACACTAATCTTAAGCATTTTTTTTAAGACTAATACTAAATTATGTTTTAACAAGATAAACTTACCAGAAAAATACTAATCCTAATTAAACTTGTTTTTATTATAACTTAAACAATAAAAAACAACTAATCCTAATTAATCTAATACTAAAACTAACTTAAGTTTTTTGTAAAAATAAATTAACAAAACATTAAAACCAAGAATCAGACCTCTCACCCTCTCAAACGTTTTGGCCTCTCATCTTTTCCTTTTCACGGTCCTCTCTCTCGCAATTCTCGAGCTCTCCGTTATCTCACCGCCGCTCCGATCTAGGAACTCGATGTCCCTCTCTCGTCTCTCGGTGATTTTCACCGGGATTCCTCACTGGGTTCATCTCGCCGTCGGACTCAACGTCGCTCACGATCTCACCGCGATCTCTCATCGTCGTCGCTGTTCACGATCTCACCGATATCTCATCTCTCTCTTGTTCGCGACCCTCACAACGATTTCGTTCAGAAATCGAGCCTCTCTCACTCTAATACTGCTATTCTGTTTTCTGATTCCTTGAAATTTGTTTGTTTAATTCCTACAGGTGACCCTAAATCGAAAGGGGAAAAGGAAACCGAATGCTGGAAATACGATAAAGAAAAGGAAGGTTGTGGTGACGATTTCGAGGTCTACACGGCGGCGGACGGCGGCCTGTGACCGCAACCCGATGAGACCTTTCTGTTTACCTTACTCTCTGCTTCTGTTGCCTCGTTTTCTCTCTTTCTGAAGGATCTTTTCTTTGGGAAATGATGATATCCGATTTAGGGTTTGTAGCCGTTTTTAGGGTTTGCTGAACAGTAGTCTCTGCCTTGGTTCTTGTGCTTTGAATGCCTTTATAGTGTCTGAGTTAGGGTTTTCTCACTCTGAAAAATGTTTTGAAAAACAAAGGCTGCCTGGGAAAAACGAAATGGGCTTTTGGTATTTGTTTTGGGCTCCTGATTTTTGACTTTTCTGGCTGTTTTGATGCTGTTTAATTGCTATCAATTCTGATATTTGGCTGTTTGATGCTGTTTATGGTAAAATGTTGCCCGAAAAGATACCTGTCTTTGCTGCCCTGTGTAAAGCTTCTGTACTGCAATACTATACTGAGTTATAATTGTTTTTTCCTTCTTCTTTCTGCACCCCCCTACTGTGAACCAAGGGTTAAACACTCTTGAGGATTTGTAGTAGTGAGTCTTATGGCCGATGATTTGTTATGAGGCCTTGGTTATGATCGAAACCCTTGCAAACTGATTCCGAGAAAAGATCCTAATGATGATTTGAAATTATGTAAAGCTGCCTTGCGTTATTACTGCTGCCCGTTTACTTGCTAATTGTTTTCTTATTGTTTCATGAAACTCGTGTTGATTGGTGAAAGTAAAGTGGCGAGGATGAACCATGGTGTGGCTCTCGGCGCAACATTCAAACATGGAGAAATGTAGACTTGAAGGAATCGGTGGGAAAGCTCGAAGATGAAGCCATGGATACACCCATGAAGGAACTTGCAGCTTAGAGGATTCACAATTGATTTAGAACACATTAGTATTCAATAGGAAACTTTGTAACTTATACTCAAAGATTTGATAAGTTGTAAATACATGTATCTTGATTTGTCCTTATATTCTTGTACAACAAAACCTTAGAGTAATTCGAAACTCTTGGATTTTCATGAATGCAAAATTTGAGAACTATGTATCAACATGAGTCTTTAGCCTTAAATCTTTGAATACTACTAATGTGATCTTCATTGTTGTAGCATTTGTGCATGAAAGTTGGAAATTGTGCATGAAAGTTGAAAATTCGTGATGAACCAAACATTCCAAAAAAATGGTCATGAACCAAAATTAATTTGGTTAAAACCAACTAAGTCTAAATATTGATTAAAATATGCGCCTAAATCCAAATTAATCCACAATTCCAATCCGTAGTCTTGAATCAAACGAGTAGTAACATGGTTGTTGTATTTTTTAGAACTTGAATCCTCTAGTACGCGAAATTTGAGAATTAAACTCTAAATACAAAGATGGTTTGATGGCTTAGAAACACTTGAATCCCTTTGAATTTCCCGGCCACAAAGCTTCCATGTTTATCCGTTCATGTAGAAATTCGGAGCCCTTTGCTACTTGAGACAAAAATTGAAACTCTAAGTTTCAAATAAAACTCTTGATTAAAAACCTTAGTCAACTTGACGATTTCACGATTCTTTAAGAATTGAGCGATAGATTCCACTTGAAATTAATGGAATTATCACCGCATTTCCAAATCGAACCATATTCGATAGTAGAGAAAGATTTGAAACCAGACGAATTCCATAAGGAAACTTCTAATTTTTTTCAAAGAATGCCTTGAATCTTGTGAGCGATGAACGCGACAGGAAAAGATCTAAACATGTGGCAACTTGACATTCGTAAATCTTGTAAACAAGTCCTCTGGATGAATATTTCCACATACATCAAATCTTGAACAATGAACTCGAAACGACAGCAAATCCCAAACTCGTGATGAATTGATCTCTCGAATCAGGAGGTAAAGATATTCAATATAACAAAACTTCCTTAATTCCATCAAGAAAAGACCAGTCATTGCAACAATCAAACATCAAGCCCCGAAAACCGATAGATACGAAAGGATAAGATCCAATATTAAACCTCGTCGTTTTCAAATATCCTAGATGGGTTGAAAGCACCACGCCTTTTCTGCTCAGCGGAAAATCTTTGGGAGTCAACTCCCACCCGTAACCATAGAACTAGTGGTATGAATGCATGTGAGTGTTATGATAAACGCGAAGCCTAAACCAGATAAAATCGAGATAGGAGGGCAAATTTTGGGGTGCAACACTGTTGAGAGGTACGTTGGCAAATTCTCCACAACTTTAAATGATTTCCATTTCATTATCTGCCAAGGTATACCGATGGATATCGTCATTCGTAAGAGACATGAGCCTTCAAGACCAATGCCAATCATCTTTGTTTTCGCGGAAGATAGGAGATTTAGGCAAGTGTGAGACAATCCATTTGAAGAACAGAGGTACACAACACACGATAGATCCATCTCCTTGACGATTCCTATGATGAATGGAGAAATATGCGTCACCAAGCAAAGTGGGAACGGGATTTCCAATCAGAAAGATCCTTATGGCGTTGATATCAACGAAACTTGGGACGTTGGGAAACAACACCAATCCATAGATGAGTAAAGCTAAAATAGCCTCAAAGGCTACCATACTACCAAATTTCAGAATTTAAGAGCCTTCTCCATTAGGAACTTTGAAGTTAGTCCTAAGAGTTTTCCTTTGGTAGTTAGGTTTTTGTCTATCTTAGATTTCTTTAAGTGAGTCATTGTTGCAATGACTAGTGACTTAGGAATGGCTTCCAAACCATTGAAAGGCACTTTATCTGATACTGAGATACCTAGGATGTGTGCGTACTCTTCCAAACTAGGCATCAATCGATAATCGTGGAAAGTGAAACAAATGATAGATCGATCGTAAACCGAAGAAAGTTTTGAGAAGTCCTTCATCAACGTTAGTGTTCGTAATAGTTAAAGAGTTCCATAGCGTCAAACCGAGGGATCTGCTGCCAAGGATGCTAACTCTTTCAACTTTCCTACATCAGGAATTCTAAAACTGTATCTCTTGGTGAATCTTCCTCTAACGTCCATCACTCTAACCTAAAATATTTACAAAGAAAAATATCTAAATTTTGGAAATGGGAAGAGAAATGAAGTTTTTGAATGAATGCATGAATGCTACAAACATGGTTAGTAGTTATACACACGGTCAAGCGCTCAAGTCACGAGCATGAGGCCAACGATAAGAATCAAACGTGGGTAAGTTCTAAGGGCTTATTCATCCGTGAAACGGGTTCTATCGATAATAGCTCAACGCTCTTTGAAATATTATCGATTTGTTGAATACCAAGTCCAATAATATTTTCAAGAAAACTCCCGATCGAGTCTCGCATGAAAATTATTCTAAGCTTACGCCCGAATAATTTCTGCACTACATCCTAAATGTCCGTGATGGGTTATGTGTTCTACAGCCACTCACTTCCTAGTTCTCTCGAAGCAAAATGTCTTCGCAAATACTGCTAAACACAAATACTCCCAAGACAAACTCCATCGAGAGAGGGATCTCAAATTAACTTAGTAAGTACTAAGACTTCCACAAGTTAATAGGACTATACCCCACCTAGATCTTAAAATGTTTCTTAAACGGGTTAGATTTCTTTCCATCGATGAAATCGCGAAAAACACAATAAAGAGAAACAAACATATACATATGAAAGCTTAACCCCTTTTTCTTTTGAAACAAAAAGCTTGGTGCTCTTGAAAGTAGTCACTTTTTGAAAATCAAAGTTTAGCGTATCCCCAAACAGAATCGCCATTTTTCGCTCAAAAGTGACGCGCGAGGGAATCGAATCAATTCAATTTCTAGCTCAAACGATTTACTCTTTTGATTTGTTTATAAAGATGCCATGAGCATCATGCTTTATTATTTCCAACACAAGAAAATGATTATGAAAAAGGGGAAAGTCAATAATACCCTCAATTGATATGATATGCATTATGACTAGCGAACTAGACGCAACGCATCGGGAGATTCCGGCAGGGGTTTGTTATATAAAGGGAATAGATGGAGCACCTAAATATATATAGTTATCTATAGCTTTATATATGAATATGTTTGATATGTTTGTGTTTTAATTGCTATTTCTATGATTGAGAAAGTTTCTTCTTTGGATTTTTAAGAAGGATAGATGTGGGATCCTAGGTTTTGTTATTATTGTGCTCGCAAAGATCATTGGGATCTTTCGCATACATATCCCTTAATGGGAATCGAGCATTTGTAGCTCGGATCTAAAGGATTTATGGTTTGTTTGGTTTGAGGAGAAAGAAATTTTGCTCGCCAAGGATGAGACCTCAGCCACGTATTCTCAAAGGGAGGTTGAGAAAGTTAGAGCAATCGTAGTTCTACTTATGCTAGTGGAAGCAACGGATGTTATTAAGAGACAAAGACAAATGTCATCTTAATGAAAAATGTATCTAATCTATTTCATCACATACATTTTGAAAGGATTGATTGATTAAAATCTTTCGTCGTAAGTTATAGGTGTTTTGCTTGAGTGTACAAGCGTTACCACTTACGAGTTAAGAAAGATGTTTGAAAAAATGATTGAATCTTTTAATTGTAAGCATTGGGCGTTTTGCTTGAGTGTACAAGCGTTACCACTTACGATTAAGAGATGTTTTTGTTTGAAAAGAGTTTGAAAAAGTTTGAAAAGTTTTTGATTGTATGTGATGTGATAGATGAGATAATTCTTCCATAGAGATGATAAATGTCTAAATCTCGAGGAGAAATTGATTGGATTAAGGGATGCTTTTAAGAAGCCCGTGGGTCCTTGTATTGTAAGACCAAGAGGAGGCATTCCGAGGGTCATCGAGGGTCCTTGTATGAAGCTCAAGAGGAAGCTATAGGGTATGGCTGGCTTTGGCTTTAAAAGGGGTTTCACCGGGAAACCATCCTTTTAGGATTTCAAGAGCGATTTCACCGGGAAATCATACTCTCAGGGTTCTATCCTAGCGCGAGTGATTCTTTGTATTGGAAGCCCAATAGGAGGCTGTTAAGAGATTTCCTGGTCTCTTTCTTGTTTGATGCCCAAGAGAAGGCTAAACTCAATGAGGAGTTCTTTTGAACGAAGCCCAAGAGGAGGCTGACTCAACAGGGGAGTGTTGCCTTATATGAAGCCTAAGCGGAGGCTAAACTCAGATGAATGAGTTTTATATGAAGCTCAAGAGGAGGCTAACTCGTATGAATGAGTTATCTTGTACAAAGCCCAAAAGGAGGCTAACTGCGGGGAACTTAATGGTTAGACTAGTTGTTATGTTATAACTAGATGCTTATATGAACAAGTATATGAAGTTTATTCACAGGAGTTTATGAAGGAAATGTAAACAAATGCATGATGTTTATTCACAGGAGTTTATGAAGGAAATGTAAACAAATGCATGATGTTTTTTCATAGGAGTTTATGAAGGAAATGTAAACAAGTGTGTGTAAAACGAGCGTAACTTGATTATTTACAAGTTTGAAGGTGTACAAGGGAATAAACATGTACACGAACGAGTATTTATGTACGAGGGAATGAGTATGTACATAGGAGGGTGGGACTTACACCGTAAGGGAGGCCCATTGGTATAAAAGCAGTTTCACCGGGAATAATGCTCCTTTTAATACCAATGGTATTCAATGTATATACAAGTGAAATGAAAACAAACGACCGAAGTTTGTCTGTACTTGAATATTTACAAAAGACGTCTGTGTTATGTACAAGTAAAAATTATTATGTACATAAAAGAATTTGATATGTACAAGGAAATAGTTATGTACATAAAAGAATTTGATATGTACAAGGAAATATGTATGTACATAAAAAGAATTGGGACTTACACCGTGAGGGAGGCCCATGATCGGTTAAGAAATTCGAGGAAAAACGAGTTCGGTTTTATCTTCAAATCGGATCGATCATGGAGAAAGATGTAAGTTTGATGAAAAGTTTTGAAAAAGATCTTCAAAGTGTTTTTGAAAGATGAAATATACTTACAAGAAGTTTGAAAAAGTTTCGGGCTTCGAAAGTTTGAAAGAAACGTCTTTGAAAGTGCTTTGAAAAGTACTCAAAACGTATCATTTTCGGCTCAATAAAAATATAATCAAAAGAAAGTATTTTTGAATTTTTTTGACATTATCCTAAAATAGGCATGTTAATGGACAAGTGTACAAAAAATCACCTCAAAATGAGGAGTTTTGATTGGGTTTTGAAAGAGTCAAAGTTTGAAAAAAATATGAAGAGAAAACAAAAAAGTTTGGCAAAAATGGTCCCAAGGCTACTCGAACCCGGGACCATTGGGCAGGTGTAACACGGTGAACTGACTTTGTAGGTTTTTGTATCGCAAATGTGCGGATAGCAAGAGTCACCACCGACTTTTCTTTTATCCAATTAAGGGAAGGTGAAAAGAACAGGAAAAGACCTTCGTTAGATTCTGAGTAAGGGAGAAGGTTATGAAAAGGGAAGGTATTAGCACCCCTTTCCATCCGTAGTTATCTACGGGCTCTTAGTTGCTCTTAGATCACTTTGAAAATGTGCTTTCTGTGTGTTTAACAAAAAAAATGTTTTGAAAAGGCATTTCGCTTTGACTTTGTAATGATTCATGTAGGAATGTATACAAAGTGTTCGGAAATGTTTCGTTTTGAAAAGAGTTTGAACTTTGACAAAAGTGTGTGGTGTGAAAAGTTCTTTTGATAGAGCAAGCAACTAAAAGTCTTATCACCTACTCAGAATTGGTCGTTTTCGTGTTATTTTACGTTCCTTTAGAATAGTGCTAGCCATACCATTAGTTGGTAGGTAACCCTATTCGTTGGATGTAAGCGGGACATTCGAAGGGACATCGATGGTCATAGAAGGGCAATCAGTAGGAGGTATCCTAGCACATTCAAGGACTATCATCATTTTTCGTGGCGACAATCGAGGTCAAGATCATGTATTCGGAGGCGACATCGTGGGTCTTATGATCTTTGTATCGAAGGGACTATGATGATTTGTTTCGAAGGCAACGGTGCTAGAATACCTCTACGTTCGAGGGACTTGACCATTTAATCGAAAGGCAACAAGAGAGAATTACCCTAAGGGGTGCATGTGTGAAAGAGTGTGTTGATTTCAGATATTTATCTTGGAAATTAGAGTGAGTTATGTCTGATTTTATCTTGCCATACACGCCTAGTTACTAGCAGTTTATAGGGTGTGGAAATTAAAATGCGGGAATGTAAAATGCGGAAAGATAAATCCTACGCTATTACATGGCTTTGGGGCAGATACATAATTGGAAGATGCGGAAAATAAAAGCCTAATTAACTATTACATCCCATGGGCAATTACATAATTAAAAAAGAAAGCGATAAAAAGAAATCATCCGAAACGGGATAACCTGTGAAAAGATTAGAAATCGGGAAATATGATGAAATCGAATAAGAGGAAATTTAATAATTATTTCATGCTGGAAATAACATTAATATGCTAAAATAATTTTTTGGGATTTTTTGGAGATAATTTAATAATTAAAATGCAATTAAAAGTGGTTTAAATGATAAAATAGAAATAAAATTAAATATGCATGCAAAATAATATTTTTTAATTTTATAAATTAAATAAAGATTTTCTGAAACTAATGTAAAAAAGAAAAATATTTTTTGGTATTTTTAAATGCATGATAAAAATTCTAGAAATAAATTAAAATGAATGCAAAAATATTAAATAAAAAGAAATATAGAAAATATGAAAATAGTTTGAAGTTTGTAAAAGAAAAGCAAAACCGGTCCGAAGGAGGTTCGAACTGGAGACCTGGAGGAGTATCTTTGCACAGGAAGCGTTTTAACCACTAGGCCATGTGACATCTGGTGTTGTAAAAGTTGAAAACAATTGCATTTGAATGATGACGCGTCAGGGAGAGGTTTGAAAACGAGTCAGCACGCGTGGACCCCATAACTTATGAACGGACGAATCAAAATGCATCATTGTGCCACGCAGTCTCCTCGCCGGTTCGCTCGAGTCACGGAGCTAGGGCCCGGCCATCTCTCCCGGAAGCCCGATCCATAAACCTGCAAAATACGTGGATTCGAAGGCTGGGATTAAGGCTACCCCCCCTAAATCGGGGTCTGCGAATCCAATGGTGATCCCAGTTTTTCCTGAAAGTGTCTCTAGACATCGCTGAAACTCAACAGCTCAAAACCCTAATCATGGCATCGTGAGATTTGGACGCTCAACCTTGCTAGCGATTGCCCGGATCGTATATGGAGTCTCATGAACACAATAAAAGCATTAGAATCGATTAACACAAGCAGAATAATCAAATGCAAAATCAAGAAAAAATAGGATATGTATGCATGTATATGGCACGATTTAGCTTGCTTTGATCAATGATAAAGATGTATTCTTACTCAACCTTACCCCCGAGCACGCTTGATGGTTGAAAGAGGTCGAGAGAGTCAGAATAAAATTCAATTTTCAACTATTCTTGAAAAAATTTGCAAAGTTTTGTTGTTGTAAGGGCTAGGGTTTCGTGTCCTTTGTTGTACATGTCACGGCTATTTATAGAGTGATTCGAGAGAGGAAAAACAAGGCAAAAAGATTTGATCTTGAATGCATTCAATGATTTTCAAATTAAATCAAATTTTTGAAAGAAATTTGATTTTCTCTTTAATGCATGATCATGCACGAAATTGGCAAGTGTTTTGGGCTTCCTTGGACCTCAAGTTTGGTATAAAATCAACCCTTTTGGAAAAATATCTTATTTTCATATTTTATATAATTTAATTTTGAATTAAATGTTCTAAAAGTCAAAAATAAATTAATAAAATAGAAAATTACCATGGCCAAGCATTTATGGGTCACAAATAATGTCATGAACAAATTTGGATCAAAAGATTATAGGCCCATTTGGAAAATTTTGCATTTTGACCATTATATCCTTTTGTGCAATTGTCCAAAATAGCCTAACTTCTGAATGGTGTATCTTGCTCAATTTTCCATATTTTTGAGCGTTCTTGGACTTTTTGGAAAGCTCTAAGAGTCCTCTAAACAACCTCTTTGGTTTCATCTCAATTGGAGTTTCCATGCTCAATATATCTTCAAAACAAAAAGTTGACTTTTTGTTGACTTTGAAAAGGACCTGTAATGTTTTGATCCATACCTTCCAAATGAAGCATTTTTTGAACATTCTTGTGAGACATGAAGTTGTAGAGAATTGAATTTACTTCAAAACAAGAGGTTGTGGAAAAATTTCTGAGGAAGTATGAAGAAGTTATGATCAGTTAAAGTTTGGTTGACTTTTCCTCAAGAAACCCTAATTTGGAAAGTTGGCTTTTGGGAAAATCTTGAGTTTTCTTGATGAATCATGATCAACCCTTGATCAAATGATGAATGTAACTTCAAAATGAGGATGTTGACCAAAAATCATGAAGTTTGACTGTATGTTGACCACAGTTGACTTTTTGACCAATACAACTGATTTTCAACCATCTGAGCAATTGTCTGAGGAAGCTTGACTTGTAAGGCTTGAAACTTGACATGGAGGATCTTTGAAGCATATGAGGAGGCATGAAGACCATTGGAGATGTCGGAAGTCCATCTTGATCTGAGAAATACCAAACCCTAGCTTGGGTTGATTGTCTAGGAGAGAGTTTGTCTGATCAACTCTTGAGGAATCCTTGAGCATGGAGGTATGGAATGTCTTGAGAAATTGGAGGGCAAATTTTGGGGTATGACAGCTGCCCCTGTTCAATCTTCTTGTACTGGAAGGGTTAGATTGGCATGCTTTGCCTTTCGTGACCTGGAGGTAGAAGATGATTGAACACTCGAGTACACCTGAAAATTTGCACCCGCCGTTGATGATGATGCGGGAATGGGCTTATAGATGCCATTTGGAGGAGTTGGAGACTTCGCTGGGGAATGAGTCGTATGCTAGACTCGAGATTGTAGCACGGATAGGAGAACTGTCGGAGATGGGCTTAAGATGCCATCCGGAAAAACCGATGCTGGGGAGTGAGTCGTATGCTAGGCTCTGTAGACGTTTTTGGAAATGAGAGGAGCATGGAGATGGGCTTAAGATGCCATCCGGAGGGAGTCGTACGTTAGACTTCGTGCTCATCTTTGAATGAAGTTATTGGTTTGTATTGGTTTTTAACCAAATATGCAGCATTCTGAAGATGGAGAAATGTTGACAAGTAGTCGGAGATGGGCTTAAGATGCCATCTAAGGCAATTGAGTCGTACGCCAGACTCTGTAGTTGCTGTTGATAATAAGGAGTCAGAATAGTTCTTCGTGCTGACTACTCTGAGGGGATAGTAGTTGGCGAAATGCGTGATATCTCCCCGTGAGCTTGGTATTGATCTCACCGCTCGTTATCGGAGGATAACTTGTGATCGCTCGGATAGGGTTTCCGTCTCGCTTGGTATTAATCACGGATCCGTTGTCGGAGGACAACGAGGTTGGTCGCTCGATAGTTTTCCTGCCCGGATTCGGGTCTTAATCTCGGACCAGCTTGGTCGGAAGACAACCTGTATGTCTTCGATAGTTTTCCGTCTGGGTTCGGGTCTTAACTCGACCGTTTGTAATGACTTTCACCTGTTTTGGAGAAAACAAGAGAAATTTCGATAGAATATTGTTAGTCTTATGCAAAGTATGATGCATGACAATGCGTATGAATGACATATGCACAAATTATGACTTTATTAGAAATGTATGAATGATAGATGTTGTGGTATTTCAAAACATATCCATCTTGAAGAAGATGCGGATGTTTTGCTTGGGGATTTCCGACTTCTGTTTGGGGATGAAGTGGGTGGAGACCCTGCTGGAGAAAGAGAAGGATGATGAGTTTGATTCCTCCGATGCACTATCTGACCGAGTCTTGAGCTTAGATACTGTTGTGGATGGTAGAGATCGAGAAGCACGTTGTTGAAGATCTCCTACATTGACCCAGCTGGGAGGAGGTTAGGAGGTGCTCTACTGGGGAATCTTGTGTATAAATCCTGCTGAAGAGTATTTGATAGTTGCTGGGAGACCGGGTTAGAAGGTTCTGGAGCCCGTCGAAATCTCTGGCTGGGGAATAAAAGATGTAGGTTTCCTCCGATGCACTATCTGACCAAGTTTCAAGTCTAGACACTGCCGCTGTCGGGGAAAAGGGAATTGTTGAGACACATTTTGCTGAGGATAAATATCTCGGCTGGAGATAAAACTGCTAACGACGAGGCAGTGTCAAGTTGGTTGAAGTCGTTATTCGGGGACCAACGTGATGAAGCTTGGGACATCAGGACTAGTGGAAAGAAATTTGTACTCCACTGGGGAGAGTTTGTAGTGAGTGGTATCTCTGTAGAGATCATGCTCTGTGGGGGAAATATTTTGGTGACTTCTGCCGTCATCCCAATTCCTGGAGCCTGTAGTAATTACTTTTGTATGTTCACTTTTTGCATGTTTGTGAATGAATTTTTATTGTCAAATGCATATAATCATTCAAAGCAGACGTTGGACTTTATGCAAACAACAACAGTGAAAATTGTAAAGAGAAAGAACTTGTATTTATTCGAAATGTGTCGTATGGCCAAGTAGTTTATACATGTGAAAAGTAAAAAGCTATGCGTAAACAATCTCGTTAAGTTCCAACTATGCTAGTACTCATATATTTCAACTATCTCATCCTTGTCTTTAGAGAAAGTGAGTGAATTGATTTTCCATTTGAATCTTGAATGTTGATAGTAGTAGTTTGTAGATAGGTGATCCGACGAGACATAAGTCGACGCTTACATCCCTAACTTTTGCCTAGACCGCCTTTCTGTTTTCGCCCACCGGATACTTTTTGCCCAAGCCGCCTTTTCAGTTTTCACTTGCCGGGTGTACATGTTTTGTATATATCTTAACTTTTGCCCGAACCTTTTGGTTCGCCAGATGCCCTTATTTTTGCCTAGGTCACCGACCTAGCGGGTCTCTTTTATGTAGTATTTATTGACTAATCAAGGCTCATTGTGGTGTGGAAGTCTTCGCCATCCATGGTGCTAAGTATCATAGCTCGAAAATATTGTCTTGACTACAAATGGTCCCTCAGGTGGGAGTCCATTTGCCCTGGATCACCCTCAGGAAGAATGATGCGCTGACTACTAGATCACCGACTTGGTATCCGGTGCTTGACCTTCTTGTTGAATGCTCCGATCATTCGCTCGATAGATCTGTCCATGGCGGATGGACGCGAGTCGTTTCTCATCGATCAAGTTAATCTGCCGGGCGGCGCAGTCTGACCAATCGCTCGCTAACTCTCGGCCTGGAGGACTCGTCGAGGTATCCGAACCTCAATAGTCCGGATCACAATCGTAGTGCGGTAACCATGAAGAGAAAATGGTAATATCTCGCCAATCTTTGTAAGTCACCGCTATTTCAGTATAATCTTCTTAATGTTCTTGTTGGCGGCTTCCATCGCGCCATTCATCTTAGGCCGATAAGGAGAAGAGTTGTGATGCTTGATCTTGAACCGCATGCAGTTCGGTGATCATCTTGTTGTTGAGATTAGAGCCGTATCCGTGATAATCTTTCTGGAGTGCCATAACGACAGATAAGATTATGTTTGATGAATCGAGCCACAATATTCTTGGTACAGGATGCGAACGAGGCTGCCTCTACCCACTTGGTGAAATAGTTAACTGCCACAAGGATGAAACGATGTCCGTTGGAAGTCGTGGGGTGATTTCTCCAATCATGTCAATGCCCCGCACGCAAAAGGCCAAGGAGCTGTTAGAACATTCAACGGCATCGAGGTGTGTACTTTGTCCGCATATATCCGCATTTGTGACAAGATCGAGCGACGTGACAATCGCTTCCATGGTGGACCAATAGTAACTGCCCTCGTAATCTTCTTAGCCATCGATGTCCACCGGAGTGGGTACCGAATGCGCCTTGGTGTAACTCTTCCATGATACGCTCGCTATTTTCCGTCTACAGCCGAGTAAGCAAGTCGTGATTTGTATAAGATGTCGCTGTGAGGAAGAATTTGATGCAAATTTTCTCAAGAACTTCTTATCTGATGATGATGCCCTGCTGGATATTCCTCGAGTCTCAAGATACCTCTTCACCGTAGTACCAAGGTTTCTCTCGTGTCAAGCTCACAATGACCGGTTTGTCAAACCTCTCAATGATGATCTGGGAGCCTCGTTGTCCCATCTCGACCTTGAACATAGACGCCATATAGTAGCTAATGCGTTCGCTAACCGATTTCGTGGAATGTGATTGAAAGTAATCTTCGAAATAGGGGATCAAACTCAGAACATGCTCTCGATATGGAATAAGATTCGGATGCTTCGTATCCCACTCGCCCTTAATCTGACTGATCACTAAAGCTGAGTCTCCATACACCTACAAGATTTTGATTCTTAAGTCAATAGCAGCTTTAATACCCATGGTGCACGTCAGATTCGCCATGTCATAGTACAACTGAAACATAATCTGGTGAGGCGATGTCTACCTGCAGAGGATGTAATGATGGCGCCAATGCCATTGCCTAGTGCGTTTGAGGCTCCATCAAAGACCATGGTCCATCGGGATCCTTGTTCAGGTCCTTCGTCTGGGCCTGGTTCTTCACAATCAGTGACTAGTAAAACATCTTCGACAGGAAACTCGAACTGCATAGACTGGTAGTCATCTACAGCTTGATGAGCCAAATGATCGGCTACTACACTTCCTTTGATAGCCTTTTGAGAAGTGAAATTCCTGGCAGCAGATACTTGATGTCACAGAGAATGTTATGACACAGTATCTGACACTATGTTGACAATTCACACAGTAAATGCAGAAAGCAGT
This sequence comes from Vicia sativa, assembly GCA_021764765.1. NCBI lineage: Eukaryota > Viridiplantae > Streptophyta > Magnoliopsida > Fabales > Fabaceae > Vicia > Vicia sativa. The sequence goes on from CM038796.1 coordinate 205,401,663, forward strand.
AAATAACACAATAAGTTGTTCACCCAGTTCGGTTTTAACAAACCTACGTCTGGAGGCTACCAAGCCAGGGAGGAAATTCACTATTAGTAGTATCAATTCAGAGTTAAACTCACCCGCACAACTCCTCACTTAATCCCTACCCAATGACACTTCAACCTAAGTCCTACTTAGATCCGAGTTCCTACCACTCCCCTCAATCACCGTAGTGATATCAACCTATTGTTTAATTGAATTGTGAAGACACACTTCAATAAAATATCTTGATCTCGCTCAAAGCCAATCAAGAGACAAACACTGCGCTTCAAAGCTTTGAGTGATAAACTACCTTACAAACAAATCCTAGTCCAATGCACTTATCAATTGATAGTTGCTTGGCTCACAAGAGAAACTAGAATTACAAAACCAATCAAGCATTAATCCTAACAAGACACAAAACAACCCGCAATATCTTCAATATCTTCTCGAGGCGCAAAGATTGTATGGTTGAATTCCTTTTATAGAAGCACCCAAATCTTCGCTTTTTCCATAAAGATAGCTAGGTTTACTTAATTTACTCCTAAAAACATGGTCTTTTCAACAACCAATTTAGGTTTAATTAAGATTAACCTAGCAGCCACGTGAGCATGCTTTCTAATAACAGAAAACATAAATAAACAGCTCAACAAACTCCTCAAAAATCTCGAAAAACAGATGCAGGTAATGTCAAACACATCAATGTCATAACATCCGTTATGACATCGTGACTGTCAAATTTCCAAAGATGCCTTTAGCTTCCCAGCCTGAATGTACTTTTACCATCCTTGTCCAGTAGGATTTATCTTCAATCTCTGAATGTCATGACATCTATCAAGACATTTCTAAAGTCTAGTTTTACCAAAATTGATGCCAACTTAAAACACTAACAAACTCCCCCTTTGGCACATTTTTGGCTAAAACTACTTAACCTATCAGAGTACATATGCAGCAGAAGACAATAAACTAGCTCTAAGCTTTCCTAAGCTTTCCTAAGCTTCAAGTAACTAGAACTAAGAGAAGATAAATTCTACCCATGCAAATATCCCACAATTCCCACAATTGCCCACAAAATATTAAACTGGCCATACAATTCCCTCATACAGTTTCCCAAACATTTATACTTCCCACAGTATTTCTTCTCCTCCTTTTTAGCCATAAAGGGCCAAAGGAAACAATACAATTGCCCCAAGCATTGTACCAGTATTTAAATGTTACAATTCTGTCAACAAAATTACAGTTATCCAAGACAAAACTGGGAAAATATAAGAACAAGCAACATTTGACAGAACAGAATTAACACCAGGGCAACAATCAGGGCCACAAAAATTAACCACACCAGCCACAGCTCAGGAGCTCTCTTCTCCTGAAGATACACTATGAAAAGAGACATCTTCAGAATCTTCTTCATCTTCAGTCCTCTGGACATCATTGTTTGCAGCATCACCACCAGCATTATCCTCAACAGCAAAGTCTTCATCCTCAACCTCTGTGTTCTGCTCTAGTTGAGATATCAGCTCTTCTAGACTTTGTTTCCTTGCTTCCAGCACTTTGCAAGTGGCTTTCAGCACAGCAATGATATTTGCCTTTTGAGGGGTTGCTTTGACATTGGATGTCTCACCAGTTGTCATGACAATGTCTGGGACATGTTTGCCTTGGAACAGTTTGTAGTGAAACACAAGAGTAGGAGCCCTTTTGCTCATTAAATCTTTGTCACCAAGAATGTCTGGATACTGATCAACCATAATTCCACACAGGAGGGAGGGAAAGGCTATGGGTCCTTTGATAGCATAGCTTTCAGCATGCTTGAGGGTCTGCTCAAATATATATGATCCATAGTCAAATGTAGCATGAGTGCCTACTGCATATATGAATCTTCCCAGTCCATTAGAGATGGTGGATTTGTGATTGGTTGGAACCCAGTTAGCAGCACCAATCTTATGCAGGATGGCAAATTTGACACTCAACTTACTTGCTGAGAGCTTTCCTTTCAGGGGCCATTGCCTTACTTGTTTGGCAGTGATGGTTTGACAGATCTTGTTGTCAGTTTCATCCAGCTCTGGCTGAGCATTCTCAGATCTACCCAGGAATCTGTTGATCACATTTGGAGAAAACTTGACTTTCCTCCCCCTCACATATACAGTCTGGTAGTCAGCAGAGTTTCTATCCCCACAGTCACTTGATAGATTGACTATAAACTCGTTTACCAAAGCTTCATAACAGTTTGAGAAGTTTACAACTGTCTTCATCAGACCAGCCTCTTTAATCAAGTCAACAATTTCCTTGCATTCAAGTGCACTTTTATGTAACTCTCTTTCCAGAGCCACTCTCTTTAAGCAAACATACTTCCATCTTTCAGCATTTTCAGGATGATGGAAAGAGATGTTGTCTATGGCCACTTCAGGTACCTTGGACAGCTTCCCAAGAGTTTGCTTCTTTTTGGGATGAATGTCTGTGACATTCTCCTCAACATCAAGATCATAGTCTTGATCTGACTCTGAGGATTCAGGTTCTTTCCCCTTTTTCACAATTGGTGTTCTTTTTAGTCTAGAGCCTCCACCAACAGTTTTTACTCTACATTTCTTTGTAGAGGGTCCAGCTTTGGGATACTTCTCAGTCTTGTACACATCGTCAGTATCCTTCTCTTTAGCAGGGCTCTGAGAGACTGCCTGTTTTCCCTTTCTTTTCATCATTCTCATTGCAATGCTTGGATTGACATTGGCAATAAGATCATTGTCAGAGAACACTTCATCTAGATCAATGACTGGAGGCTCAGTTAAATGATCAGATTCTTCAACTGGAGATTCTTCCAAGATACTATCAGAAATATAGTCATCAGGAACTCTACCAGAGGCAGGTTTTGCTGGGGATTCCTCAAGGATACTATCAGGAACCACATCTTCCTGATCAGCAGGGGCTTCATTACAACAATCATCAACATGTACTTCAGATTCTTTAACAGAATAATCTACATTATTCTTGGCATGGGAAGTATCATGATCACCAGATGTCTCGACATTTTTTGTGACATCTGGATCAACTACTAAACTAGGGCTAGCAGACTTACAGTTTAGGGGAACTGAAACCCCAGGTACAGGTTGATCTTCGTTTAGGATCCTGGTTACTAGTCTAGAAATGGATATATGCACAGACCTAGATCCCTCTGGGTTCACTATTTCTGGAGGAACAGAAGAGGATGGTACAGATGCCTTACCAGAGGGGGATGCTTGTGATCTTCTTGCATTCCTTGTGCGCAATTTCTTAACTTTTTCTGGATCAGTAGCTATTGCGTGCAATGGAGTGACCCTCAGTGCTTCAGCTTGCATGGCTTCAGTATTTTCCCTGACTTCAGCCTTGGAGGGAGATGGAGAGCCTGACTCTTGAGATGATGACGATGGGGCAGACATATTTTGCTGATGACTTTTGAGAGGATGAGAGCGAAAGAGGCAAAGGATTTCAGAGTTTCTTTTAGGTGAAGGAATAATGATACTTCTTTCGAATGAAGAAACTATTATATGAGGGTGTCTCTTCCTATTCTTGGACTTTTTAAAATGAGGATGAAAATACCTAAATGACCCACGTATGAGTAATTGACATACCAAGTCCCTTTCATCCCTTGTTGTAGGCTCAGTTAATTGCTACAACTTCTCATATTGCCAGATACCCAATTTGTCCCTTAAAATCTTAAACTGACCAGCCTCAAGCACTTTTGTAGAGATGTCACAGGACAATGTCATGACATCCTGCGTGACATTGTATTTAGCCAAGATCCGCTTCATCCGCACTACCCTAGAACAATTGCTATCAACCTGAGGCCAACATTGTATAGGACCACACGCTTTTGCTTCTGCGATCCAAGGAATGAGATTTTCAAGGGACACATCCAACAAAAATCCTTTACACAAGCTTTGATCAACACTTTTCCACTTGTTCTTTTGGACAACTTCAAATGTGGAAGGGTAATAGTCCTAGTGTGGCTGCCATTCTTCATTCCAAGCTTCTTTACACAATTCCTTGCACACTTGTTCGTGAAAGAAGTGTTGAGCCATCCATCATTGTGTCTGAGACTTCTTCAGATACCAAGTGATTACCATGGATTGAAGCCACCATGATATTTCCTCCTCTGACAATGAGGATTTCATCCAATACTTTTCTCCTGTAACATTTGACAGTAAGACACTTGGTCAACCTTTCATGCCAGAACCTAGTGCTTTGCTTCAGTACTTCAGGAGTGATCAAATGTCTGGACATTGAGTGTGACATTCTGATTTCCTGTCCAGTCTTACAATTACCACATATTTTTTCTTTTCCCATGTGAATTCTTGGTAATCTTTTGACTCCCTCTATGGAACTGATCCTTTTCATTCCTCTGAAGTGTGGCTGATCAGATTCTTGTTGCCCCAACTTCACTTTCTCTTCATCTTTGTCTCAGAGAGCACATGATGGTGAGGGTTCTCGATTTCCACAAGTGCTTGTCCGTCTTGATCTCGACTCCTCATAATCACTACTTGTTCATCATTGATCACAAGACATTCAGTGTTAGTGAAGTTGACTGTGAATCCCATATCACATAGCTGACTTATGCTAATGAGATTTGCAGTCAGACCTTTTACCAGCAGCACTTCATTCAGGTTTGGAACCTGCACTGCTTTGAGTTTCCAACACCTTTAATTTCTCCTGAGCTCCATCTCCAAAGTAACAAAGCTGGTAGAATGAGGCTTAACATCATTTAGAAGATTGCCTACCATATGCTTGAGCACCCATCGTCAAAATACCAATCTTCCTTGGGAGATACTCTAAGAGTGGTCTGTGCTATCAGAGCTGTAGTCTTCTTCTTCTTCCACTGGTGAGTGTATGATGCCTTGTTGGACTTGGACTTTACATAAGGAACTTGATTAGGATACCCATGTAGCCTATAGCAGGAGGACTTTATGTGACCAAATCTTCCACAATAATAACATCTCCATCTTTGAAACTTTTTGTTCAGGTTTCTATGATTTTGATGTTGAACCCAATGTTGTGACATCTGGTTTGACATTGGTTCATTTGGTCTGCTTTTCTTTTTGTGATCAACAAATTTCTTAGCCTCCACATATCCTGAGGCAGACCTATTTCCTGTTTTGTGGTATGACATCCTCTTTGCCTTTGACTTTCCAGGTTTGTTCCTCCCCAGTTATTAGCAAATCTCTGCAAATATGTACCTCGACCCACACATGTTTCGCTTATGGTGTGACCAATGTTTTGACATTGTTTTCCCATGTCTCTTCTTCTTAATGTCATCCATGTTTCTCTTTCACCACATATCCTAAACCATGCTTATTTCCGCATTTTGTCCAAGTCAAGAATTTCATCCAACTTTTCAAGACTGATGTCAATTTTGGATTGAGACATCTGATCAAGTTTGGAGTTCAACATGACAATATCACCGTTGAGGAGATTTATAGTGGTTGTGCCTTTTCTCGACCTCTAGCTTCACATTCTCGCCCAACTTCTCAATCGCCTTTTTCTGCTCCTCATTCTGACACACTTCACCATTTTTCACACTGCCTCAGGTCTCAAGAGCTCTTCAAAGGTTACTTCTCATCACTAGAATCCATATCGAATTGTACACTCCAGTTGAGTGCAGTGACAAGTTTGGCACCTTCTTCCTCGATTCACTTCCGAATCACCATCGACCAAGTGATGCCCATTCCTTTCTTTTGTTTCTTAAGAAAGGTGGGACATTCACTCTAATATGTCCATATCCTTCACATTCATGACATTGGACTCCTCTCTTTGACTTCCTTTTCTTTTCCTACTGGATCTTCTGCTGGAATCATAAGATCTGCTGATGTCAGATGCAATGTCCTTGACATTTGACCTTGACTTTGGATCAATCCTCTTGATAAGCTTGTTGAACTGTCTTCCAAGCATAGCTATAGATTCAGATATCTTCTCCTCATCTTCTACCTTGCATCCTTCTTCGAATTGATACAAGTGCTATGCTTTATTCTTCGTCAACAGTTCACCGATTCCCATCTCAAAGGTCATAAGAGACCCAATAAGATCTTCAACTTTCAAGGTGCTGATGTCCTGAGCCTCCTCAATTGCAGTCACTTTCATTGCAAACCTTTTGGGCAAGGACCCGAAACTTTCTCACCGCTTTCCTCCGACATCTTTTCACCAAGTGCTCTCGAGGCATTGGCAACTCCAAAACATTCATGTGAAACTCATGAATAGTCTCATCTTCTTTCATCTTCAAATTCTCAAATTTGGTAGTGAGCATCCAAGTCTTGACATCTTCACCTTGGATGTCCCTCATGAGTAGTTTTGAGAGTGTCCCAAACATCCTTGGCCAGCTCACATTGATGGACCGCCCCAAGATATTTTCACAATACCATTGAATAGAGCATTCAATGCTTTAGAGTTTCGAGCCGCCTTCTCTTCCTCTTTGCTCCATTCCTCCTCAGGTTTCAAGACAGTAGTCCCATCTTTCTTAACCTTGGTTGGATGTTTCCATCCTTTATCGCCAGCCAAGCCTTGATATCCACTAATCTTAAGAAAGCAATCATACGAGGCTTCCAGTACTCATAATTAGACCCATCCAGAATAGGTGGTCTACCTCCAAATCCTGCTTCTTTATCCATTATGCCAGAAACTATTATCCCTAGATCTCACCCGAAATAACAAGCGTGGTGCCACTCCGATGCCAATTGAAATCACAGACATTTGATGTCAAGAATGTTATGACAAGATCGACACTATGTTGATAATTCACACAAGAAATGCGAAGCGATAAATAACACAATAAGTTGTTCACCAGTTGTTCTAACAAACCTACGTCTGAGGCTACCAAGCCAGGGAGGAAATCCACTATTAGTAGTATCAATTCGAGTTAAACTCACCCGCTTACAACTCCTCTTAATCCCTACCCAATGACACTTCAACCTAAGTCCTACTTAGATCCGAGTTCTACCACTCCTCAATCACCGCGTTGATATCAACCTATTGTTTAATTGAATTGTGAAGACACACTTCAATAAAATATCTTGATCTCGCTTCAAAGCTTTCAATCAAGAGACAAACACTCGTGCTTCAAAGCTTTGAGTGATAAACTACCCTTACAAACAAATCCTAGTCCAATGCACTTATCAATTGATAGTTGCTTGGCTCACAAGAGAAACTAGAATTACAAAAACCAACTGTTACTAATCCTAACAGTACACAAAAACAACCTGCAATATCTTCAATATCTTCTGGAGGCGTGGCAGCATTGTAAGGGTTGAATTCCTTTTATAGAAGCAGTCCCAAATCTTCGCTTTCCATAAAGATAGCTAGGGTTTACTTAATTTACTCCTAAAAACATGGTCTTTTCAACAACCAATTTAGGTTTAATTAAGATTAACCTAGCAGCCACGTGAGCATGCTTTCTAATAATAGAAAAACATAAATAAACAACAACAAACTCGAAAAATCTAAGAAAAACATATTCTGCAGAATAGAATGTCACCGAATGTCATAATATCATGCTATGACATCGAAATGCCGCAATTTCCAACACTGCCTTTAGCTTCCCGCCTGAAGTGTACTTTTACCATCCTTGTCCAGTAGGATTTATCTTCAATCTCTGAATGTCATGACATCTATCAAGACATTTCTAAAGTCTAGTTTTACCAAAATTGATGCCAACTTAAAACACTAACAAGAAGTATATTGGATGTCGTATTCGGTCAAGATCATTTGCCATCTTGCTGTTCTTCCGGAGAGAGCTGGTTTCTCAAATATGTATTTTATCGGATCCATCTTGGAAAACAACAAGGTAGTGTGAGTCAACATATACTGTCTTAGTCGGCGAGCAGCCCAAGCCAAAGCGTTGCAAGTTTTCTCGAGCTGTGAGTATCTTGTTTCACAGTCGGTAAAATTTTTGCTAAGGTAGTATACTGCATGCTCTTTTTGACCAGACTCGTCATGTTGCCCCAACACACACCCCATTGAGTTCTCTAACTCTGTCAAGTACATGATAAGAGGTCTTCTTTCAGCAGGCGGCATCAGAATAGGAGGATTCTGTAGGTACTCCTTGATTTTGTCAAAAGCGATCTGACAATCTTCGTTCCATTCCACCACTTGATCTTTCTTCAGCAACTTGAAGATTGGCTCACAAGTAGTAGTTAGATGTGCAATGAATCTGGCAATGTAATTCAAACGGCCCAATAAACCTTTGACTTCCTTCTCAGTGCGGGGAGCTGGCATCTCTTGGATAGCTTTAACCTTGGCGGGGTCAACTTCAATACCTTTTCCACTGACAACAAACCCTAGGAGTTTACCGGATCTGACTCCAAAAGTGCACTTGTTGGGGTTAAGTCTTAGTCTGTACTTCTTCAACCTAACAAATAGTTTCTGCAAATGATCAAGATGCTCTTCTTCAATCTGTGATCGAGCTATCATGTCGTCGACGTAGACCTCTATCTCGTGATGAATCATGTCATGAAATAATGTCACCATAGCACGCTGATAAGTGGCACCTGCGTTCTTCAGTCCGAACGGCATAACCTTGTAATAGAAAGTGCCCCACTGTGTAACAAAAGTAGTCTTCTCCATGTCTTCGGGAGCCATTTTGATCTGATTGTAACCGGAGAAACCATCCATGAAGGAGAAAACTTTATGTTGAGCGGTGTTGTCAACCAGGTCATCAATATGAGGTAGTGGGAAATCATCTTTCGGACTTGCTTTGTTCAGATCTCTGTAATCCACACACATTCGTACTTTGCCATCCTTCTTAGGTACGGGTACCACATTTGCAACCCACTACGGATAAGAAGTAACGGCCAAGAAAACGGCATTGAACTGCTTCATAACTTCGGCTTTGATTTTCTCTGACATCTCAGGACGCATGCGACGAACCTTCTGTTTCACTGGGAGAAAACCTTCTTTTGTCGGCAATCGGTGCACCACAATATCAATGTCTAAACCTGGCATGTCTTCGTATGACCAAGCGAAAACCTCAATGTAGTCTCGTAGCATCTGAACCAATCTTTCTTTAACACTGTTCTCAAGACCCGCTCCTATCTTGATCTCTTTTCTGTCTTCGTCAGTACCCAAATTCACAACCTCAACTTGCTCTTCGTGTGGCTGTATAACTCGATCTTCTTGCTGTAGCAGTCTGACAAGTTCTCCTGGCACTTCACAATCTTCCTCACTTTCGTCTTCGGCTTGGTAGATCGGATTATCGAAGTCATATTTAGCAATAGCATAGCTGTTATCAACGAGATTCGGGGTGATTCTGCAGTGTATCACGTGGGTGTGTGTAAGAAACACATAGCTTTTTGAAGGGGTGATAAAGTAAAAGAAAGAAAAAACACAATTGAATGCAAAAGTCCAACGAATTTATTGAATGAAAATATGCAAATGACAGATAATAACCCTCACAAACGAGCCATGATGCCCCGGGCAAGGCACTAGGCTTTAAAGTTTATTGTTCAAAACATAGAAAGTACGAAAAGCAAAACAAAACAAGAGCAATTACTCTTGTCTAAAGGAGATTGGTATGACGTCTTCAGTCTTCCAATTGCTGAGTCCACTGTCGGGAGTTGGAAAGATCCACTTGTTGATGTCGAAGTCGTTGTCGTCGTCTTCTATAGCATGGATTCCACTCTGGCTGATGCGGAAAGGAAGTTGGCCGGCACACTCGCGGCGTATCATCTTCTGTCCCTTGATGGTGAAGCCTAAACCAGTCTTATCAAACTTGAAAGGAAGATCAGGGAGCTGTCCCCAAATAGCATTACCACCTTCTTCAACAGCAGCTTGAGCATCTTTTAGCGAGACCATCCTAGGAGGAGCTTGTGTAACATCAGGAGTAACAGTAGAGTCAACAGGCACGACTCTGGGGACTGTTTCGAAAGCTTGACAGGGAGTTTCAAAGAATTCACCTTCCATCTCAAGGTAATGGAAAGACTGTAGATGACTGACCATATACTCTTCTTCACCACATACTGTAACAACCTTCCCTTTCACCGGGTACTTCAGCTTCTGATGCAAGGTAGAAGTAACAGCACCTGCCCCATGTATCCAAGGGCGTCCGAGTAGGCAAGAATAAGCAGGACGGATATCCATGACAAAGAATGTAGAATCAAAAGTCTGGGAACCGACTTTAACAGGCAGAGTGAGCTCTCCAAGCACTGTTCGCTTAGAACCATCAAAAGCCCTCACAATAATGTCACTGGGCTTCAAAACCAACCCCTCAACGTCGAGTCGATCAAAAGTTGTTTTTGGTAGGATGTTCAGAGCAGAACCAGTATCCACCAAAACATGAGATAATGTTACACCCTTCCATTCAACAGAGATGTGCAAGGCTTTGTTGTGTTTCCTTTCGGCAGGAGTCAAATCAGCATCAGAGAAGCCTAGGCCGTTGTTGGCAGCCAGGGCTAGCAATACAAACTTCAAATTGATCAGTAGTAGTGTCTTGCGGCACATGAGCATTCTTCAGAAACTTCACTAAGGCGTTAACATGAGCCTCAGAGCACAAGAGTAGAGCAAGCATGGAAATCTTGGACGGAGTCTGTCCCAACTGTTCCACAACATTGTAATCACTCTTCTTGATAATCTTTAGAATTTCCTCCATTTCTTGTTTGGAGGTGCCTTCAGCAACTTCCTTTGGCACTTCTGGTTGAGCAGGATGAGTCACTGGTTCTTTCCATCTAGCTGGGGATATTGGTTGAGTAGATGGAATGCGAGCTGGAGTCGCAGTGTCTTTTAGAGGGGAGATATCTGGAGAGAACACCCTTCCGGTTCTGGTCACCTTGCTTGATCTGGTGATGTTGTCAATGTCAGGAATGGTAGCCTCAACATTAAGATCTTCAATGGTCAGAGGGTCTTGCTTGACGCCATGATAGTAAACCTCAGATCCATAATTCCAAGGGATAGCCTTGTCAGAGGAATATGGAACTGGTTTGGGAGAAGTAATGATGAGAGGTGCCACTCTAGGCACAGGATCAGCAGAGGAAATCCTTATGGTGTTAACATCAGCATAGTCTTCTGGGAAATCATCACCCCATCCGGTTACCTTAACATCTTCAATAGGAATCTTGTAGCTCTCAGGAACAATGTACTTCACCATGTAATCATACTTTCCACTTGGCTGCCCCAAGGTATCCCACACAGATGGTATAGTTTCGTTCGCATTGTCGATCTTCAACTTAGACATTTCTTCACACGCTCGCACAAGCGGTTTTAAATAGTATCTCACGGTTATCCATCATGCACGAACACGCCTTCTCAACCAAGCACAACCATCAAGTGCAGATGGGCACCAACGATACCTCGGGCATCCCGGATTGACACCGCTTGCAGAAATTCTTCTTAACATTCATCGAGGAATGGTCAAGTCATCTATATTGAAAACATAAGTATCTTCACCGACAAAGATTGGAACTTTTGTCATGGTTAGCATAGGCGCGTTGATCACATCTTGAGTCTCAATAGGAGGATCAAACTCAACTGCTTAGCTTCAATCATATCCCGAATCTTGTTCTTCGTGAGCCCAACAATCATCGCACTATGTCCGTGGCTGTTGGAATGGTGTTAACTTAGCATTAGGATTATATCTCGAGAGGAGGTATTGACATTCGAGGAGGATCCTCAAGGCAATCGACTCTACTTTCAACATGTGTTGCAAGGCTTGCGACAATGGCATGTTGATCTCGAACCGCCTTCGTGGCTCACGCTGCTGTCTCACCGAGGTTTGCCGATGTAGGATCGAGATCACAACGCCTGCTGCATTGAGCGCGGTCGTCTTGGCTCGGCTTTTCCGACCATACACAGATTGGCTTTTCTTACCACCAAAAGATCTATTCGCAACATTTGATGATGACTCTACCGAATCTTTCCGCTCTTGATTCCAATATGCTCTTGTCAATATCAGCCGTGAATCCGGTCAAGAGTTTCCAATCGGTGATTGAAGGGCCTGCCGTTGTTCCATAAACATATCAACCAACTCCCTACCGGATAAGGGTGGTTGAACCTCGCTAAATCTCCATTTCTAGCATGAACTTCTCATCACGACCCATAGACATGCTTTGTAGTTGCATGCGAGTGGGTGTCAATTCAAAGATTGTACTCATACCGTCTCAGAAAGCATCGCCCAAGTCGCCCAATACGCCATTCTCTAGCCGATAATACCACCCAACCGAGTTCCCGACAAACTCTCTTGAAAATAGTGCATCCACACATCAGGTGGGGGGTTGATCTTCTGAACATAAGACTTCAAATGCAGCTTTGGACAAGAAATGCCATCATACTTGGCAAAAGTAGGAACCTTGAACTTGGGAGGAATCACAACACCAGGAACAAGACTCAGGTCATCAAAATTCAGCCCTAACATTTTCAGATTTTCCACAGCATTCAAACGGTCCTCAAGTTGTTTGTATTTGTCATCTTCATCAGAGTACTGGTCATTATCATAGTGATCTTCTCTGTCTTTCTCAGGCTCACGCTGGTCGTCTTCGTTGCCCTTGACACTCCCCTCGGTCTTGACACTTCCTTCTGAGAGCTCTATCCGACTAATCACTTTAGGACCACCTTTGTAGCGTCTACCCATGTTGAGAAGACCAACAACCTTCTTCTTTCTGTTAATGAGCTTTTTCAGATCTTCTTGGCCTTGGACCAAATTGGTGAACATCTGCGCTGAAACTGAGCATTCTGAGCTTGGAGATCTTTGACAGTCTGTTCGAGAGCCATTTCTGCTAAAATAAATAGCGAGAAAATGAGAAAACCAATCTTCAATGTACCTGTTATGCAATGTGATGCCATGCTATGCGATGTTTATGCGAATGCAATGCAATGTTTTCAAGGACCTTTAGGATTTAAATTTGATAAACAAGAAATGAACAAACAATTATTAGTTCCCTTTTTATTCTTTTTCTTTTTAAGTACAAAAGATAGTTCAAAATAAAAGAAAAACAAATAAATCCTAAAGCTTCTAGGTCTCCCATGGGCGCTTCCTTTTGGTGCCAAGGTAGGCGTTGATGTTGCGCTCCTCGTGAAGTAGCTTGGTCAACTCTAGCACTTTCTTCTCGCTTGCATAACACTGAGCTTCAAATGTATCCCTTTCTTCTTTAAGCTGAATCCAGGATCTCTTCAAGTCTTCAAAATCAGTAGGCATATCAGGATGGAGAACAGTATAGGATTCGTCACCTATAGCAACAGGTTCCATAATTACTGGTAGAACAGGCGTGAATGGCATCATGAGGTTTTGAGCTCGAGCTCGCACCCATTTGAGGTAAGGTTCCCAAGGAATGGAGTTTTGGTGCCCCAAAGTCTTGGTATCAGTCTTCTTTACCATGCCCCAAGCATGTATGAACCTTCGTCGGTAATTCTGGAGATCGTGGTTGTAGTCGAACACAATGTCTTGGAGAAGCATATCATGAGGACCATCTCTTCGAGCAAAACCAAACTGACGTAGAGGTAGAGAAGGGTTGTAAGTGATACCTCCCCTTATGCCAAGGAGTGGCACATTAGGGAATTCTCCACAACGCTCAATGAAGGTGAAGTCCTTTTGAGAGAAAAGACTCCAACGGATATCTGAATGAGAGAGTGACATTAGTCTTTGAGACCACTTCATCCTTTGTTCGTTCTTCAAAACTGATGGAGGAAGGTGCGAAATAAACCACCTGGAAAGTAACGGTATGCAACACATGAGAGTTCCTTGTCTTTTAGTAGTACGAGTGTGGAGAGAATGTAGGATATCTCCAAGTAAAGTAGGCACTGGATTACGAGTAAGGAACAACTTGATGGCGTTGACATCTATGAATTGGTCCGAGTTAGGGAATAGAACCAAACCATAAATTAGCAAGGCCACAACGTCTTCTAATGCATGGAAACTCATAACTTTGAGGAATTCTCGGGCTTTCTTAATTAGGAACTTAGCAAGTAAACCCTTAACTCCGCTTCTGGTTTCCCAATTGGCTTCAATGTCTGAGCACTTTAGGTGTAAGGCTGATGCGATGTCTTCGTACTTAGGAACCTTTTCTAGACCGGTGAATGGCATTTGATCAAGAATAGGTACCCCAAGTAGCTTAGAGAACTCTTCCAAGGTAGGAACCAACTGATAATCTAGGAATGTAAAGCAATGGTGTTTCGGATCAAAGAACTGAAATAGGACATGCATCATATCTTCTTCAAAACCGGAGATAACCAAATCAAGTAGATAACCATGTCTTTTGATGAACTGAGCATGCTCGGGAATTTCTGAAACCAATTCTTTGAGTTGAGAAGGTATACCCATGAAGTTGATTCGGATAGTCTTTCTAGAAGCCATAACACCTACAAAACAGAACAAAGATAAATCCCTAGGTCCTTGAAATAGTTAGGAATGATATGCAATGCAAATGATGTCATGATGTCATGTTTGGCACACACAAACAAATCACACAATGAGCCTAGGTTTAAGGCTTGCAAGAGGTATAGGTGATTACCCCACCAAAAGTTTGAGTTGGTTCATCCTGTCCTATAATAGTAACCGGGTTCTAGGAATCTCATATCATTGATCTTTCTCGTAGGCGTTTATTTCAATGCGACTACCAAGTGGTCGACCGAAAATATCCCAAAAGTCTGATCTTAATGAGCGTAGCATCGAGTATCAGCCAACCTTAGTCTGCACCAAAGCCGACCATCTCACTACCTTCTAATGACCAAGATATGCTAAAATAATTTTTTGGGATTTTTTGGAGATAATTTAATAATTAAAATGCAATTAAAAGTGGTTTAAATGATAAAATAGAAATAAAATTAAATATGCATGCAAAATAATATTTTTTAATTTTATAAATTAAATAAAGATTTTCTGAAACTAATGCAAAAAAGAAAAATATTTTTTGGTATTTTTAAATGCATGATAAAAACTCTGGAGTCTCATGAACACAATAAAAGCATTAGAATCGATTAACACAAGCAGAATAATCAAATGCAAAATCAAGAAAAAATAGGATATGTATACATGTATATGGCACGATTTAGCTTGCTTTGATCAATGATAAAGATGTATTCTTACTCAACCTTACCCCCTGAGCACGTTTGGATGGTTGAAAGAGGCTGAGAGAGGTTGTAAATAAAAATTCAATTTTCAACTATTCTTGAAAAATTTTGGCATAGTTTTGGTTGTTGTAAGGGCAAGGGTTTCGTGTCCTTTGTTGTACATGTTGCTGGCTATTTATAGAGTGATTTGAGAGAGGAAAAACAAGGCAAAAAGATTTGATCTTGAATGCATTCAATGATTTTCAAATAAAATCAAATTTTTGAAAGAAATTTGATTTTCTCTTTAATGCATGAACATGCACGAAATTGGCAAGTGTTTTGGGCTTCCTTGGACCTCAAGTTTGGTATAAAATCAACCCTTTTGGAAAAATATCTTATTTTCATATTTTATATAATTTAATTTTGAATTAAATGTTCTAAAATTCAAAAATAAATTAATAAAATAGAAAATTGCCATGGCCAAGCATTTATGGATCACAAATAATGTCATGAACAAATTTGGATCAAAAGATTATAGGCCCATTTGGAAAATTTTGCATTTTGACCATTATATCCTTTTGTGCAATTGTCCAAAATAGCCCAACTTCTGAATGGTGTATCGTGCTCAATTTTCCATATTTTTGAGAGTTCTTCGACTTTTTGGAAAGCTCTAAGAGTCCTCTAAACAACCTCTTTGTTTTCATCTCAATTGGAGTTTCCATGCTCAATATATCTTCAAAACAAAAAGTTGACTTTTTGTTGACTTTGAAAAGGACCTGTAATGTTTTGATCCATACCTTCCAAATGAAGCATTTTTTGAACATTCTTGTGAGACATGAAGTTGTAGAGAATTGAATTTACTTCAAAACAAGAGGTTGTGGAAAAATTTCTGAGGAAGTATGAAGAAGTTATGATCAGTTAAAGTTTGGTTGACTTTTCCTCAAGAAACCCTAATTTGGAAAGTTGGCTTTTGGGAAAATCTTGAGTTTTCTTGATGAATCATGATCAACCCTTGATCAAATGATGAATGTAACTTCAAAATGAGGATGTTGACCAAAAATCATGAAGTTTGACTGTATGTTGACCACAGTTGACTTTTTGACCAATACAACTGATTTTCAACCATCTGAGCAATTGTCTGAGGAAGCTTGACTTGTAAGGCTTGAAACTTGACATGGAGGATCTTTGAAGCATATGAGGAGGCATGAAGACCATTGGAGATGTTGGAAGTCCATCTTGATCTGAGAAATACCAAACCCTAGCTTGGGTTGATTGTCTAGGAGAGAGTTTGTCTGATCAACTCTTGAGGAATCCTTGAGCATGGAGGTATGGAATGTCTTGAGAAATTGGAGGGCAAATTTTGGGGTATGACAGCAGGGCGTGGCAAGGCAAAGTGTTAAGAGGGAGCTGGCAACCGCTGGGGCAGCAATACATCCGTTTATTTATTTCAAACCATGTTATAATATTATAAATTTTTTATTTGAATTTGAAAAAACGCGCGCACTGCTTGTTCTTCTTCCTCGATCCTTCTTCAAGCCCAGATCCTTCGTTTCTCAATGAAAATGGATGATGTAAACATCAAACTTGGTCGAAATTGAACCAGGAACATGATGATGTAGTTTAATTTCATTTATTTCTAGTTAAACATGATTAATTTTCCAGAAAACACAAAGAACCCTAATTCTTTAAAATCAAATTGAAATCGTGTATGATCATGGAATCAAGCAATTAGTTTAGGGTTAATGATCAGTGATGGTGCAGAAACAAAACGGCCAAGAGTTTTTTGAACTGGAAGTGAGAAATCAAGGAGTTTGATGTTTGAGTTCTTACCTCTTGAAGCTGAGATCGAAATCTTCAAAGGAGGTGTTACAGTTTGTTAGTGTTTTAAGTTGGCATCAATTTTGGTAAAACTAGGCTTTAGAAATGTCTTGATAGAAGTAGGGAAGTCAATGGGGCGGGGCGGGGCCGGGGGGACACTTCCCCATCTTTTTCCCCGCCATCAAATTCATTCCCCGTCCCCGTCCCCGATCTCCGTCACGGGGGAATTTCTATCCCCATCCCCGTTCCCCGCGGATCCCCGTTCCCCGCGGGGATCCCCATAGATCCTACATTTATTCATTAATATTTTATTTTTTAAAAATGTTTATATTTTCTATAAAAATAAAAAGCACAAAGAATTCACATATTTATTATGTTATTAAAAAATACTAGTATTTGACATTTATTATTTTTTATTAAAAATACTAATGGAACACAAAATAATAATATTTTTTTTATAAATTTCTATAAAATGCTATAAAATTCAACAAAATGAACTATAATACTTTTTAAAGTAACAATATGCCTAAACAACTAAAAAAATCCAACAACATAATTATGCTTAAAAAACTATACTTCATCAAAACTAATAAGGGATAATTATAAAATTTAGCATCATGAGTATGCTTGAAAAGCTAAAAAATACTTCATAATAAGTCAACTAAAAGCAAAAGTCAACATATCTCTATTTGCTCAATTGATAACACACGTAAAGTACAAATATCAAAATACTTAAAACAAAGTTACATATAAATAAACTAAAATATTAAGCAAAATATCCAAACAAGTAATGATCAATCATGTCTCTCTTTCCAACTTCTCCTTGCAAGGTCTTCTTCCTCATTCCACAATTAGATATGACTTTCTTTTTCCTACGAAAAGTAAACAATCAATAATGGAAGCACACCAAATAGAAAAGATGGAATTGGAAGAGGAAGATGAATGGAGATTTGACTGGAGAAGAAAAAAAGGAGTCTAACGTGTGAGACTCTAAGTGTCTGGCAGAAGAAAATGAAACGCTTCAACTTTTTTAGGGTCTAATATTTACATTTCTCTCTTAATAAATACATGAATATTTATTTATTTATTTTTATAAATAAACATAAAGGAAATGACTAAAAAACCTAATCTAAAATATATATATTAAATTAACTATATTAAAATAATAGGCGGGCGGGTCCTCACTGGCGGGGTGTATTCCCGTCCCGCCCCAAATGCTCTCGAGGGAATTTTTCTCCCCATCCCCGCCCCCACGGGGGAAAATTCCCCATCTTTGGGGCCCCGAACGGGGCGTTCCCCGCGGGGATCCCCATTAACAGGTCCAAACTGACATCCCTAGATAGAAGTCATGACATTCAGAGATTGAAGATAAATCCTACTGGACAAGGATGGTAAAAGTACAGAACGGGAAGCTAAAGTCAGTTGGAAATCACAGAAAACATCGATGTCATAGCGTATGTTATGACATTCAAGTGACATTCGCTCGAATCGCTTTTTCCCGAGATTTTCACGAAGTTTGTTGAGCTATTTATTTATGTTTTTCTGTTATTAGAAAGCACGCTCACGTGGCTGCTAGGTTAATCTTATTTAAATCTAAATTGGTTGTTGAAAAGACCATGTTTTTAGGATTAAATTAAGTGAACCCTAGCTATCTTTATGGAAGCCCAAAACTGAAGATTCAGGACTGCTTCTATAAAAGGAAATCAACCCTTATACTGCTGCAACGCCTCTGGATTGATTGCAGATATTGCAGGTTGTTATTTGTGTATTGTTAAGGGATTTAACAGTTGGTTTTGTGTAATTCTAGTTTCTCTTGTGAGCCAAGCAACTATCAATTGATAAGTGCATTGGACTAGGATTTGTTTGTAAGGGTAGTTTATCACTCAAAGCTTTGAAGCACGAGTGTTTGTCTCTTGATTGAAAGCTTTGAAGCGAGATCAAGGTAGTTTATTGAAGTGTGTCTTCACAATTCAATTATTCAATAGGTTGATATCACTGCGGTGATTGAGGGGGAGTGAGTAGGAACTCAGATCTAAGTAGGACTTAGGTTGAAGTGTCATTGGGTAGGTCTTAAGTGAAGGAGATAAACTGGTTGGTTTATTCCTGAATTAATTCTACTAATAGTGAATTTCCTCCCTGGCTTGGTAGCCTCCAGACGTAGGTTTGTTAGAACCGAACTGGGTGAACAACTTATTGTGTTATTTACTGCTTTCTGTATTTACTGTGTGAATTGTCAACATAGTGTCAGATATTGTGTCATAACATTCTCTGTGACATCAAGTATCTGCTTCCAAGAATTTCAATTGGCATCAGAGCAGGCACCCTGCTTGTTATTTCTGGGTGAGATCTATGGATAATAGTTTCTAGCATAATGGATAAGGAAGGAGGATTTGGAGGTAGACCACCTATTCTGGATGGGTCTAATTATGAGTACTGGAAACCTCGTATGGTTGCCTTCTTAAGATCAGTGGATATCAAGGCTTGGAGAGCTGCTGATAAAGGATGGAAACATCCAACCAAGGTTGAGAAAGATGGGACTACTGTCTTGAAACCTGAGGAGGAATGGAGCAAAGAGGAAGAGGAGCTGGCTCTGGGAAACTCTAAAGCATTGAATGCTCTATTCAATGGTATTGACAGAAATATCTTCAGACTGGTTCATCAATGTGAGCTGGCCAAGGATGTTTGGGACACTCTCAAAACTACTCATGAGGGGACATCCAAGGTGAAGATGTCAAGACTTCAGATGCTCACTACCAAATTTGAGAATTTGAAGATGAAAGAAGATGAGACTATTCATGAGTTTCACAGGAATGTTTTGGAGATTGCCAATGCCTCAGGAGCACTTGGTGAAAAGATGTTAGAGGAAAAGCTGGTGAGAAAGATTCTCAGGTCCTTGCCCAAAAGGTTTGCAATGAAAGTGACTGCAATTGAGGAGGCTCAGGACATCAGCACCTTGAAAGTTGAAGAACTTATTGGGTCTCTTATGACTTTTCAGATGGGAATCAGTGAAACTGTTGACAAAAAGAACAAGAGCATAGCACTTGTGTCCAATGCTGAAGAAGGATGCAAGGTGGAAGATGAAGAGAAGATATCTGAAGCTATAGCCATGCATGGAAGACAGTTCAACAAACTCATCAGGAGGATTGATCCAAAGTCAAGGTCAAATGTCAAGGACATTGCATCTGACATCAACAGATCTTATGACTCCAACAGAAGATCCAAGTCAGAAGATAAAGGAAGTCAAGGCAGTGGAATCCAATGTCATGAATGTGAAGGATTTGGACATATTAGAGCTGAATGTCCTACCTTTCTAAAGAAACAAAAGAAAGGAATGAATGTCACTTGGTCTGATGGTGATTCAGGAAGTGAATCTGAGGAAGAAGGTGCCAAACTTGTCACTGCACTCACTGGAGTGTTCAATTCTGATATGGATTCTAGTGATGAGGAAGTAACTTTTGAAGAGTTTGGTGAGACCTACAGGAAGTTGTGTGTGAAAAGTGGTGAAGTGTGTCAGCAGAATGAGGAACAGAAAAAGCTGATTGAGAAGTTGGAAGCTGAGAATGTGAAGCTAGAGGCTGAGAAAAAGGAAAACACAGCCACTATAAATCTCCTCAACAGTGATATTGTCATATTGAACTCCAAACTTGATCAGATGTCTAAATCTGTCAAAATGTTGACATCTGGTACTGAAAAGTTGGATGAAATTCTTCAGCTTGGACAAAATGCAGGAAATAAGCATGGTTTAGGATATGTGGCTGAAAAGAAACCTGTGGATGACATTAAGAAGAAGAGACATGGGAAAACAATGTCAAAACAGTGGTCACACCACAAAACAGGAAACATGTCTGGGTCAGGGTACATGACTGCAGAGAGATTTGCCAATAACTAGGGGAGGAACAAACCTGGAAAGTCAAAGGCAAAGAGGATGTCATACCACAAAACAGGAAATAGGTCTGCCTCAGGATATGTGGAGGCTAAGAAATTTGTTGATCACAAAAAGAAAAGCAGACCAAATGAACCAATGTCAAACCAGATGTCACAACATTGGGTTCAACATCAAAATCATAGAAACCTGAACAAAAAGTTTCAAAGATGGAGATGTTATTATTGTGGAAGATTTGGTCACATAAAGTCCTCCTGCTATAGGCTACATGGGTATCCTAATCAAGTTCCTTATGTAAAGTCCAAGTCCAACAAGGCATCATACACTCACCAATGGAAGAAGAGGAAGACTACAGCTCTGATAGCACAGACCACTCTTAGAGTATCTCCCAAGGAAGATTGGTATTTTGACAGTGGGTGCTCCAAGCATATGACTGGAGACAGAAAGCTTCTAAATGATGTTAAGCCTCATTCTACCAGCTTTGTTACTTTTGGAGATGGAGCTCAAGGAGAAATTAAAGGTGTTGGAAACTCAAACTGGTCTGGAGTTCCAAACCTGAATGAAGTGCTGCTGGTAAAAGGTCTGACTGCAAATCTCATTAGCATAAGTCAGCTATGTGATATGGGATTCACAGTCAACTTCACTAAGACTGAATGTCTTGTGATCAATGATGAACAAGTAGTGATTATGAGAGGAGTCAGATCAAAGGACAACTGCTACTTGTGGAAATCTGAGAACCCCACTCTGCCATCTGTGTGCTCTACAGACAAAGATGAAGAGAAAGTGAAGTTGGGGCAACAAGAATCTGATCAGCCACACCTCAGAGGAATGAAAAGGATGGTTCCATAGAGTCAAGATTACCAAGAATTCACATGGGAAAAGAAAAAATATGTGGTAATTGTAAGACTGGACAGGAAATCAGAATGTCACACTCAATGTCCAGACATTTGATCACTCCTGAAGTACTGAAGCAAAGCACTAGGTTCTGGCATGAAAGGTTGACCAAGTGTCTTACTGTCAAATGTTACAGGAGAAAAGTATTGGATGAAATCCTCATTGTCAGAGGAGGAAATATCATGGTGGCTTCAATCCATGGTAATCACTTGGTATCTGAAGAAGTCTCAGACACAATGATGGATGGCTCAACACTTCTTTCATAGAACAAGTGTGCAAGGAATTGTGTAAAGAAGCTTGGAATGAAGAATGGCAGCCACACTAGGACTATTACCCTTCCACATTTGAAGTTGTCCAAAAGAACAAGTGGAAAAGGTGTTGATCAAAGCTTGTGTAAAAGGATTTTTGTTGGATGTGTCCCCTTGAGAAGTAATCTCATTCCTTGGATCAGCAAGAAGCAAAACTGTGTGGTCCTATACAATGTTGAAGCTGAACTCACAACAGTTGATAGCAATTGTTCTAGGGTGGTCTGGATGAAGCAGATGCTGGCTAAGTACAATGTCACGCAGGATGTCATGACATTGTCCTGTGACATCTCTACAAAAGTGCTTGAGGCTGGTCAGTTTAAGATTTTAAGGGACAAATTGGGTATCTGGCAATATGAGAAGTTGTAGCAATTAACTGAGCCTACAACAAGGGATGAAAGGGACTTGGTATGTCAATTACTCATACGTGGGTCATTTAGGTATTTTCATCCTCATTTTAAAAAGTCCAAGAATAGGAAGAGACACCCTCATATAATAGTTTCTTCATTCGAAAGAAGTATCATTATTCCTTCACCTAAAAGAAACTCTGAAATCCTTTGCCTCTTTCGCTCTCATCCTCTCAAAAGTCATCAGCAAAATATGTCTGCCCCATCGTCATCATCTCAAGAGTCAGGCTCTCCATCTCCCTCCAAGGCTGAAGTCAGGGAAAATACTGAAGCCATGCAAGCTGAAGCACTGAGGGTCACTCCATTGCACGCAATAGCTACTGATCCAGAAAAAGTTAAGAAATTGCGCACAAGGAATGCAAGAAGATCACAAGCATCCCCCTCTGGTAAGGCATCTGTACCATCCTCTTCTGTTCCTCCAGAAATAGTGAACCCAGAGGGATCTAGGTCTGTGCATATATCCATTTCTAGACTAGTAACCAGGATCCTAAACGAAGATCAACCTGTACCTGGGGTTTCAGTTCCCCTAAACTGTAAGTCTGCTAGCCCTAGTTTAGTAGTTGATCCAGATGTCACAAAAAATGTCGAGACATCTGGTGATCATGATACTTCCCATGCCAAGAATAATGTAGATTATTCTGTTAAAGAATCTGAAGTACATGTTGATGATTGTTGTAATGAAGCCCCTGCTGATCAGGAAGATGTGGTTCCTGATAGTATCCTTGAGGAATCCCCAGCAAAACCTGCCTCTGGTAGAGTTCCTGATGACTATATTTCTGATAGTATCTTGGAAGAATCCCCAGTTCAAGAACCTGATCATTTAACTGAGCCTCCAGTCATTGACCTAGATGAAGTGTTCTCTGACAATGATCTTATTGCCAATGTCCATCCAAGCATTGCAAAAAGAATGATGAAAAGAAATGGAAAATAGGCAGTCTCTCAGAGCCCTGCTAAAGAGAAGGATACTGAAGATGTGTACAAGACTGAGAAGTATCCCAAAGCTGGACCCTCTACAAAGAAATGTAGAGTAAAAACTGTTGGTGGAGGCTCTAGACTAAAAAGAACACCAATTGTGAAAAAGGGGAAAGAACCTGAATCCTCAGAGTCAGATCAAGACTATGATCTTGATGTTGAGGAGAATGTCACAGACATTCATCCCAGAAAGAAGCAAAATCTTGGAAAGCTGTCCAAGGTACCTGAAGTGGCCATAGACAACATCTCCTTTCATCATCCTGAAAATGCTGGGAGATGGAAGTATGTGTGTTTAAAGAGAGTGGCTCTGGAAAGAGAGTTAAATAAAAGTGCCCTTGAATGCAAGGAAATTGTTGACCTAATTAAAGAGGCTGGTATGATGAAAACAGTGGTAAACTTCTCAAACTGTTATGAAGTGTTGGTAAAGGAGTTCATAGTCAATCTGTCAAGTGGCTGTGGGGATAGGAACTCTGTTGACTACCAGACTGTATATGTGAGGCGGAGGAAAGTCAAGTTTTCTCCAAATGTGATCAACAGATTCCTGGGTAGATCTGACAATGCTCAGCCAGAGCTAGAGGAAACTGACAACAAGATCTGTCAAACCATCACTGCCAAACAAGTAAGGCAATGGCCCCTGAAAGGAAAGCTCTCAGCAAGTAAGTTGAGTGTCAAATTTGCCATCCTGCATAAAGTTGGAGGAAATTCTTCAGCTTGGACAAAATGCAGGGAATAAGCATGGTCTAGGATATGTGGCTGAAAAGAAACCTGTTGGTGACATTGAGAAGAAGAGACATGGGAGAACAATGTCAAAATAGTTGTCACAACACAAAACAGGAAATGTGTCTGGGACAGGGTATGTGGCTGCAAAGAGATTTGCTAATAACCAGGAGAGGAACAAACCTGGGAAGTCAAAGGCAAAGAGGATGTCATACCACAAAACAGGAAATAGGTCTGGCTCAAGATATGTGGAGGCTAAGAAATTTGTTGCTCATAAAAGAAAAAACAGACCTAATGAACCAATGTCAAAACAGATGTCACAACATTGGGTTCAACATCAAAATCATAGAAACCTGAACCAAAAGTTTCAAAGATGGAGATGTTATTATTGTGGAAGGTTTGGTCACATAAAGTCCACCTGCTATAGGCTACATGGATACCCTAATCAGACTCCTTATGTAAAGCCCAAAAACATCAAGGAACCCTACACTCAAAAGTGGAAGAAGAGGACTGCAGCTCTGATAGCTCAATCTTCTCTTAGAGTACCTTCCCAGAAAGATTGGTACTTTGACAGTGGGTGTTCCAAGCATATGACTGGAGACAGAAATCTTCTCAATGATGTTAAGCCTCATTCTACCAGCTTTGTTACCTTTGGAGATGGAGCTAAAGGAGAAATCAAAGGTGTTGGAGACTCAAACTGGTCTGGAGTTCCAAACCTGAATGGAGTGCTTCTGGTAAAAGGTTTGACTGCAAATCTCATTAGCATAAGTCAGCTATGTGATATGGGACTCACAGTCAACTTCACTAAGACTGAATGTCTTGTGATCAATGATGAACAAGTAGTGATTATGAGAGGAGTCAGATCAAAGGACAACTGCTACTTGTGGGAATCTGAGAACCCCACTTTGCCATCTGTGTGCTTTACAGACAAAGATGAAGAGGAAGTGAAGCTGTGGCAACAAGAAGCTGACCATCCACATTTCAGAGGAATGAAAAAGATCGGTTCCATAGAGAGAATCAGAAGATTACCAAGACTTCACATGGATAAAGGGAGAATCTGTGGTAATTATAAGGCTGGACAGGAAATCAGAATGTCACACTCAATGTCCAGACATTTGATCACTCCTGAAGTACTGAAGCAAAGTACTAGATTCTGGCATGAAAGACTGACCAAGTGCCTTACTGTCAAAGGTTACAGGAGAGAAGTCTTGGATGATATCCTCTTTGGCAGAGGAGGGAATATCATGGTGGCTTCCATCTATGGTAATCACTAGGAATCTGAAGAAGTCTCAGATACATTGATGGATGACTCAACACTTCTTTCACAGAACAAGCGCGCAAAGAATTGTGACAAGAGAGCAAATGGAAAAGTATTGATCAAAGCTTGTGTAAATGTCATTGTGATGGATGGCTCTTCTTGAGTAACAATCTTAATTCTTGGAACAGCAAGAAGTAAAACTGTTTGGCTCTATACAATGTCGAAGTTGAATACATAACAGATGGGAGAAACTGCCTTAAGATGGTCTGGATGAAGCAGATGCTGACTAAGTACAAAGTCACTCAGGATGTCATGACATTGTCCTGTGACATCTCTACTAAAGTACTTGAGGCTAGTCAGTTTAAGACCTTAAGGGACAAATTGGGTATTTGTCAATATGAGAAGTTGTAGCAATTAGCTGAGCCTACAACAAGGGATGAAAGGGACTTGTTATGTCAATTACTCATATGTGGGTTATTTAGGTACTTTCATCCTCATTTTAAAAAGTCCAAGAATAGGAAGAGACACCCTCATATAATAGTTTCTTCATTCGAAAGAAGTATCATTATTCCTTCACCTAAAAGAAACTCTGAAATCCTTTGCCTCTTTCGCTCTCATCCTCTCAAAAGTCATCAGCAAAATATGTCTGCCCCATCGTCATCATCTCAAGAGTCAGGCTCTCCATCTCCCTCCAAGGCTGAAGTCAGGGAAAATACTGAAGCCATGCAAGCTGAAGCACTGAGGGTCACTCCATTGCACGCAATAGCTACTGATCCAGAAAAAGTTAAGAAATTGCGCACAAGGAATGCAAGAAGATCACAAGCATCCCCCTCTGGTAAGGCATCTGTACCATCCTCTTCTGTTCCTCCAGAAATAGTGAACCCAGAGGGATCTAGGTCTGTGCATATATCCATTTCTAGACTAGTAACCAGGATCCTAAACGAAGATCAACCTGTACCTGGGGTTTCAGTTCCCCTAAACTGTAAGTCTGCTAGCCCTAGTTTAGTAGTTGATCCAGATGTCACAAAAAATGTCGAGACATCTGGTGATCATGATACTTCCCATGCCAAGAATAATGTAGATTATTCTGTTAAAGAATCTGAAGTACATGTTGATGATTGTTGTAATGAAGCCCCTGCTGATCAGGAAGATGTGGTTCCTGATAGTATCCTTGAGGAATCCCCAGCAAAACCTGCCTCTGGTAGAGTTCCTGATGACTATATTTCTGATAGTATCTTGGAAGAATCCCCAGTTCAAGAACCTGATCATTTAACTGAGCCTCCAGTCATTGATCTAGATGAAGTGTTCTCTGACAATGATCTTATTGCCAATGTCAATCCAAGCATTGCAATGAGAATGATGAAAAGAAAGGGAAAACAGGCAGTCTCTCAGAGCCCTGCTAAAGAGAAGGATACTGACGATGTGTACAAGACTGAGAAGTATCCCAAAGCTGGACCCTCTACAAAGAAATGTAGAGTAAAAACTGTTGGTGGAGGCTCTAGACTAAAAAGAACACCAATTGTGAAAAAGGGGAAAGAACCTGAATCCTCAGAGTCAGATCAAGACTATGATCTTGATGTTGAGGAGAATGTCACAGACATTCATCCCAAAAAGAAGCAAACTCTTGGGAAGCTGTCCAAGGTACCTGAAGTGGCCATAGACAACATCTCTTTCCATCATCCTGAAAATGCTGAAAGATGGAAGTATGTTTGCTTAAAGAGAGTGGCTCTGGAAAGAGAGTTACATAAAAGTGCACTTGAATGCAAGGAAATTGTTGACTTGATTAAAGAGGCTGGTCTGATGAAGACAGTTGTAAACTTCTCAAACTGTTATGAAGCTTTGGTAAACGAGTTTATAGTCAATCTATCAAGTGACTGTGGGGATAGAAACTCTGCTGACTACCAGACTGTATATGTGAGGGGGAGGAAAGTCAAGTTTTCTCCAAATGTGATCAACAGATTCCTGGGTAGATCTGACAATGCTCAGCCAGAGCTAGAGGAAACTGACAACAAGATCTGTCAAACCATCACTGCCAAACAAGTAAGGCAATGGCCTCTGAAAGGAAAGCTCTCAGCAAGTAATTTGAGTGTCAAATTTGCCATCCTGCATAAGATTGGTGCTGCTAACTGGGTTCCAACCAATCACAAATCCACCATCTCTAATGGACTGGGAAGATTCATATATGCAGTAGGCACTCAGGCTACATTTGACTATGGATCATATATATTTGAGCAGACCCTCAAGCATGCTGAAAGCTATGCTATCAAAGGACCCATAGCCTTTCCCTCCCTCCTGTGTGGAATTATGGTTGATCAGTATCCAGACATTCTTGGTGACAAAGATTTAATGAGCAAAAGGGCTCCTACTCTTGTGTTTCACTACAAACTGTTCCAAGGCAAACATGTCCCAGACATTGTCATGACAACTGGTGAGACATCCAATGTCAAAGCAACCCCTCAAAAGGCAAATGTCATTGTTGTGCTGAAAGCCACTTGCAAAGAGCTGGAAGCAAGGAAACAGAGTCTAGAAGAGCTGATATCTCAACTAGAGAAGAACACAGAGGTTGAGGATGAAGACTTTGCTGTTGAGGATGATGCTGGTGGTGCTGGTGGTGATGCTGCAAATGATGATGTCCAGAGGGCTGAAGATGAAGAAGATTCTGAAGATGTCTCTTTTCACAGTGTCTCTTCAGGAGAAGAGAGCTCCTGAGCTGTTGCTGGTGTGGTTAATTTTTGTGGCCCTGAATGTTGCCCTGGTGTTGTTTCTGTTCTGTCAAATGTTGCTTGTTCTTATATTTTCCCAATTTTGTTTGGATGATTGTAACTTATTGTTGACAGGATTGTACTCCTGACAATTGTTGGTACCTCCTTTGATTATTTGCTTGAATTTTTGGGGCAATTGTGTTGTTTCCTTTGGCCCTTTATGGCTAAAAAGGGGGAGAAGAAATACTGTGGGAAGTATTAATTTCTGGGGAATTGTATGGCCAGTTTGAAATTTTGTGGGCAATTGTATGTGGGAAATTGTGGGAATTATGGGATTTCTGTATGGGTAGAATTTATCTTATCTCTAGGTTCTAGTTTATTTAAGCTTAGAACTAGTTTGTCTTCTGCTGCATATGTACTCTGATAAGTTAAGTAGTTTTAGCCAAAAATGTGCCAAAGGGGGAGTTTGTTATTGTTTTAAGTTGGCATCAATTTTGGTAAAACTAGGCTTTAGAAATGTCTTGATAGAAGTCATGACATTCAGAGATTGAAGATAAATCCTACTGGACAAGGACGGTAAAAGTACATTCAACTGGAAGCTAAAGTCTGCTGGAAATTTTGACATCGATGTCATAGCGTATGTTATGACATTCGTGACATTCTTCAGAATCGCTTTTTCCTGAGATTTTTCAGGAAGTTTGTTGAGCTATTTATTTATGTTTTTCTGTTATTAGAAAGCATGCTCACGTGGCTGCTAGGTTAATCTTAATTAAATCTAAATTGGTTGTTGAAAAGACCATGTTTTTAGGATTTAATTAAGTGAACCCTAGCTATCTTTATGGAAGCCCAAAACTGAAGATTCAGGACTGCTTCTATAAAAGGAAATCAACCCTTATACTGCTGCAACGCCTCTGGATTGATTGAAGATATTGCAGGTTGTTATTTGTGTACTGTTAAGGGATTTAACAGTTGGTTTTGTGTAATTCTAGTTTCTCTTGTGAGCTAAGCAACTATCAATTGATAAGTGCATTGGACTAGGATTTGTTTGTAAGGGTAGTTTATCACTCAAAGCTTTGAAGCACGAGTGTTTGTCTCTTGATTGAAAGCTTTGAAGCGAGATCAAGGTAGTTTATTGAAGTGTGTCTTCACAATTCAATTATTCAATAGGTTGATATCACTGCGGTGATTGAGGGGGAGTGAGTAGGAACTCAGATCTAAGTAGGACTTAGGTTGAAGTGTCATTGGGTAGGTCTTAAGTGAAGGAGATAAACTGGTTGGTTTATTCCTGAATTAATTCTACTAATAGTGAATTTCCTCCCTTGCTTGGTAGCCTCCAGACGTAGGTTTGTTAGAACCGAACTGGGTGAACAACTTATTGTGTTATTTACTGCTTTCTGTATTTACTGTGTGAATTGTCAACATAGTGTCAGATATTGTGTCATAACATTCTCTGTGACATCAAGTATCTACTGCCAGGAATTTCACAGTTGATGTTTAAGGATTGTTGGAGCACTAGTGAACCTTATGGAAGGTGTGAGGATGGTCTGCTTGCTCTGAGATTGCCTGGATCATTCCAACCAAGTCCACTTGCATATGCTTGAAATGAAACTCGAATCCGTGCTTGGAGGTGTTATAGATCAAAAGTGATGGTTTGTATCATCCATATGGAGTATGTTGATGATGTTTGAATCAAAAAAACACAACTTGCTCGAGCCAAATATCAGTTTTGAAGTTTAAGGCAGTTTTTGCAAGTTTGGAAATATGAAAAGCAATTCTGGTTTTTAGTGATTCTTGTGTTGATTTTAAGTTTCAAACCAGTTTTATATTGATTTTAAGATATGTTAGACACCAAATCTCTCATGGTTTTTCACAAGTTTTGAAAAATGCAAGAATTCTCACTTTGAACTATGTTACTTGAATTTTAAGAAAGAAAAGAGAAAGCTTGTTTTTGCATAGCTTTGGTGTAGTTTCAAATGGCAAACATGACCTCTATTTATAGGTCAAAAAATCAGATTAGCAAGCAAAGAAGATTGGCTTGGATTTGGACAACTTGCCTTAGAGGGCCAGAAAGTCTTTTTTGCCATAAATGCAAAAGGAACCTTCCTTTTAACCATGGTTAAATTTAACTTGATCTTATCTCCATCATAATTACCTCTCAACTGATTTTTATCAGCTCTAACCTATCTCCAATTAGTGACAAGGCTTCTAGAAGGAGATTTTGCAAAAAATGACTTGTAATTTTGAAGGTTGTACTTGAAAATCATGGCTTTTGGAGCCCTATGTTTCAAAATCAAAAGTATAGCTAGACACAATGGATTTTCAAGTTCTTGGACATTTTGGAAAGATTGTTTCAAGGGCTACAACTTTCATGTTTTGAGTTTTTTGTATTTCCAAATGGAACTATGTGAAAAATTTCCATGAAAGTAGGAAAAACTGTGAAATTTTAACACTTGAAAATTTTTCAAAGTGTTGAAAATTTTGACTTTTTGTTGACTTTTCCAAATTTCTTGATTTTTTATGACCATGATGGATCATTTGAAGTATTTTGATGATGGAAAAAGTTTTATCTTGAAAAAGTTGACGAAAAGTCAAAGTTTGACTTTTCAGTGCAGATGAAATTTCATTAGATGATCCAGAAATTGACTGATGAAGTATGTGAACTTCTGTGATGTTTTGAATCCAGAAATTAGGTCAACATGTTGTATTGGAGATATGAAGATCAATCTCCAAGCAAAAAATTCATTCATTGATCAGAAAATCAGTGATTGCTTATCCTCGATGAAAACCCTAATTGGTCGATCCTTGATAGATCATGAGGAAAAGTTGGATATCTGAAGATCAATTGTTGATGGTTGATTAAGATATATCAATTTAGGTGAGTGAGAACTCAAACCCTAATTGATTACCTCTTGAATCAGATGAAAATTTTGTGAAACCCTGATTTTGACCTGTAGAAGCCACACCCGATTAATTATGTTCTGAACTGTTAGTGATGCAGTAATGAAAATGTAAGGTGGTATATTAGGTCAAAAATTGGGGTATGACAACTCCCAATTTAAAACGTATGTTGCGGTATTGAAAAATATCCATCCTAATTCACCACTATTTGAAGTCTTGCCTAAAAAGCGAAAATTAGAGGACCATAAAATTAAGGATATAATTATTGTTAAGAGGGTAAGGTTAACTTATGAGGCGATGGATGAAATCACTAAACCCAAATTTGAAAAACTTATACTTATGATAGATCCAGAACCACCGCCACAATTCAAAAAATATGAACCACCCTACATACGTAAGAAAAGAAAAGGTGAGAGATATGTGAGATGGCTTGATAAGTGGCCATGGAAAATCAACGCGTAGTCACTCTAGTTTCTAATTTTAAATTTCTTTTTTCGTATTTTCATTTTTTCTATTTTATGTTAAATTTTAAATTTTTACTCGATTATAGGTTGCACCCTTTCTTCTGGTGCGTTTGAACTATTTCCCCGCAATATCGATAATTATACTCAATTAAATAATTCACGTTAATATTTATAATAATAATTGAGTATTATTTTTAATTATCATATTTCCCCGTCTCGTATTAATATACCGAATTAATATTTCCCAATATTTATAGTATTATAGGGCATTATATACTAGTATTATATATATATATATATCCTACTAATTAAAAGTTTAAATTATCTATATTTTATATATATATATATATATATATATATATATATATATATATATATATATATATATATACAAGTATCTATTATGTAGGCATGTGATCTGAAAAACAACAAAATTATTCACTATCTCGTGCCTCAATTCACATGCACCTCTCGCTGCCCAATGCCTTTAAGATTCCCTGCATGGTAAATTCGTGCTAGCATACTCCCTGCCCAATGCAAGTCTGAGACGGTCGCCTCCTTCCCCATACAACATGGAGACGCACGCCTCTGTTCTTTGTCTCCCACTAGGAGACGGTCGCCTCCATCCCAAAGCATGCATGCAGATTTGTTGAGACGTCCGTCTCATCTTACTGTGGCCCCCGCCTCGTGTTTTTCTCCCATCATGCGTGTTGTCTTGTCCTGTCTCCTTGACTGTGTGTTTCTTCCATTTCATCTTTTCATTTTCCCACATTACTCCCATTCAACTCTTATTTACTCTTCCATCAAAATATCCTTCTTTTCATTTTCCCACCATAATTCTCATTCAAACTCTTCTCTTCCATTTTCCAACATAACATTATTATAATTTATTCCTCTTCAAATCTCAACCCTCTATAAATACTCTTCCATTCTTCTTCTCATTTCACATCCCTTCCATCTACCCCTCTTATATTTTCTCTCATCCACCCATATTTCTACCAAATTCCTTCTTCATTTCTTTCTTTTATCATGGCTCCACGAAACAATCAACGTCAAGTGAGGCCAGACCGACCACCACCCGACCTATCCACGATTATCTTCTGAGATCATGATGACGGCCAACAAAGAGAAAAATTCATGAAGTTCTATTCTCGTTCGGTTGTCCCCACTAAATATGTGGACACCGATTGTTTGGATACCTTGGGTCTGACGGAAAGCATCACTTTTATGCTTACAAATACGGGTCTGCTTAATCTCTGTTTAAATCCTTCTCCGACCTTCGAACCGCTCGTTCTTGAGTTCCTCAGTTCATTCTCATACAATACGCCTCCCGACGCTCCATTCACAACCGGCACCGCCAATTTCCGCATGTTTAATCAAGAATACTCAATTGATCAAGAAAGAATCTCCGAACTTTTACAGTTCACTAGAGGTCCAAATGCTCATTGCAAACCTTTCGACCCCGAAGGCGACATTTCTTGGGATGACGTTGGCTTCTCTCTTTGGAATGATCTAACCGGTCAACCCACGAAAAGTTGGCGAGATCTCTACGCTTCGCATATCCATAATCCCGCTCTGAGGTACTTTCATTGAATTCTCGCGAACACCATTTTTGGGAGGACCAATAACCAAAAGGTCAACCAAAATGAGATGTTCCTTATTTTCTGTGCCCTCAACGGTCAAGCTGTCAACGCCGCTCCCTTCATGCTTAGCCACTTTCACACATGCGTAAATGCGGCCGGTACCAACCCATTTGTCTTTGGTGGAATCATCACATCTTTAGCATATGCTTTAGGCCTTTTCGACGAGCTTTTGTCCTTGGGACAATTTATGATGCCTGCAAATCTGCTTGATGTAATCTATTGTCGTGATTCTCATATCATCTCCCCGAGACAAGATGGCCGATACACCTTAATGATCAACCGACGTCTGGTACCCGGTGTCATGCTGCCTTGTCCAGATCAGATCGATGTCCGTAGCCGAAACAATTGGCGTTTTGCTATCAATGCACCTGCTCCGCAACAACATCAAGAAAATCCTCCGCAGGGTGCTAATCCTGATGCGATGCAAGCTGCCTTCAACAGGAAAAATCAACGGTTCCTCGCAATGGAACAGAATCAAGCCCAAACTTTGCGTCTTATTCAAGAGTTACAGCACGACCAACGAGAGTTTCAACGCGAACAACGGGAGTTTCGGCACGAGCAACGCGAGTATGCTTTTCGCAATGACCGTAACTTTGAAGCGTTGCAAGCTCGCATAGCAGACGCTCTTCACCTTAACGATTCTGATTCCGACAGGCGTCGCCGACCTCGTACCAGAGGCAGAGGATCAAGAGGACAACATTCTCCGAGCAACGAGTGATCACCCTACTCCTTTCTGATTTCTCCTGGTTTTATCGCATTGAGGACAATGCTTACTTTAAGTTTAGGGGATTCAGAACATTTCTTAGTTCATTTTTATTTTCTTTTCTCTATTTAGTATTTCCCTTTAGTTTCTTTTTTTCCTATGTGTTGCAAAAATTTCCATTCAATAAAATACATGTTTATGTAATTTTAATCTTTTATGTAAAATTCTCGTGCTTATTCGAATTCTTCCATTTTCTTGAGCCATAACGAAAAAATTCAAACGTTATATTGACATACTTAACTAGTATTAAGGTTGCTTGTTTTTATAAATAAGAACTCGAGCATGACTAAAGCAAAATTGTTATCGTCTTAACACTTCAAAACCCCAACGCGTTAGATTGATTTAAGTACTTATTATACCAACACCTTAAGATTTAGTTTTAAAGTAATCCCGAGTAGTTTATAAAAGTAGTCGGCACCGCCTTAAACGACAAACTACGTGGAGAATCGATGAATATAAGTGATTGATCAAGATTTTTAAGGAAATTTTTTATTAGAAGATGCACTTATTAAGTTAGATGGTCCTTACCAGATCATTTAATTCAACGGTTGCGGAAACTATAAAATATTTATGCAAACATCCATTATGAAATTGGTTCAGTGGTCTCTGGTGCTGAACTTGGTA
The DNA here is from genome assembly GCA_021764765.1 of Vicia sativa. Lineage (NCBI taxonomy): Eukaryota > Viridiplantae > Streptophyta > Magnoliopsida > Fabales > Fabaceae > Vicia > Vicia sativa. Next base: position 205,436,008 of record CM038796.1, read on the forward strand.
AGGCGGATGACGATCCGATCCCCCGCAATTTGTAATGGGATAAAGGAGTACCAAATATAATTACCAGAACTCCTAGCTGGATTATAAAGATCAAAGTCACTAACCGGTTACTCCACTATGTGCACGTAAGGTAAAGGGCTTAATGTGATTGCGCCAAAATAAAAACGGGTGAAACGAAACGAAAGTATTAGGTCGAGCTATAATAACATGACTTAAATTGGTCTGCAAAAAAAATGGGGTTATCTAGTGTTATTACGGTAATTTTGGTGTCGAAGTCTAAACTTGAGTTATCCAACAAAGAAGTGAATTGCAACCTAATACGAATTGAATTGTGTTATATATTTGCGTTTGACATATGCTAAAGTGATGTTTCATTTTTACTTTTTGCTTGAGGACAAGCAAAGGTTTAAGTATAGGGGAGTTTGATAACACGAATTTATATAACATATTTGACTTAATTTTCATAGATAATGTTTCTATTTTTATTTAATTATTTTGTTTTATTTTTGTATTACGTTGGTATTTTTAATGTTTCAGGTATTTGTATTAGATAAAGATCAATTGAGCAAAGAAATAAAATTGAGAAAAAATTAGATTAAAAAGCCGAAGAAATAAAGCAAGGGGTGATATAGCAAAAATGAGGATTTAAACAGAAGGAGATAATTATACAAAGCCAAAAGACTAAGCCCAGCAAAGCCAAGCCCAGAAGTGAAGCCCACGTCTCCAGCAAGCTTAGGACGCAAGTCTCACCTTCCACGTCACGTGAGACGGTCGTCTCACCCCCCATTTAGCAAGGAGGCGCCCGCCTCAAGTGGAGCCCACCACTTTCCAACAAAATGAGACGCCTGTCTCTTTCTCTTTTCAAACACGTGGAGGCGTCCGTCTCCTGTTGATTGTGCCAGTTATATTTTCTCCACGATGACACGTTCATGCGAGAAGAATGGAACGAGAAGTTACCAAGTGAGACTATAAATACAAGTTCAAGTTTCAGAGTTAGGGTCGGCATTTTTACCGAACAATCGTTCTTTTAGTATTGGCAATTTTATTTTCTTTTCAGTTTTCAGTTTTGTACTTTTATTTTATTTTCTATTTCAGTTTCTTAGTTTTAGATTTTCTTTGAGTTTTAAGTCTGTTATAATTTTCTCACAACAATTTCTACACCGGAAATTGTTGTGTACTTTTCACTGATCTAACCTTACGTGAGATCTAGTGCTTTTTATTTTCTTGTCGCATTTTTCTTTCAATTCAAGAAGTTTCCGAGCAGATCCAGCCGACTTGTGGTGGGGTGCTCGTTTATTTTGAAGAACAAGATTTATTGCGGAATTCTAATTTTCAGGTTTTTAATTTAATTGTCTTAATTTATTTATAGGATTGTTGCCCGATACTGATTTGTTTGATTATGGATATGTTGAAATGTATTGAATACTATAATTTATGCATGTCTGAGTTAATTAATATGTCTGGCTAAATCTTTCTGATATTGGTATGTAAATTAATCGAACCAAAGGAATCCGAAATAAACTGGCATAATATTACGTTGTTAAAAATATTCTTTCTGACTTAGATATCCAATTTAATTTATTAAAAGGTTTAGAAACCAACAGAGCGAAAGTTTGAGGTTAATAAACTGGACCAAGGTTAGAAACCAACAGAGCGAGAGTTTGAGGTTTAAAACCGGATAGTGGATACTAGGTATTGATTTTAAAGACTGCGAGAGCGTTTTAAAATTGATTAAACCTTATTTACTTTCAAAAAGTGTTTTTAAATTCGGCGGGATAGCGAGAGCATACGTTAGGATTTAATTACATGATCTGATTCAATAGAGCGAGAGTTTGAGATAGGATTTTTAGATGAGTATTGTTTGCTAAAAAGGATTTTTTATCAACTTGAGAAATAAACCAGTGGAAATTCAGATCTCCCTAGGTTAGACTAATAACATACCAATATCCGTTTAATTTATATTGCTTTAACCATCATCCAAAAGAATTATTCGCCTTAGCTATATACAGTAACTTAGGATAACAATAGATGGATTTATAGTCTCTGTGGGTTCGATATCTTTTAAAACTACGCGATAGGACTGTGCACTTGCAGTTTCCCGATTAATAGACGATAAAGTCGCGATTATTTTGTAAAAAAAACTTGAGAAAATTAGTGAGAAAAAAGAGTTTTTGGTCCTAAGGAGGTTTGAACCTTGGACTTTTGGCTTAGAAGTGAAGAGTTTTTCCACTGAGCTATGTGCTTGACTTGTCGTTTAATCACGTTGTTTTGAAGGAGTTTTGAAAAAAAAATGAAGTTTTGAAAATGTTCGTGGGGGGGAAGGGAATCGGCTAGTCGATTCGAAGGAAGCTTAGAAGCATGTTGCTTCTAGAGCGTGTGGAGGCATGCTGCTTCTGGATGTATTAGAAGTTGGCTGCTTCTGGATGTTAGAAGCTTGATGCTTCTAGAAATGTTAGAAGCTTGATGCTTCTGGAGGGTGAGAAGCTTGATGCTTCTGGAGGTAGAAGCACTAGAAATGCTTCTGAAGAGTATAGAAAGCTTCAGAGGCGATATCAAGTACTACGGAGGGTTGAGCCTCAAAAGCGCTTCTGGAGAAGCAAGCATCAGAAGTTGATGCCTTTTATTTTAAAAAAAAAGGTCCCAGGGGGATTGGAACCCTGGGCCTTGAGGCAAGGCAAGATAATTAAGAGCGTCCTGGCAACCGCTGGGGCGGTGATACATCCATTATCTTATCTCTAACCATAAATATATATTATAAAACATGAATTTGAATTTCTGGAAACTAGAAAACGCGTGCAACAACATCTTCTTCAACCTCCAAATTCTGGTTCCATGGATTCTTCATTTCTCAGTGAAATCAAATGATCCAAACATCAAACTTGCTTGGATTTTTACTAGGAACATGATTATGGAATTTAATTTCATTTATTTTAAGCTTATAATCATTAATTTTCATATGAACACGAAGAACCCTAATTCTAAGTTTTGATTATGAAATCATGTATGAGCATAATTTTAAGCAATTGATTGAGGGTTATTACTCAATGATAGTGCAGAAACAAAATGGCCAAGCCTTTTTGGTACTGAAAGTTAGAAATCACAGAGTTCAAAGTTCAAGTTTATACCTCTTAAAACTGAAATCGTGTTTCTTGTTGGAGGTGTTCCAGAGGTTTTTTGATGATTGCTACAACTTCAGTGATGTTTATGGAAGGTGTTGATATGCTTACCTTGGTTTGAAGTGGTCTGGATTGTTCTGACCAAGTCCAGTTACAGTCACTTGAAGTGAGAATCGATTTTCATGATTCTGTGTTTACAGTGATGAAATGATGATTTGGATTACTTCTATATGATGTATAGAAGGTGTTTGAAGTGAATGTTTGGAAGATGCACGAGTGGATTGAGAGTTTGTAAGTTATGGCTCAATATGTGCATACATGAGGTTTGGAAGTGATTTTTGAGTTTGGCTAGTTCTTGGGATAGCTTGAGGATTCTAACAACTTTCTAATGATGTTTAGAAAGTATTTGAAGCCTAAGATTGCTCAGAAATTGCAAAGCTTGAAACTTGCAAAATTCTCCTACTTAGAACTTGAAACTTGAAAATCAAGAAAGAAAGAAGGAAAGCTTGGATTATGATTGCTTTGGGGTAGTTTTGAATGAAGAAATGACCTCTATTAATGGAAACACATATTTTGAAGAAATGACCTCTATCTCAACCAATATTTTGAAGAATCACCAGAACCATGTAAATCTGATCTCGAAATATTAATGGAAAATTTTAATGAAACATCTAGGATGATAGGACGCTTCGGGGAAACACAAAAAGAGACTTTAACTTACTTTCAAGACTCTGAAGAATCGCAAGATTTTAATTTCGAAACATCAATGGAAGATTCCGATGAGATGCTAACTAACTCTAGATTAGAGTCTATGATTGAGCACTTTGTAGAGACACAAATTATCCAAAATGAAGAAGTAAGAAAACAAAGTCTTCAAAATAATGCAGCCCTTAGCAGACTAACCATTATGGTTGAATCCCTCGCGTCCCACACCATTGGCTTAGAAACTCAACTCTCCCAACTCGAACAAAACCTTCTAGGACCTTTACCCGAGGAAGATGTGAATGTTGAAACAACCATTATAGAAAAACTATTTGAAAATCTAGAAAGTGATGATGAGTTTAAAGAGAGTGATATTGCGACCGAGGAAAGTTCTGACGAGAAAATAGTGGAGATTGATGAAAATCCATCAACACCATTCAAAGAGGATGTTGTAAACGAGGTAGAGGAGGAAGCGCATATTGTTATCCCAAATCACTACACCCCACTGATTCCTTCCCCGAAATTTTTTATGGAAACTCCGGTAGACTCCTGTTCGCGTTAAAAAGTGATGCGCGAGGGAATCGAATCTGAATTCGAATTCTCTAGCTCGAAACGATTTACTCTTTTGATTTGTTTATAAAGATGCCGCGAGCATCAAGCGTTATTATTTCCAACACAAGAAAATGATTATGAAAAAGGGGAAAGCTGTTAATACCCTCAATTGATATGATATGCATTACGACTAGCGCGAACTAGACGCAACGCATCGGGGAGATTCCGGCAAGGGGTTTGTTATATAAAGGGAATAGATGGAGCACCCTAAATATATATAGTTATCTATAGCTTTATATATGAATATGTTTGATATGTTTGTGTGTTTTAATTGCTATTTCTATGATTGGGAAAGTTTCTCCTTTAGATTTTTAAGAAGGATAGATTATGTGGGATCCTAGGTTTTGTTATTATTGTGCTCGCAAAGATCATTGGGATCTTCTGCATACATATCCCTTAATGGGAATCAGAGCATTTGTAGCTCGGATCTAAAGGGATTTATGGTTTGTTTGGTTTGAGGGAGAAAGAAATTTTTCTCGCCAAGGATGAGACCTTGTGCCTACGTATTCTCAAAGGGAGGTTGAGAAAGTTAGAGCAATCGTAGTTCCCACTTATGCTAGTGGAAGCAACGGGATGTTATTAAGAGACAAAGACAAATGTCATCTTAATGAAAAATGTATCTACTCTATTTCATCACATACATTTTGAAAGGATTGATTGATTAAAATCTTTCGTCGTAAGTTATAGGTGTTTTGCTTGAGTGTACAAGCGTTACCACTTACGAGTTAAGAAAGATGTTTGAAAAAATGATTGAATCTTTTAATTGTAAGCATTGGGCATTTTGCTTGAGTGTACAAGCATTACCACTTACGATTAAGAGATGTTTTTGTTTGAAAAGAGTTTGAAAAAGTTTGAAAAGTTTTTGATTGCATGTGATGTGATAGTGAGATACTTCTTCCATAGAGATGATAAATGTCTAAATCTCGAGGAGAAATTGATTGGATTAAGGGATGCTTTTAAGAAGCCCGTGGGTCCTTGTATTGTAAGCCCAAGAGGAGGCATTCCGAGGGTCACCGAGGGTCCTTGTATGAAGCTCAAGAGGAAGCTATAGGGTATGGCTGGCTTTGGCTTTAAAAGGGGTTTCACCGGGAAACCATCCTTTTAGAATTTCAAGAGCGATTTCACCGGGAAATCATACTCTCAGGGTTCTATCCTAGCGCGGGTGATTCTTTGTATTGGAAGCCCAATAGGAGGCTGTTAAGAGATTTCCTGGTCTCTTTCTTGTTTGATGCCCAAGAGAAGGCTAAACTCAATGAGGAGTTCTTTTGAACGAAGCCCAAGAGGAGGCTGACTCAACAGGGGAGTGTTGCCTTATATGAAGCCTAAGCGGAGGCTAAACTTAGATGAATGAGTTTTCTTATTTGAAGCCTAAGAGGAGGTTAACTCAGATGAATGAGTTATCTTGTACAAAGCCCAAGAGGAGGCTAACACTGTGGGGAACTTAATGGTTAGACTAGTTGTTATGTTATAACTAGACAGTTATATGAACAAGTATATGAAGTTTATTCACAGGAGTTTATGAAGGAAATGTAAACAAATGCATGATGTTTATTCACAGGAGTTTATGAAGGAAATGTAAACAAATGCATGATGTTTATTCATAGGAGTTTATGAAGGAAATGTAAACAAGTGTGTGTAAAACGAGCGTTTAAAACGAGCGTAACTTGATTATTTACAAGTTTGAAGGTGTACAAGGGAATGAATATGTACACGAACGAGTATTTATGTACGAGGGAATGAGTATGTACATAGGAGGGTTGGGACTTACACCGTAAGGGATGCCCATTGGTTTAAATTCATTAGATTGCATAGGAGAATTGAATGAAAGTTTTAAACAAACTGTAAAGCTGGGTAATGATAGTCGTATTGTTGTTATGGGAAAAGTAAGTGCGCAGATGCAAGTCAATAGAATTGTTAGGGTAATATCAAATGTGTATAACATTCCTGAATTAATGAATATCCTACTTAGTATAGGTCAACTACAGGAAAAGGGGTTAGCAGTGCTAATCAAAAATGGCACATGCAAGGTGTATCATGAAAGAAAGGGAATGATTATGCACTCAGACATGAGTGGAAAAAGGATGTTCTACTTTCTAGCTAGTATGGTTTCAAAAGTTCCAAGGTGTATGCAGATTCAGTCCATGGATGAGTCACACTTGTGGCACTGCCGATTTGCGTATTTAAGCTACAAAGGTTTACATGCCTTATCACACAAAGGAATGGTGGAAGGGTTGCCGACCACCATTACAGCTCCGCAGAAATTGTGCTCAAATTGTTTGGTCGGTAAACAACACCGGTAGGACATCCCAAAGAAGAGCTTATGGAAATCAGCACATAAACTACAGCCGATACACTCGGGTATATATGGTCCGATTACCCCAACATCAAACAGCAACAAAAGGTACATATTGAGTTTTATTGATGATTTCTCACGAAAGACATGGATATTCTTTCTAAAACAGAAATCATAAGCATTTGTCATGTTCAAAAGTTTTAAAGCATGTGTGGAAAAGGAGGCTGGAGCAAGCATTCAATGCCTTAGAACAGATAGGGGTGGTGAGTTCACTTCAAACAAATTCACAAAATTTTGCAAAGAGCATGGGATTAACAGACAACTCACAGCAGCATATACGCCTCACCAAAACGGAGTTGTTGAGCACAAGAATCAAATAATCATGAACATGGTTCGATCTATGGTGGTTGAGAAGAATATTCCAAAAGAGTATTGGGCAGAAGCAGCAAACTGGTGCATTCATATCCTAAATAGATGTCCAACATCAGCCTTGGATGACAAAACTCCACAAGAAGCTTGGAATGGCATTAAACCAAAGGTATACAGACTACTTTTGAATTTTTGGTTGCTTAGCACATGTACACATTCCAGATCAAAGAAGAAGCAAGTAAGAGGACAAAAGTCAAGCATATGTATTCCTTGGAGTAAGCAAAGAGTCCAAAGCATATTGACTCATTGATCCGACCATAAAGAAAATCTGCATAAGTCATGATGTTGTATTTGAGGAAAATGTAGGTTGTGACTGGAAAAGAAGCAAGGATGAAGAAAGCTTGGAAGTCTTAGAGTACGGTGACAACGATAAAAGGGAAGAAAGTGACGGGGCTGAACCGGAAGAAGTGGATAATTAGTTAAACTCATGTGATGAAATCAATCCAAACTCCCAAACAGAAAGGCCAAAAATACAACATAAAACACCAACTTGGATGTCAGAATATACTTATGGGGAGGGACTCTCTGAAGAAGAAGTTGTAATGATGATGATGTCAGAGGACGATCCAGTGACCTACCACGAGGCTGTAAAAATTAAGAAATGGAGAGATGCAATGGAGAAATAAATTGACTCCATAGAAAGGAATGGGACATGGAGTATATGTGATTTGCCGAAAGGTTTCAAACCAATCGGAGTCAAATGCGTGTACAAGACAAAACTAAATGAAATTGGAGAGATAGAAAAGTGCAAAGCAAGGTTAGTTTCTAAAGGATATGCACAACAATACAGAATTGACTATACAGAGGTATTCGCTCCAGTTGCTCGGCTGGATATAGTCAGGCTCATCCTAGCAACTGCGGCACAAAATAAATGAGAGGTGTTTCAGTTAGATGTGAAAGTGCTTTTCTTCAAGGAGATCTCGAAGAAGAGGTATACGTACAACAACCTCTGGGTTTCGAGAAACACGGTGAAGAGGATAAGGTGTATAAGCTCAACAAAGCATTGTATAGACTCAAACAGGCACCGAGAGCATGGTACAGTCGGATCGAAGCATACATTTCTCGTGAAGGATTTAAATGGTACTTCTGTGAACATACACTCTTTACAAAAGCAAAGGAGGGTGGTACGCTTTTAATTGTGAGTCTTTATGTAGATGATTTGATTTACACTAGAAATGATAAAATCATGTGTGAAAATGAGGTACTTCTTGGGAGTTTAAATAATTCAAAATAAGAATGGAATTTTCATATGCCAGCAAAAATATGCTCGAGAAGTGTTAGCTCGGTTTGGAATGGAGAATAGTAATGTAGTGGGAAATCCTATTGTGCCAGGGACAAGGCTTTGCAAGGATGAAGAAGGGCAAAAAGTTGATTCAACAATGTTTAAACAAGCTGTTGGCAGCCTTATGTACTTAACAGCAATACGACCAGATATAATGTTTGCGGTGAGTCTCATTAGCAGGTTTATGTCTTCTCTAACAGAGGCACATTGGAGCGCAACAAAGAGGATTCTTTGATATCTTAAAGGAACACTGGAGCTGGGAATATTTTACAGGAATGAAGGAATGACTAATTTAATTGCATACACAGATAGTGATTTTGCAGGGGATCTCAATGACAGGAAGAGTACATCTGGATTCGTGTTCTTGCTTGGGAAAGGAGCTGTCTTTTGGTCTTCTAAAAAACAACCTGTTGTAACCTTGTCCACAACGAAGGCCGAATATATAGTCGCTGCATCTTGTGCTTGTCAATGCATTTGGCTGAGAAAACTGCTTGAAAATCTCGGTCATATGGTTGAGGGAAGCAGTGTAATCAATTATTATAATAGCTCAACTATACAACTTTCAAAAAATTCAGTGTTCCATGGAAAGAGTAAACATAAAGATGTGAAGTTTCACTTCTTAAGGGACTTGGTGAGCAATGGAACAGTAATGTTGAAGCATTGTAGAACACATGAGCAGATAGTAGATCTTATGACAAAACCGATAAAGATGAAGCAGTTCTTAAAGCTTTGAGACATGCTAGGAATGGTTGAAGCACCAAAAGTAAACTAAATGCTATTGCATTTTAGTCTAAAGGAGGGATTGAAGGGTTTTATTTTTACTGTCAGTCAATAAAAGGCCTGTAGAATAGGTCTCAAATTTAACATTAATTATGTTTCCATAATTTTAGCTATAGCAGATTTGTTTCCTTGGTTTTAGGAGTATTCTGTTCCAATTCTGTTTTGTAAAAGCTATTTAAAAGCCTAGTTTCCAATGAATAAAGCATCGAAGTATTTCCTTTGCATTGTCAATAGGATGATACACAACACTGTAACAAGGACAGTCACACAATATTAAACCAATGCATTAAAAGCAAGTAATATAAAATTACTAGGGTGTTGAAGCAACTCGATTTTCAAAAATCATTTAAATGAATTTTCAAAACAATGAAATCGCCACCTAATTTTATTTGTTCTAAAAAGAACGGGAAAATATAGATAAAACCCATGAAATCGGATAAGGCGGTCTACATGACCAAAAAGGATGGATTCGGGAGTCGGTTACGCAAGGGGAAGGTATTAGCACCCCTTACGTCCATCGTACTCGATGGGACCCATTTAGTTCGAAATGTGTTTGTGTGTTTTTTCGCTAATTTCTAAATTATAAATAAGAAAGAAGAAAAGGGGTTTGTTTATTATTATTTTGAGTTTGACACGGTTTCGAAACCGCGTGCCTACGTATTCCCTCGTGCAATGGGAAAGTCAAAACTCCGTAGTTCTTGTTGAAAATGTCTTTGATTGGTTGTGTTGATTTTAGAAGAAAATGTTTTTGATTTTGATAATCGCATATGAGCGAAAAAGGATTTGAATGGGTTGAATTGATTTTAGTTGTGGATGACAAGTATCAAAACGTTGGGCAACCCTCTAACGATTCAATACTCGAGATTGGTGATTGACGTCAACCGATCATCTCTCATCCAAAATCTTTATTATGAAAAAAAAGTGAGGTGAAACAAAGTTCACTTTTATTAAGTGTATGGAATAAAGTATTTAAGTCATTGGGTTACCCTCTAATGGCCTAAATACTTTACATTTTAATTAAATCGTCGGGCGAACCTCTAACAATTTAATTAAATACCATATCACTATGTATTTTGTTTTAGAACATGGATTTGAAGTTTCTCAATTTATTGGGCTATCCTCTAATCAATTAGAAACTTCAATTTGTTTTAATCGTTGGGCTAACCTCTAACCATTAAAACAAATCTTATCCAAGTGTTCTTTTTCTTTTTTGAAAATCGATTTAGAAAACAAATTCAATTAATTAATTTAATTTGAAAGTGTTTTAGGGGTTTCGATATGGATGGAAGAATTTGATTAGGAAAACAAGTGAGCCCATACAAAGTGGCTTTATGTATGCTCCTAAAAGTGGGACTAGCGTGACACTAGTATTCTAAATGACCGATTGGAACAATCGATCGAATAGTTGTCGCTGTAGAAAAGCCCAGGACCAAACTATAAATGTGTGCAAGTGTGCATTGTGTATGTTTACCTGCTTCTTGATGAGGAGCCCAAGAGGAGGCTATGTGTTCTAATATGATAAACGCATAACTAAACGGTAATTAGAACACACAAGGAATGAGGGTACATGTTCATGAGCGGGAATATATATACAACCAAATCGAATTAATTTGAATAAATAAATAGCTTTTATGCGGTGAAAGAATTGAGCTTCGAGTAGTCTTCAAGATCGGATAAGGCTTGATGCATCGGATGAATACCAAATGAAGATTCCTACATCACTCAAGATACAAACAAAAACTATGCGAAGAATAGATATATTTGCATCCAAATTCATTCGAAGGTTGAATTAAATTCCAAATTCAAAATTGCAATACAAAGGTCATTAAAATGTAATTGAATTTATTTACAAATGGATATAAATAAAGTTATAAGAATAGAAATAGTATAATTGTATTTACTATACTAAATATGAAATAAAAATAATACTAAATATTTGTATGTTCATAAAATTAAAATACTAAATACTAAATAGTAGGATAACTATAATAAAAATGCAATTGGAGAGAAGTTATATGGATGTTAAGAGTAATGGTATATGTGGTAATGAAAGTGAATGCTTGAACAATCCTTGATATCTTCACAAAAAGCAAATTGGTTAGTAGCATAGTGTGGAATAAAATTGAAATATAATAGCAATAAGATAAACATGGTCAATAAGCAAGATCTTAAAAACGGATGCAACTTATATGAATGAATGAACAATTCAAGAATCAAGAATTTATTCATAATTATCGATTCACAAATGGACTAAACAAAGAACTCATGTTATTAATCAATCGAAAAACGTGGAAAATTGAGTTTTAAGCACATTTTAACCGCATAAACCGAAACCGGGCAGCAACTACGTTAACTCAAGAAACTCTCAAAAATTCCACTTAAATCAATTTAAACAACCGAAACACCATCCCCATTGCAACCAAGATTCCATCGTTCGAATTCAAATTGAAATGTAATCAAAACCACATTAACCATCCATTCGAATGGACTCAAATCAACATGTCATGAAATTAAACTCAACAATCAAGTTTTAACAAATAAACCAAATTCGGGGCAGCCACTAATCAATTAATTTTACTCAAGATAAAAGTGATTTTTCTTGCACTAAAGAAACAATGTGCTACCCTCGATGGTTTTCTCGGTTAAGTCTTACGCAAATAACGCGACGTAGAAATTAAACCATCATCGAAACCAATATGGAATCCTTATCTCAAATTTAATTGAAACTAAAAGAGGAGAGTAACATAATACACGGTGTCCCAACATGTTTCTCGGTTAGACTTACACGCGAGTAACGCGGTATTATCATTAAACCGTCATTGAAACTAATCTTGAATATTGTTCAAACACAAATTACAATCGGAATTAAAGTGAGAACAATACAATGTCTTAATGGTTTTCGGCTAAATCGTACGCGGATAAACGCGACATCGATTATCAAGCCATCATCGAAACAAAAGTAGGATTCTTATCACCAATTAAAAAGAAAAACAAAATAACATGGCTGTCCCAAATGGTTTCTTGGTCACATCTTACGCGAATAGACGCGACATAGATATTTAAACCGTCATTGAAACAAAAACAGGGACATCGCTTCATATCTTACATTGAAATTAAAACAAAACGCAATCGTTAAGCATTGATGTATAGCATGGCTCAACGATTCAAATTTAATTCAAGTAACATCGCAAAACCAACAATCTCGAAGTTCCGATTCAATACGAAGAGCATAACATTTTGAAAAGAACTTCCCTTGACATAAAAATCAGAAACTCAAAACAGGGAAAATAAGTGTCACAACAAGTTATAAGGAAGTAAAACAGAAACTGGGCAGCAACTATGTATATATATCTTTACAGCCAAGAGTATTCAACTTATAACTAAACAAAAGAAACTTAACATATTGAACAAAAGTCAAGACATTAATACAAATTGAACTGTCAATGTTTTAAAACAAGATTTCTCACAGATTCATCACAGCAATTCATCACAGAATTTCACAGGAAACCACATCTTTTAACTCGAACAAGCAAGTTGAGAATGAGTCAAAAGTTACCTGAAAAAAAAAAGATGCCTTGAAATTATCGGAAACAACAGCTAGTATTAGCGATTCTGAGTTGTCAAGAGATAAATAGTGATGGAGACGCGAGTTGCACAGCGGATACTGGCAGAGATGGATGTAGAAGCGGTGGTGAGGGAACAGCGGCAGGAGCTGTGTTGGAATGGAGGGTCGTGGCAGATGAAGGGGGTTTCCGGCGAACAGAGGGGCCAGAGAATGAAGAGGAAGATGAAGGGTTACGGTGAGTTGGAGGGCAGACGAAGGAGGAGTTCGTAACGGAGAGATTACAGTAGAGACGGAGGGTGTTGTTTCGGTGTGGCTGTGAGAAACAAGGGTTTAGCAGCGTGGGTGTTGAAGAAGACAAGAGGAATGGATCCGCGGTGATGGGTTCACTGGAGTTGATGAAGAGAGTAGTAGATGGATGGTGAAGGTTGGAAACGGTGAAGGGAGGAAAGTAGCAGTGAGAGACGGCGGGAGGAGAGAAAGGAGGTGACGGAAGTTATGAAGAGAGGGAGAAGGCGGTGGGAGTTGAAGGTGTTTTATGATGGGGACGGTTAGGCGAAGATGGAGTTACGGCAGAGATGTGTATGAACGGGATTACGGCGGAGAGACAAAGGGATTTCGCTGGTTCGGCGGATGGTTGTTGAAGTGATGACGGAAGGAGGACAGGGGGGTTAGTAGCAGAAAGTGACGGCTGGGAGAGAATGGAGATACAGGGAGATTATGAGAGGCAACAGAGATGAAGATTGAAGTTGTTGTTTTGAGCAGATGAAGAGCAAGAAATTTTCGGATCCGCCTCCCTTCTTTACATTTTTTTATATGTTTTTCCTCCCCCACATCCAACAGTAAATAACAATATATATACACATAGAATTAGGTTTTACATGATTTTTAAAAAATGCCTAAAATACCCCTTTTTGATGAAATGGGCCACAAAGCCCAAAAGATAAAAAATAATCTACTCAAACACATTTTTGTTTTAATTTTTAGAGATAAAAATTAGACACTTAAAATTGTTAAAATGATAAAAGTTTGGACAACAATTATCCGAAAAAATTAAATGAGCATATTAAAATAAACCGCGGGTTTAATAGATTAAAGAAAAATTATCGAAATAATTAAAATTGAAATAAAACGATAATAAAAAATATCTGATTTTAAAAACACTAACGGTCAAAAACAAAACTTCGAAATGTATCAAAAAATTAGAGGAAGCACATTTTCATGATCTACGCGACACGTAGATTCATAAAGCAGTGAGTTAGAGGCAAAAACTTGAAATATTTTTCCCAATAATATCCGTACAATGTTGAATCGTCTTTAACAGTCTGTTTATAAAACTGAAATATTGATATTATCGACATATAATCAACTTAAAACGTCACAATAAACAGGTAAGGAGATAAAAATGAATGAAGTGAAATATCGGGTATTTTATAACTATAAAACGATTCAAATATCGATTTAAACTAACTTTTGGTGAATTTAAATACGACAAAATGATGCATATGCCATGAATGAATGACTGTTTAATGCCAATGACCTAATGGACGCGTATGCAGATGAATGCGAAGCCTAAGCCAGATAAAATCGAGATAGGAGGGTAAATTTTGGGGTGCAACAGCTGCCCCTATTTAATCGTCTTAAACCTGAAAGTGAAATTGGCGATAGCCTTTTGAACTTTCAAGGTAGAGAAGATTAAATACTAAAGGAACCCTAAAATTTGCGCTCCGAAGAACAAGTAGAAATATTTATGTTTTTTCTGTTTTTGGAAGCCTCCATTAACAAGCTTTGGCGGATAATGGTATGATATTCCCAAAAGATTTCCTAAAAAAAAGGAGAGGAATTATGAATATTTACAACTGGGCGACTCGACAGCAAGGTTACTGGGTGACGACCAAGTTTTGAAAAATAATTGTTGGTAAAAAGGCTCGACTTCAGTATGGTTACTGGTTTACGAGTCAATCAGGGGATTAAAATGAAGATGATATCAAAATGGCCGACGTCGGTAAGGTTACCGGGGTATCACAATCAGGTGATTGGAAAAGAAAGCCATAGTGAGGTCATTATCGTCGGTGAGGTCACCAGGAAATAAGTATTTGGAAAGAAATTATGGTAAATTTACCAACTTTCGGTTGAAATGATATCAAAGTGGCTGACATCGGTAAGGTTACCGGGGATCACAATCAGGTGATTGGAAAAGAAAGCCAAAGTGAGGTCATTATCGTCGGTGGGGTCACCGGGAAACCAAGGAAGTAGTAAGATCCATAACATCGGTAGGGTTACCGGGGAATCACAATCAGGTGATTGGAAAAGAAAATTAGCAAAGTTGCTACAACGGTAAGGTTACCGGGAGACATCGATCAGGTGATCGGGGAAACAAAAAAATTAGCAAAGTTGCTACAACGGTAGGGTTACCGGGAACATCGATCAGGTGATCGGGGAACTGAGACATACAGTAAGGTTACTGGCATCGGTAAGGTTACCGGGTAGAAATGTTTTAGTCAAAAATGGACTCAGGATAAAGGAGAAACGACGAACTCCAAACATAGATCTTTAGCACGAATACACTTGAATAAGTGGCTTCGCAGATCAAAATGAGAACAAAACAGATCTTTGGAACGAGCATACTTAAATAAGTTGCTTCGCAGATCAGAAATGAAACCAGACAGACCTTTGGAACGAGCATACTTGAATAAGTTGCTTCGCAGATCAGAAAGGTAAGGACTCATAGATCTTTGGAACGAGCGCACTTAAATAAGTGGATTCGCAGATAAAAAATGAGAACAGACAGGAGTATATGTCAGGTAAAGATATTAGACACACACAAGAAAGAGACCGACTGAAGCAGACTCACTGGGGAGAAGATATATGGAATGGTAAAATCGTCGATCGAAGACGAATTCACGGGGAAAAAGGCCAACCAAAAGAGATTCTAGCAAGGATTGCCAGGATATGTTGGACTTTAAAAGTTTGCAAATGTGCAAGAAATACAATATCCCTCAGGCCAAAGGCGGGGTGTAATTCTTCAAGAGCGGCAATTATATGAATTACCACACACCAAGTATGGATACTCAAACAATCGAGAAGCAAGAAAGGTTAGACACCGACTCTTACTCGCACTCTAACGACAGAGGAAAACACGGGTAAGAATACCAAAATAAGAATTTGCAAAAAGCAAGACGCTTTGTAAATTAATTGAATTGAATGATGTAGGAGACCGACACAGGGCCAAAGATGCAGGTAGCAACAAAAAGAAGATATGTCTTGAGGAAAACCTGACAAGGAATACCACTTGGGATTTTTTGGATAAACTTCTCTTCGGAGACGCAAAAGGTACTCGAGAAACACTTTAATCTGGCTTATGCTTAGATGCATGTTTGAGATTATTATTTTTTAGCGTAATGCTCCATATCAACGGAAATGCTACGCATTTTTGAGGATGCAATGCAATGCAATGATGATTACTATATGCAATGTGTTGAAGTAAAGACAATCTATTGGAACTCAATGGATAGAATCCCGTCTTCTGACTTTTGTTGAAGGAAACCAATAATCAGGAATTAAATCTTGATCTCGGATGAGGATGACAATCCTGACTTGAATTGGAGATAATGATCCTTAACTTCTGATGGAGAAAATCCAACACAGACTTTGATCTCTAATAAGATGAGGATAACGATCCTGACTTCTCGACACGTCCTTCAAACTCAACAGTTGTTTAGCTTGCGCCTGGACTTGACCTGATTAATTATGAGGCGGCGGAATGCCCCTGCATAATGCTTTGCCCCAATCTGTAGGGATTTTGAAGAAAATAGCCTCGAGAAAGCTTCTTGAGATCTGGACCATCAAGATAATCTGCCCCAATGTTATAAATTTGGAAACACCGCCCCTGGCCAACCGAAGGTGAAGAAGGTTTTAACCATGCTCTGATGAATGCCCCTGATTGCTCAACTCTTTGAGAGATTCTTTGAATCTCGACATAATTTCTCCAGATTGATTGAACTTTGAAGATATCACCTACTCAGGGTGATTAACTTACATCTTGAAAGCAGGCTAAGATGATTGAACTATTACTCAACAAAGTATTAACTTTCTCTTTACCCCTTAGGGTAATTGACTTACATCTTGAAAGTAGGCTACTTCACAACCTTACTTCTTGACTCGAACTGCTTTGTGCTTAATCAAATACTTGAAGCAATATGTCCTTCAGGACAATCAAATTATCCGTCTGATGCTCATTATGCAAGCTGACTTGATGTTTAAGCACTAATCTATATGCAAAGAATGTTTTATTCTACGAATGATAATTCTAATGCAAAGTTCATGTTTGTCTTGAAGTTTAAAGAAACTTTTTTTTTGAAAAGATATCGAAACATTGATTTTTTTGTAAAAGATTGAGTGATACCAACTCAAATGTTTAGCAAGCCTCCTAGGAGTCAGGTTACTGTATTCTCGTAACAATTTTGCTTCCGAATTAACCCATGCTTCAATTAGGACTTTTAAGGGTCGTAACGTGGTCTGGTTCACGGGTTTTTTAGAAAAAAGATTTTTAGGCTCAAAATATTTGGTGCCCTCCCATTCTCCGTGATGTTCTCCAATCCTAGGTTCAGATAACTTGATGCGAGCATTCATCTCTTGAGAGAAGTTTATGATGCGGTTGAGGAACCACTGAGGTTTCTTGGACATGACAGTCACTCACCTTTTGCTTTTGGTGTCTGATCACACGCCTTTGTTCTTTTGCTGAGGATTTTATTTTGTTTTGTAATCCTTTTTTTTCTATTTTCTTTTCTTTTGCCATTTTTGCCTAAGCGACTTATTATGAAGTTTCGACTTAGCGGGCTTTTTGTCACTTTTATATCAGTTTTTTTTGAACAAGTCATGTGATCTTCCATCTTTGTTTGATTGGAGGTGATTGTGACTGCTTGAATCCTTGGCGGATGAGAGATAACAATTGTGGTATCGTCATCTGTTGATTTCTTGTGCGAGAGATAACCATTACGGTTTCAACCTCTTTCGATGCACATTGTTGATAGGAGAATATTGATCATTCCAGTTTTGACTTTCCTCGACCTTTTGAAAGATAACCATTGTTGTATCCTTGGATGCGCACTCTTGACGAGTTTTGAACGCTCGATCAGGTTAACTGAACACTACCCTGCCCCAGGTTAAAACAAAATGAGGGTTTTTTCTAAATAGAAAAGAAACTCCTACTTCGAGGCTCAAAAGGGGTTAAAAAGGGTTTCACTCCCTTATATCTCCGGTGTTTGGGAATTTGAAACAAGGCCTGTACATCGTTAGCAGGGTTTTTACTCGAAAGCATAACGTTTGAGATTCTTGGTAAATTATTCGTCATCCTCCCTACAGAGGTGTTGCTTTATTAATAAGAGTTGAATATCAAAAACATATAAAAACATTGAAGAGTGAATACGAATGGATCAATTCAAGACAAACATATTCAATGCATTATGATTAGTATTCAGAAATGAGCAAGTTTTGCATACAAGAAAGTACTAAACAAAACAAGAAAAATTACAAATGAGCATGCAAGATAAAACTAGAAGTCTCCATGTTGAGGAGACTGGTCTCCGTATGGATTTCTTGCATAAGAAGATGCACTTTGTAGTCTTGGCGTTCATCGAGTCAAAGGAGAGTTCAATTAATGCCTAGGCCCTCAGAAGTGAACGTGATTGCTTTGGAATCAATAAGTTTCTGAACTGTGCCTTTGAAAAGATTACATCCTTCAATTGTATGGCCAGGTGCCCCAGAATGGAACTCACAGTAGGCATCAGGATCATATCCCAAAGGATACGGAAAAGGAGGTGTCCCGAGCTCTTTTAACTCCACCAAAGAGTGTTGGAGTAGGTGAGAAAGCAACTCACGATGAGGCATAGGGATTGGATCATGCACTTTTCTTGGCCTTATCAGATTCTTCCCACCTCGCCGTTGACGATTTTGTCGATAAGTTTGTTGTCGGGTAGCGTTCTGATGTTGGGGAGCATATTGGACGGGTGTTTGATAGACAGTTGCAGCACAGATTTGTGGAGCACACCGATTAGAAGTAGCATTTATCACTTGATTAGGCATCTGAAATGGAGGGTAAACAGGAGCTTCTTCCTCGTCCTCGAAAATTGTACTTGTCTCTTCGTCAATTCGCTCTGGGAATTCAGAAGCAATAGAAAAATCCTGAATGTTACCCATCTTGAGACCACGCTCAATTTGTTCCCCTACAACAACTAGGTGTGAAAATTTAGAAGTACATCCAGCAATCAGATAGGGACCCTGCAAGGTATTGGAGAACATCTCAATGAGTTCTCGTTCTAAAAGAGGAGGTTGAACTCTAGCAGCTAATTCTCTCCATCTTTGCGCATACTCTTTGAAAGATTCTTTAGTCTTCTGAGTTAAACCTTGGAGTTGAATTCTGGTGGGAGCCATATCCCTATTATAGTCGTACTGATTGACAAAAGCTTCAGCCAATTCCTTCCAAGTTTGGATGTGAGTTCGTTCAAGCTGAGTGTACCATTCGAGAGATGCTCCACTGAGGCTATCTTGAAAAACGTGCATGAGGAGCTTGTCATTTTCCGCATATGGAGCCATCTTATTGCAATAGGCTTTAATGTGAGTAATCGGACAAGAGATACCCTTATACTTCTCAAAAGTGGGGACTTTGAACTTTGCAGGAATTTTGATACCAGGAACCAAGCACAAACTAGAAGCGTCTAAACCAAGGGAATCACGACCCTCAATAGCTTTCATCCTTTTCTCAAGGAGGTGAAGCTTTTTCTCAGATTCAGTCTCTTCGATCGGAAATATGAAGGTGTCAAACGAAGACTCGAAGATATCCTCATAATGAGGAATTCCATTGACGTGCATTTGAACAGTGTTTTTGACATTTTGATCTGAAAGGACCTCCATGTGGTTTAGATTAACACCTGGTGGATTAACATGATCAGTAGTAACAACTTCAGATCTCTGAACAACTTTCTTTAACTCTTCTTGTCCAATGGCGAGGTTCTGGATAATCTCCATAAATTGATCCATCTGGGTATCTATATGAGTATTCATCGCAGCCACACTTGCCTGAAGTTGATCCATGATGACGACGATGTCAGGAAATCAGTCTTGCAGTCTTGATTCTGAATAAGAAGCCAAGTTGAAATGAGTCCTCTAGTTGAAATGAATGAAATGCATGATGATGCATGGATGATGAGAGAAATAATCTCTTTTGAGATGATTGATGCAAATGGAATGCAACATGATGATAATAACACATTCACAGAGTCGTGAAACAGGAAGGATATTGGTAATCAGAACAACTTATTTAGGTGGGCTCCTACAATAGGATAGCTCTAGGCTTCTACCCAATAATCCCGAATACGGTGGTTCTAATGTTTTTTTTGCTAAATGTTTCTCGGAGTCTCAGATCCCCTTTTAACAAATGCTATTATCGTGCGAGAGGCCTACATGGCGATAGTATTTGTAAAAGTATACCCCAAGAAACGGCTCTTAAAGGATGCTCGAAATCCATTATTTGAGCGGTCGGTCTAGGCTAGGATATCATGAACAAACTTAGAGTTATAGGTCATTTGTCCAAAGATTGATGTCCTGCGCTATCGTGCGGGCCAACAACCTCCTTAAAACAACCAACTCTAAGCCGGAGTCTTCGCTTCGGGCCAACAAGACAATGGAGTCAGGTGGACCTAGGCTACGCAACCCCTCTATTCCTAAAAAGGTGACCTAGAAGCCTGGGTAGTGGGCTTATCTATGTATCAATGCCCATGAATTCCCATCACAATAATATATCAACAGATTAATATACAAAGCAAGAGAGAAAAATAAGCAAATAACAAAAGACAAGCAAAAAGAAGAAAGCGATAGACAAACACACAAACATGCGAAGAACTAAACTAGGGTTGACTCGCTTAGTCAAAAAAAAGATTTTAAAAATTTTCCCCAGTGAAGTCGCCAACTGAAGCAACTCGATTTTCAAAAATCATTTAAATGAATTTTCAAAACAATGAAATCGCCACCTAATTTTATTTGTTCTAAAAAGAACGGGAAAATATAGATAAAACCCACGAAAATCGGATAAGGCGGTCTACATGGCCAAAAAGGATGGATTCGGGAGTCGGTTACGCAAGGGGAGGGTATTAGCACCCCTTACGTCCATCGTACTCGATGGGACCCATTTAGTTCGAAATGTGTTTGTGTGTTTATTCGCTAATTTCTAAATTACAAAGAAGAAAGAAGAAAAGGGGTTTGTTTATTATTATTTTGAGTTTGACACGGTTTCGAAACCGCGTGCCTACGTATTCCCTCGTGCAATGGGAAAGTCAAAACTCCGTAGTTCTTGTTGAAAATGTCTTTGATTGGTTGTGTTGATTTTAGAAGAAAATGTTTTTGATTTTGATAATCGCATATGAGCGAAAAAGGATTTGAATGGGTTGAATTGATTTTAGTTGTGGATGACAAGTATCAAAATGTTGGGCAACCCTCTAACGATTCAATACTCGAGATTGGTGATTGAGCTCAACCGATCATCTCTCATCCAAAATCTTTATTATGAAAAAAAAGTGAGGTGAAACAAAGTTCACTTTTATTAAGTGTATGGAATAAAGTATTTAAGTCATTGGGTTACCCTCTAATGGCCTAAATACTTTACATTTTAATTAAATCGTCGGGCGAACCTCTAACAATTTAATTAAATACCATATCACTATGTTTTTTGTTTTAGAACATGGATTTAAAGTTTCTCAAGTTATTGGGCTATCCTCTAATCAATTAGAAACTTCAATTTGTTTTAATCGTTGGGCTAACCTCTAACCATTAAAACAAATCTTATCCAAGTGTTCTTTTTCTTTTTTGAAAATCGATTTAGAAAACAAATTCAATTAATTAATTTAATTTGAAAGTGTTTTAGGGGTTTCGATATGGATGGAAGAATTTGATTAGGAAAACAAGTGAGCCCATACAAAGTGGCTTTATGTATGCTCCTAAAAGTGGGACTAGCGTGACACTAGTATTCTAAATGACCGATTGGAACAATCGATCGAATAGTTGTCGCTGTAGAAAAGCCCAGGACCAAACTATAAATGTGTGCAAGTGTGCATTGTGTATGTTTACCTACTTCTTGATGAGGAGCCCAAGAGGAGGCTATGTGTTCTAATATGATAAACGCATAACTAAACGGTAATTAGAACACACAAGGAATGAGGGTACATGTTCATGAGCGGGAATATATATACAACCAAATCGAATTAATTTGAATAAATAAATAGCTTTTATGCGGTGAAAGAATTGAGCTTCGAGTAGTCTTCAAGATCGGATAAGGCTTGATGCATCGGATGAATACCAAATGAAGATTCCTACATCACTCAAGATACAAACAAAAACTATGCGAAGAATAGATATATTTGCATCCAAATTCATTCGAAGGTTGAATTAAATTCCAAATTCAAAATTGCAATACAAAGGTCATTAAAATGTAATTGAATTTATTTACAAATGGATATAAATAAAGTTATAAGAATAGAAATAGTATAATTGTATTTACAATACTAAATATGAAATAAAAATAATACTAAATATTTGTATGTTCATAAAATTAAAATACTAAATAGTAGGATAACTATAATAAAAATGCAATTGGAGAGAAGTTATATGGATGTTAAGAGTAATGGTATATGTGGTAATGAAAGTGAATGCTTGAACAATCCTTGATATCTTCACAAAAAGCAAATTGGTTAGTAGCATAGTGTGGAATAAAATTGAAATATAATAGCAATAAGATAAACATGGTCAATAAGCAAGATCTTAAAAACGGATGCAACTTATATGAATGAATGAACAATTCAAGAATCAAGAATTTATTCATAATTATCGATTCACAAATGGACTAAACAAAGAACTCATGTTATTAATCAATCGAAAAACGTGGAAAATTGAGTTTTAAGCACATTTTAACCGCATAAACCGAAACCGGGCAGCAACTACGTTAACTCAAGAAACTCTCAAAAATTCCACTTAAATCAATTTAAACAACCGAAACACCATCCCCATTGCAACCAAGATTCCATCGTTCGAATTCAAATTGAAATGTAATCAAAACCACATTAACCATCCATTCGAATGGACTCAAATCAACATGTCATGAAATTAAACTCAACAATCAAGTTTTAACAAATAAACCAAATTCGGGGCAGCCACTAATCAATTAATTTTACTCAAGATAAAAGTGATTTTTCTTGCACTAAAGAAACAATGTGCTACCCTCGATGGTTTTCTCGGTTAAGTCTTACGCAAATAACGCGACGTAGAAATTAAACCATCATCGAAACCAATATGGAATCCTTATCTCAAATTCAATTGAAACTAAAAGAGGAGAGTAACATAATACACGGTGTCCCAACATGTTTCTCGGTTAGACTTACACGCGAGTAACGCGGTATTATCATTAAACCGTCATTGAAACTAATCTTGAATATTGTTCAAACACAAATTACAATCGGAATTAAAGTGAGAACAATACAATGTCTTAATGGTTTTCTCGGCTAAATCGTACGCGGATAAACGCGACATCGATTATCAAGCCATCATCGAAACAAAAGTAGGATTCTTATCACCAATTAAAAAGAAAAACAAAATAACATGGCTGTCCCAAATGGTTTCTTGGTCACATCTTACGCGAATAGACGCGACATAGATATTTAAACCGTCATTGAAACAAAAATAGGGACATCGCTTCATATCTTACATTGAAATTAAAACAAAACGCAATCGTTAAGCATTGATGTATAGCATGGCTCAACGATTCAAATTTAATTCAAGTAACATCGCAAAACCAACAATCTCGAAGTTCCGATTCAATACGAAGAGCATAACATTTTGAAAAGAACTTCCCTTGACATAAAAATCGGAAACTCAAAACAGGGAAAATAAGTGTCACAGCAAGTTATAAGGAAGTAAAACAGAAACTGGGCAGCAACTATGTATATATATCTTTACAGCCAAGAGTATTCAACTTATAACTAAACAAAAGAAACTTAACATATTGAACAAAAGTCAAGACATTAATACAAATTGAACTGTCAATGTTTTAAAACAAGATTTCTCACAGATTCATCACAGCAATTCATCACAGAATTTCACAGGAAACCACATCTTTTAACTCGAACAAGCAAGTTGAGAATGAGTCAAAAGTTACCTGAAAAAAAAAAGATGCCTTGAAATTATCGGAAACAACAGCTAGTATTAGCGATTCTGAGTTGTCAAGAGATAAATAGTGATGGAGACGCGAGTTGCACAGCGGATACTGGCAGAGATGGATGTAGAAGCGGTGGTGAGGGAACAGCGGCAGGAGCTGTGTTGGAATGGAGGGTCGTGGCAGATGAAGGGGGTTTCCGGCGAACAGAGGGGCCAGAGAATGAAGAGGAAGATGAAGGGTTACGGTGAGTTGGAGGGCAGACGAAGGAGGAGTTCGTAACGGAGAGATTACAGTAGAGACGGAGGGTGTTGTTTCGGTGTGGCTGTGAGAAACAAGGGTTTAGCAGCGTGGGTGTTGAAGAAGACAAGAGGAATGGATCCGCGGTGATGGGTTCACTGGAGATGATGAAGAGAGTAGTAGATGGATGGTGAAGGTTGGAAACGGTGAAGTGAGGAAAGTAGCAGTCAGAGACGGCGGGAGGAGAGAAAGGAGGTGACGGAAGTTATGAAGAGAGGGAGAAGGCGGTGGGAGTTGAAGGTGTTTTATGATGGGGACGGTTAGGCGAAGATGGAGTTACGGCAGAGATGTGTATGAACGGGATTACGGCGGAGAGACAAAGGGATTTCGCTGGTTCGGCGGATGGTTGTTGAAGTGATGACGGAAGGAGGACAGGGGGGTTAGTAGCAGAAAGTGACGGCTGGGAGAGAATGGAGATACAGGGAGATTATGAGAGGCAACAGAGATGAAGATTGAAGTTGTTGTTTTGAGCAGATGAAGAGCAAGAAATTTTCGGATCCGCCTCCCTTCTTTACATTTTTTTATATGTTTTTCCTCCCCCACATCCAACAGTAAATAACAATATATATACACATAGAATTAGGTTTTACATGATTTTTAAAAAATGCCTAAAATACCCCTTTTTGATGAAATGGGCCACAAAGCCCAAAAGATAAAAAATAATCTACTCAAACACATTTTTGTTTTAATTTTTAGAGATAAAAATTAGACACTTAAAATTGTTAAAATGATAAAAGTTTGGACAACAATTATCCGAAAAAATTAAATGAGCATATTAAAATAAACCGCGGGTTTAATAGATTAAAGAAAAGTTATCGAAATAATTAAAATTGAAATAAAACGATAATAAAAAATATCTGATTTTAAAAACACTTACGGTCAAAAACAAAACTTCGAAATGTTTCGAAAAATTAGAGGAAGCACATTTTCATGATCTACGCGACACGTAGATTCATAAAGCAGTGAGTTAGAGGCGAAAACTTGAAATATTTTTCCCAATAATTTCCGTACAATGTTGAATCGTCTTTAACAGTCTGTTTATAAAACTGAAATATTGATATTATCGACATATAATCAACTTAAAACGTCACAATAAACAGGTAAGGAGATAAAAATGAATGAAGTGAAATATCGGGTATTTTATAACTATAAAACGATTCAAATATCGATTTAAACTAACTTTTGGTCAATTTAAATACGACAAAATGATGCATATGCCATGAATGAATGATTGTTTAATGCCAATGACCTAATGGACGCGTATGCAGATGAATGTGAAGCCTAAGCCAGATAAAATTGAGATAAGAGGGTAACTTTTGAGGTGCAACAGGTGTATGTGCACGAATGAATTTACTCCATATTATTGGACAACATACCTGCTCAACTATAACCCCGTTGCCAACATTTGGAATCTTCTGAATAATTTTTTCTATTTTATATATAGAAGCAACAAGAAGGTTTATGGCCCGAAATCCCAAAGAAGGTCGTTAGAATTTCCTGCAGTGAAAAGCTAATACATTAGATCATGAAATTCATTAGATTGCATAACACCGAAGAACTGAAACGTGAACAAATACCCATATGCTTTATAATTCTCCCAGCATCGGAGAGCTATGTTTATTGGCAAAAAGGGCGTAGGAATATCACTAATGTGGTAGATTGTGATGCCAATAATTCCTCCGGATATATTAATTATGACACCACCATCACACACTACAACAAAAACAAATAAAAATACAAAGGATAATCTATCAAAGTCAAAAAGAGTCTCACAACAGTCATAAATGCATAGAATTACTTTCGCCACAAAATTGAACTATGTGTGAAAAATGAAATACACATCAAAATACAAATTTTAAAAAAGTCTACCGATATTAAACATTAATTGAATCGAAACAGATAGAAAGGAAGAGAAATTACTTTTGATATCTGAAAAGTCCCCATGAAGAGCTCCTGAAAGTCAAGTTCGCGACGAGCAAGACTGGAAAGGAACAAGCAAGATTATAATAATAAGGGAACTATGCCAAAGTAAAGTAATAAATTATCCAAAGATAAACTACAAAGAGAAGAATGATGCCTGTCAAACTAACCTGAAATCGCCAGGGGCAGCCATAAGATCATATGGCGGTTCAAAATAACATCCCACGACAATTACGGAATCACCTGGAACAATGTTATTTGAATGTGGATTCAAATGAAACAGCGACTTCGACTTCTTCTTCGTGGAAGGATTAACATTAATAAAATGATTCAAATCTCTTAACTCGGTGATAGCATGGGATGAATTGGAACAAAATTTTATCCATACCAAGTTAAAATGAAAATCATACGCACATACTAATCCCTTGTGCGATTCACCATCCCACGTGCCTTTGGTAATCTACAAAGAAGAATTAAACTTTATTATGAATTATTTGTGCATATAAAAATATCAGAAAAAATAAGAGAGAGAGAGAGAGAGGGGTTTAAAGTGCAGAACCTTAAGACTATCAGCCAAAACATCTTCTCCCAATCTAATATGTTGGTTTGTAGGACGGCGGCGAATTAGATTAGCGAATGCCAAGACAATGTAATCATTATTCCCATCCTTTTCAATGATCACTCCAGAAGATTGATTCAATTCTAAATCGTCTGTATCGAAATATAGTTAGTAATGATTGATAGAATAAAAGAAACAAATAAAAACTTAATTGAAGACTTGAATTGAATACCAGTATATGATAGAAGTGTAACAACATAAGAAGAAACCTTCAGAACAACTTTCTTTGTTTGTGAATCTGGAAAGGCATTATCATCATTTGATTCAAACCTTTCTAATTTTCACCGTACAATCGAATGGTTCCACACACTGAGGATTTATGAAGAGGAGTCAGAAGTTGAAACTTCTGAAGAGGAGTCAGAAGTTGAAACTTCTGAAGAGGAGTCAGAAGTTGAAATATAGAATAAATTTGTTAAACCAACGAATATATTTATTTTAGACATGTCTTAATAGTATTAATGTGAAGTTTGTTTTTTGAAAATACTTCCAAAGATAAATATTTTTTATTATGATCTTTATAAATCACAATTAATTAGCATTTAAAATAGTTTTTTTAGAATTTATTAATGATGTTTTTAAATTAAAATACATCATCAATAGTTGTCTATCACACGAGTATCTTACGAACGTACATATAACACATCAATACATTGTGAATTCACAGATAACATAGTGTGAATTCATGGGTAACTGCATCAGAATTCGTGTGAATTCATCGATTATTATATTTTTTACACAATTAAATAAAATAAAAATATTTAAAATATTGTTCGAATCCAAATACGAGAAAAATGTGTTTTTTTTTAATTATTTATGTTACCATTATTTTTGTTTTAAAATTATTTTTAATTAAAAAACAATATTTTTAAGATATCATATAAAGAAATAACAGGTAAAGATCGTGGAGCAATTACCATGAAGATCGACAACATGCCAGCTATCAATTTGGCAAAGAACCCGATAACACATGGTCGAAGTAAGCACATCGAAATGAGGTTCCACTATCTTCGAGAGCAGGTTGCAAATAGAAAGATGAACTTGGAACACTGCAAAACTGAGAATCAGGTTGCATACATCATGATGAAAGGTGTGCAAGTCGAAGTATTCAGAAGACTGGGAGCTTTGATGAATATAGATAGCTTAGATACAATGAATTAGGTGGTGTGTTAAAAGAGTAATTCATTGTGTCAAAGCATGATTATTTCTCGACACATGGTATGTCAAATTAGGTGTTTCAAGCATTTGTGACACATAGATTTGATTTGGTTTTAGATTTAGATTTGCTTTAGATCTAAAATAGATAGATTTGATTTAATTCCAAAATAGGTATTTTGTGCCTTTATAGTTTTGGGTTTTGGCTTAGAGATCAAATTAACATAAATCTATAAATAGAGGGACTAACCTCTAAATTTTGTAATCACTCAAGTTGTATTCACAAAATTTACATTTGCAAATGAATAAGAAAGTTTTCCACAGTTTGTGGGCAGAGAGAAACTCTACAGATAAATCATTGCCTTCTTTCTTTCTTTTATAATTTTCATCGTTTATGTGTGGTGATAACAATCTTGTTTATCAAGATTGATAGAAATTCATCACAGATTTTGGTGGATTTCCAACAAAATAATAGTATACTTAAAGATTTAATATATTATTTATATTACTTAAAAATAGTAATAGGGCTGAGAATTTGACATGTGTAAAACTTCTCAAAGAACTCATTTCTCTTTATTATATTTTATATATTCTACGAGATACGCAAGATTTTTATATCAATTTTTTTACAAAAAAATAATAAAATAGAGATGGGAATAAATGTACTTAAAATAATTTCGATAAGAAACAAAATGTATATTTCATTTTGAGGGTTAACTGATCCAACCGATTTTGAATTCGTTCAGCTTCTCCGAGTTCTGCATCTTTCATAATCCTTAACGAATGAATCCCGACATCCATAAGCAAAACTGCTTCCATGCAATAAACAAGTGAGAACGGGGTTGCCTCAGTTGAAGTACACATTGAGGTGTGATAGCCATGTAAAGTGAAAGGCAATATTTCATGTCAATTCTTATATGTCACCACTATCTTTTGCACAATCTTCTTAATATTTTTATTAGTTGCTTCAACAACGTCATTCATCTTTGGATGGTACAGAGAAGAATTGTAGTGTTGGATCTTGAAGGTTGAACACAACTCCTCCATCACTTTGTTATTGAGATTAGACTCGTTATTATTAATGATATTTTATGGAATCCCATAACGACATATAATGTTATGCTTGACAAAATGAGCAACCACTTACTTGGTGACATTTGCGTATGACACAACTTCAACCCACTTTGTGAAGTAGTCAATGGCAACCAGAATGAAACGATGTGCGTTGGAAGAAACGGGATCAATATTCCTGATAATATTGATGCCCCACATTGCAAAAGGCCAGGGAG
This sequence comes from Vicia sativa, assembly GCA_021764765.1. Lineage (NCBI taxonomy): Eukaryota > Viridiplantae > Streptophyta > Magnoliopsida > Fabales > Fabaceae > Vicia > Vicia sativa. Next base: position 205,465,261 of record CM038796.1, read on the forward strand.
AGGTCAAGACGTTCAAAGGAACAGTCGACACATGTACTTTATCAGTATATACTTGGCACTTGTAGCAGAATTTGAGATGGTTGAAACAATCATTTTCCATGGTAGACCAATAGTAACCATACCTCAAGATATTTTTAGCCATAGTATATCCATTGGAATGAGTCCCAAAGTAACCTTCATGCACTTCTTCAATGATCTTTGCTACTTCTTTCTTGTCCACACATCTGAGCAGCGCACTATCATGATTTCTTTTCTATAACGCCCCACCATTGAGGAAAAACTTGGCTGAAAACTTTCCCATAAATTTCTTATCTATTACAGATGCATCTTTCGGATATTCTAGAGTCTCCAGATACCTTTTGACATCGTTGAACCGCGGTTTTTCATCAGTTTATCCCTCCACTTCATAATAGAATGTTGGCTTATCCAACCTCAAGATAGTGACAGAGGGTGCTTCATTGGCCCACTTTACTTTGAACATGGATGCCATAGTATCCAAATCATCGCCAAGATTATTCTCTTCCCTTGAGATGTGCTTAAACGTGATCTCTTCAAAGTATAGAATCAGCTTCATAACATGTTCTCTATAAGGAATCAGATTTGGGTGACGAGTCTCCCAATCCCCATTAATTTGGCTGATCATGAGAGTTGAATCTCCATAAACTTTTAAGAACTTTATTCTCAAATCAACCACAACTTCGATGCCATAGATACAAGCTTCATATTCTGCCATGTTATTGGTGCAATCAAAAGAAATTCATGCAGTAAACGAAATATGAAAACCTGTAGCGAAAGTAATAACAACCCCAACATCGTTGCCTAGAGAATTTGGGTCACCACCGAACCCCACCGACCATCAAGATCTTGGTTCGTGTCCTTCTTCTGGGCCAGGGATGTTGCAATCCCAGATGTACATGATGTCTTTATCTGGAAATTCGAATTTCATCGATTGATAATCATCCACGACTTGATGAGCAAGAAAATCCTCCAATACTCTACAATTGATAGATTTTTGCATAGTGTGTTGGATATCATATTCGGTTAAAACCATTTTCCATTGGGCTATTATGCCTATGAGAGCCATCTTCTCAAAGAGGTACTTGATAGGATCCATTTTGGATATCAAGTAAGTGGTATGCGTTAACATGTATTGCCTCAGGCACTTTGTGAAACTACTGGTGAAATCATCGGATAGAATATAAATGAAGTCGCCATCGAATGTTTTGTATCCCGCGAGAGGAAACGAAAACATCGAGTAAACCTGAGAGGGAGAAATCATAGTCTTACGACCAAGAGATCGGGTAAGGGAGTCAGTTACGTGAGGGGAATGTATTAGAAACCCATGTTAGAACAAAGTTTGTTTCTAATAATATATTAAAGTTTTGATGATAACAAGCATAATAAATTTTGTATGAAAGATATGATACTCTGACTTGTACATGTTTAGTTTCAGAAGATGTTCTGACTCAAGCGCAAAATGGAACATATACTATGTTGAGCAGAAGATGTAGTTAGAAGTTCTAAGGAAGAACTTCTAGAACATGCATGCTAAAATAAAAGATTCTGAGTGAAGAATAAAATACAACTTCTGACTGAAGGAAGCAAAGAAAAAACCTCTGGTAAGAAGCACCAAAAGAATACTCTGACTAGAAGATGAAGTCAGAAGTTCTGACGAAGAACTTCTGGAACACGCATGCCATAAAGAAAGCTTCTGAAGTGAAGATTGAAATACAACTTCTGATAGAAGCATGCAAAGCGCAACCTCTAATAAGAAGCACCAAAAGTATGTTCTGACTAGAAGATGTTTTAACAAGGCTTACAGAATATGTATACATCATCTTCTAAGACAAGTTCTGCTCTAGCAACGTTTGCCTACTAAGCTAAAACGGCTATGTACTTGAGTGGCTCAATTTACAAGAATCATTGGTTAAGCAAAATCACGTGAAGATTATGCATCCTTTATTACTCTTTGTAGTATCCAAGACACGCCACCCATGCAACAGACAAATTCTGGAAACACTATATAAGGTGTTCAAATTCAAAGAAGATAAAATGACTTACAACAATCATTCTAAGTAAACTTACGCTGCTAAAATAAAAAGTCTATTCTTGTAATTAGTTTACTAAATACTTTGAGCTAAACAATTTGTGTAAACTTCACTTAGTGAAGAAAAGCTTTTTAGAAGCAATACTGTACACAGTCTGTTAGAAGTTAATCTTGTAAGATTGTTCCTTGAGAGACCAGTTTGGGTCAGAATTCTCGAGAGGGCTAGGACTAGTTGAGTCTTAGAGGTGTTAGTCACAATAGTTGGTTGTGCAGTTGAGATTGTTCCTTGAGAGACCAATTGGGTCAGAATTCTCTAGAGGGTTAGGACTAGTTAAGTCTTAGAGGAAGTTAGTCACACCATTTTGGTTATGCAGTGTAATTTGTTGATTATAGTGGATTAAGTCCTCGTTGAGAGAGGCGAAATCACCTTGATGGGTGGACTGGAGTATTTTGAGTTTCAAACGAATTAGGATAAAAACACCAGTGTTCATTAGTATGTTGTTTGGGTAAAAGAATTAAAAAGTAGAAAAACTTATTCAACCCCATCTTCTAAGTGTTTTTCCAAGCCTTCAACCCGCACGCCCGTAGTACTCGACAATATCCACTTCTACTTTCTATCTATTGGCTATGGATATCTATTTACATCCTATTTCTAAGGTACAATGAATGAATGCAAAGTGTTATGTACAAAAAGAAAGGTTTTTTTAATCGTGCTTGCCGCGGTTGCGAATCTTTAGTGCCTACATACCTCATTCGTGCAATTAGGGATCAAAGCACTTTGTAGTTCTCCTAAAAAAATTTGGTGGGTTGCAATGTTTTTATGAGAAATTCCATTTCCCGTCCTCACAATTGAAACTCGTGTTTGGCGTTGCAGCTTATCGTAAGTCTTATGCTTAGCCACCCGCACACTTAGAAATTTTGCTTGGATTTAAAAAGGAACACCCTTATTGAAAAGTTTTTCATAGAAAATAGTCCGGAGACAAAAAAGATTTGAAGTGAGGTGAGTTGTTTTTACCTTATCGAAAGAATTTGAGTTTATTAACATTTTTTGAGATTCGATAAAGAAAATGTTTTAGTTTTATTATGCAAAAAGGGAAAGAAAAACATCTAAGGGGGACTATCTAGCTCTAGCCCTAATGTTATCATGCAAAGGTGGCCCTAAGTCAAGGATGAAAGAGAATCTCTACCTATGTCGACATGCAAAGAATGACTACCCTAATGTTTAACCTCGAAATCTACCCTAGCCGAGCGGTCATAGGGGAAATTATCCTAATATCCACGTTGGTTGGCCAACCAAGGGATACAAAGGGAGGAGGCAAGCAAGTGATTTGGCAGAAGTACACAAACAATGTAATGAACAAATAAAAGATACACATATGCGTGGGGAAGATGAAAGAAGTCCCATAGTCTCTAAGTTAGTGGATCACCTGAGTCAACCAAGATCCTTCTTTCAGAGGAAAACCATAGCCACGGAGAAAAGAACTGCATCAACCAGGAGTTTCCTATGGTAGAAAGGGATCACGCCTTGATATGAATTACCAAGTGTGAGGGGTATATGAGTGCGAGTATCAGCATGTCAACGCGAACCCCATGACAAAGTGTGGAGGGTCAAAAAGGGAACCTGTTCGCGTTAAAAAGTGACACGCGAGGGAATCGAATCTGAATTCGAATCTCTGGCTCGAAACGATTTACTCTTTTGATTTGTTTATAAAGATGCCTCGAGCATCAAGCTTTATTATTTCCAACACAAGAAAAATGATTATGAAAAGGGAAAGCATAATACCCTCAATTGATATGATATGCATTACGACTAGCGCGAACTAGACGCAACGCATTGGGGAGATTCCAGGCAAGGGGGTTTGTTATATAAAGGGAATAGATGGAGCACCCTAAATATATATAGTTATCTATAGCTTTATATATGAATATGTTTGATATGTTTGTGTGTTTTAATTTTCTATTTCTAGGATTAGGAAAGTTTCTCCTTTGGATTTTTAAGAAGGATAGATTATGTGGGATCCTAGGTTTTGTTATTATTGTGCTCGCAAAGATCATTGGGATCTTCTGCATACATATCCCTTAATGGGAATCAGAGCATTTGTAGCTCGGATCTAAAGGGATCTATGGTTTGTTTGGTTTGAGGGAGAAAGAAATTTGCTCGCCAAGGATGAGACCTTGTGCCTACGTATTCTCAAAGGGATGTTGAGAAAGTCAGAGCAATCGTAGTTCCCACTTATGCTAGTGGAAGCAACGGGATGTTATTAAGAGACAAAGATGAATGTCATCTTAATGAAAAATGTATCTAACCTATTTCATCACATACATTTTGAATGGTTGATTGATTGAAATCTTTCATCGTAAGTTATAGGTGTTTTGCTTGAGTGTACAAGCGTTACCACTTACGAGTTTTTAGAAAGATGTTTGAAAAATGATTGAATCCTTTAATTGTAAGCATTGGGTGTTTTGCTTGAGTGTACAAGCGTTACCACTTACGATTAAGAGATGTTTTTGTTTGAAAAGTGTTTGAAAAGTTTTTGATTGTATGTGATGTGATAGATGAGATACTTCTTCCATAGAGATGATAAACGTCTAAATCTTGAGGAGAAATTGATTGGATTAAGGGGATGCTTTTAAGAAGCCCATGGGTCCTTGTATTGTTAGCCCAAGAGGAGGCATTCCGAGGGTCATCGAGGGTCCTTGCATGAAGCTCAAGAGGAAGCTATAGGGTATGGATGGCTTTGGCTTTAAGAGGGATTTCACCGGGAAACCATCCTCTTAGGATTTCAAGAGCAATTTCACCGGGAAATTATACTCTCTGGGTTCTATCCTAGCGCGGGTGATTCTTTGTATTGGAAGCCCAATAGGAGGCTGTTAAGAGATTTCCGGGTCTCTTTCTTGTTGGATGCCCAAGAGAAGGCTAAACTCAATGAGGAGTTCTTTTGAATGAAGCCCAAGAGGAGGCTGACTCAGCAGGGGAGTGTTGTCTTATATGAAGCCTAAGCGGAGGCTAAACTTAGATGAATGAGTTTTCTTATATGAAGCCTAAGAGGAGGCTGAACTCATATGAAATGAGTTATCTTGTACAAAGCCCAAGAGAAGGCTATCTTTGTGGGGAACCTATTGGTTAGACTAGTTGTTATGTTATAACTAGACATTTGTATGAACAAGTGTATGAATTTTATTCACAGGAGTTTCTGAAGGAAATATAAACAAATGCATGATGTTTATTTACAAGAGTTTATGAAGGAAATATAAACAAGTGTGTGTAAAACGAACGTTCGAAACGAGCGTAACTTGATTACTTACAAGTTTGAATGTGTACAAGGAAGTAAATATGTACACGAATGAGTATTTATGTACAAGGAGATGTGTATGTACATAGGAGAGTTGGGACTTACACCATAAGGGAGGCCCATTTGTCTGTACTTGAATATTTACAAAAGACGTCTGTGTTATGTACAAGTAAAAATTATTATGTACATAAAAGAATTTGATATGTACAAGGAAATATGTATGTACATAAAAAGAATTGGGACTTAAACCGTGAGGGAGGCCCATGATCGATCGAGGAAAAACGCGTTCGGTTTTATATTCAAATCGGGTCGATCATGGAAAAAAGAGTGTAAGTTTGTTGAAAAGTTTCGAAAAGATCTTGAAAGTGTTTTTGAAAGATGAAGTATACTTACAAGAAGTTTGAAAAAGTTTCGGGCTTCGAAAGTTTGAAAGAAACGTCTTTGAAAGTGCTTTGAAAAGTACTCAAAACGTATCGTTTTCGGCTCGATAAAAATATAATCAAAAGAAGGTATTTTTGAAATTTTTTGACACTATCATAAAATAGACATGTTAATGGACAAGTGTACAAAAAATCACCTCAAAATGAGGAGTTTTGATTGGGTTTTGAAAGAGTCAAAGTTTGAAAAAAATATGAAGAGAAAATAAAAAAGTTTGGCAAAAATGGTCCCAAGGCTACTCGAACCCGGGACCATTGGGCAAGGCGTGGCAAGGCAAAGTGTTAAGAGTGAGCTGACAACCGCTGGGGCGGAAATACATCCGTTTACTTATGCCAATCCAGTTAATTATATTATAAACTTTTATTTGAATTTGAAAAACACGGCGAAATCGTCTTCTTCTTCCTCGATCCTTCAATCAGCCATGGATTCTTTGTTTCTCAATGGAAATGGATGATGTAAACATCAAACTTGATCGAAATCGAACCAGGAACATGATGATGTGGTTTAATTTCATTTATTTTTAATTAAACATGATTAATTTTCCAGAAAACACGAAGAACCCTAATTCTTTAAAATCAAATTGAAATTGTGTATGGACATGGATTCAAGCAATTAGTTTAGGGTTAATGATCAGTGAAGGTGTAGAAACAAAACGGCCAAGAGTTTTTTGAACTGGAAATAAGAAATCAAGTAGTTCGAAGTTGAGTCACTTACCTCTTGAAGCTGAGATCGAAATTTTCAAAGGAGCTGTTACAGTTGATGTTTAAGGATTGCTGGAGCACCAGTGAGCTTCAGGGAACGTGTGAGGATGGTCTGCTTGCTCTGAAATTGCCTGGATCATTCCAACCAAGTCCACTTGCATATGCTTGAAATAAAACTCGAATTCGTGCTTGGAGGTGTTACAGATCAAAAGTGATGGTTTGTATCATCCATATGGAGTATGTTGATGATGTTTGAATAAAAAAAAACACAACTTGCTCGAGCCAAATATCAGTTTTGAAGTTTAAGGCAGTTTTTGCAAGTTTGGAAATATGAAAAGCAATTCTGGTTTTTAGTGATTCTTGTGTTGATTTTAAGTTTCAAACCAGTTTTATATTGATTTTAAGACATGTTAGACACCAAATCTCTCATGGTTTTTCACAAGTTTTGAAAAATGCAAGAATTCTCACTTTGAACTATGTTACTTGAATTTTAAGAAAGAAAAGAGAAAGCTTGTTTTGGAATAACTTTGGTGTAGTTTCAAATGGCAAACATGACCTCTATTTATAGGTCAAAAAATCAGATTAGCAAGCAAAGAAGATTGGCTTGGATTTGGACAACTTGCCTTAGAGGGCAAGAAAGTCATTTTTGCCATAAATGCAAAAGGAACCTTCCTTTTAACCATGGTTAAATTTAACTTGATCTTATCTCCATCATAATTACCTCTCAACTGATTTTTATCAGCTCTAGCCTATCTCCAATTAGTGACAAGGCTTCTAGAAGGAGATTTTACAAAAAATGACTTGTAATTTTGAAGGTTGTACTTGAAAATCATGGCTTTTGGAGCTCTATGTTTCAAAATCAAAAGTATAGCTAGACACCATGGATTTGTAAGTTCTTGGACATTTTGGAAAGCGTGTAACAAGGGCTACAACTTTCATGTTTTGAGTTTTTCCTAATTCCAAATGGAACTATGTGAAAAAATGCCATGAAAGTAGGAAAAAATATGAAATTTTAACACTTGAAAATTTTTCGAAGTGTTGAAAATTTTGACTTTTTGTTGACTTTTCCAAATTTCTTGATTTTTTATGATCATGATGGATCATTTGAAGTATTTTGATGATTGAAAAAGTTTTGTCTTGAAAAAGTTGACCAAAAGTCAAAGTTTGACTTTTCAGTGCAGATGAAATTTCATCAGAAGATCCAGAAATTGACTGATGAAAAATGTGAACTTCTGTGATGTTTTGAACCCAGAAATTAGGTCAACATGTTGTATTGAAGATATGAAGATCAATCTCCAGGCAAAAAAGTCATTCATTGATCAGAAAATCAGTGATTGCTTATCCTCGATAAAAACCCTAATTGGTCGATCCTCGATAGATCATGAGAAAAAGTTGGATATCTGAAGATCAGAGGTTGATGATTTAATTAAGATAGATCAATTGAGGTGAGTGAAACTCAAACCCTAATTGATTACCTCTTGAATCAAGATGAAAAATTGATGAAACCCCTAATTTTGACCTGTAGAAGCTACACCCGATTAATTCTGTTCTGAACTGTTAGTAATGCAGTAATGCAAATGTAAGGTGGTATGTTAGGTCAAAATTTGGGGTATGACAGATGCCCCTATTTAAGTTTCTTTAACCTGAAATATAAAGATGAATATCTTCGTCTCGATAGGTGTGAAAAGACTTAAATATCAGAATACGCAAATTTTGAACCTAAGATACCAAAAGATGCGAGTGATGCCAAATGATTGCAAAAAGATTCACCCAGGAAATATCAAAGAATGATATGATGGGGAAAAATTTGTGAGGATGACTCGATCAGTCTAAGAAGAGAGAATCCTGTTTATTGGGAAACAAGCAATATGTTTCACTGGAGAAATAGATTCACAATGTTTGTGAATATCTGTTTCACTCTGGGAAACGAGGAGATTACCTTCTGTCAGCCTGGTGACAATGTTTAAGGTAAATGAAGATAATATTACCAATTATCAGCCTTGTGATAGTTTATGGTAATGAGTTCTAAAGAAATTACCAATTATCAGCAGAGTGATAACTATAACAAGGTAATTCTTTGAGAAGTTTACTGAATATTCAGCCTTGTGAATAACAGACAATGATGGAAACAGATCTCAAATGAGTTTCTATTTTCACAGCTACAATCTTGCCAGGGATCTCTCTCTTTTGAGAAGATGCGGGCATTTTGATTGAAAAGACACAGATTTCTTTAGACAGAAAGACAACTGTGGGGATTTCTTGAACTGTCATGATTTGAACTTGCTTGAGAAGAACAAATGTTTTATGATAAGTTTCAAGATGAAAAGGAAATAAGCGGCTCGGATGACGAGGCTATTGCTTATTGTTTACATGTAGATTTTTGTGAAATCTAATCCTGAAATGATTAGAGACGAGGTTCTATCCAGGAATAAACTGGAAAGAAACAGCCAATCAAGACTTTATTCCCAATGAGGAAAGATCTCAGCTGGGGAATAGGAGAAAAAATATGAATTTTTTCTGCTTGGTGATAATCTACTGGAGAGATGACATACTCACACTTGTAAATGCAACCTAAACAAGTGATGTTGAAGCAAATATTTGAAAAGTGCAGGAATGCATTAATGATGCTATTGTGTATGAATGATGAATGTCATGAATGTCATATGCATGCTGACGATACTTGACAAGACAACAAAAGGGTATTTGGGAAAAGGACTACGTCACAGTTCGAACAAATACTCATCAAAATCTGTAGCAATGGTGTAGACGTTACTGATGATGAACCTGAGTTGCATGCTTTAAACTTTCCGAAAAAGGCATTTCATTGGCAACTTTGTTGGGAATTCTTTTTGGATAAGAATACCGTCCTTTGATGATCTCCTGCTGAGAAGAAGAAGATTTATGTAGCAGTTGTTCTATCTTTCAGAGATCGAAACACTCATGGAGAAACTGTTGAAGTTCTTTCTGTGTTCATAGTTCAAAGGAAAATTTCGCTTTTATTTCAAAATTTTGAAGTAAAAATTCATTTAAAACTTTTTTCTAGTTTCAAAAGTGATTTTCACAATAAAAAGCGTTATTTTGCAAATCAGAATAAATCAGGAATTGTAAACAAATGGGCACAAGGCTCAAATTTTATTGATAGAATGGTAATCATCCAAAGGCGTGATTCCATGAGCTATTTACAAGAGTTGGAAATGATAATTTATTGGGAAAATGCTACATTGAAAGCAAATAACCGCTATTATCCCTAACAACTTTGAATTCCAACTGTGCTTGTTGCTTCAGAAGATTTGATTGAAGATCCGTTGATGAAAAATTCTTCAGATTGACGAAGTACAGACTGATGCAGTTACTTTGTCATTTTTTATCCTTAATTTTTGCCTAGATTGCCTTTTCAGGTTTTCAATCTATCAGGATATTTTCTGTTTATTGTCTCTAATTTTTGCCTGGACCACCCTTTCAGGTTTTCAGTCCACCGAGACACTCTTTTTTGCCTAAGCCGCCCTTTTCGGGTTTTCGACTTAGCGAGCTGTTCTTTTGTTTTTTTTTAGACAAAGTATTTCTTGACTGCATCAGCATTCACAGGATGCGGGAGTTCATCACCGTCCATGGTTGTGAGAGTCATAGCACCGCTAGAAAAACTTCTTTTGACGATGTATGGGCCTTCGTAATTAGGAGTCCATTTGCCCCTAGAATCTGGTTGAAAAGACAAAATCTTTTTAAGCACGAGGTCGCCTTCTCGGAATTCACGAGGTCGAACCTTTTTGTCGAAGGCTTTCTTCATCCTTCTTTGATATAGTTGTCCATGACACAGAGCGGTCAGGCGCTTCTCTTCGATTAAGTTCAGCTGGTCGTATCTGCTTTGACACCATTCGGCCTCAGATAACTTAGTTTCCATAAGAACTCTCATTGACGGAACCTCAACTTCTACGGGGAGCACTGCTTCCATGCCGTATACTAGAGAAAAAGGAGTTGCCCCTGTTCAAGTGCGTACTGAAGTATGATACCCATGCAGAGCAAATGGTAGCATTTCGTGCCAGTCTTTGTAGGTGATGACCATCTTCTGGACGATCTTTTTGATGTTCTTGTTGGCTGCTTCAATGGTGTCGTTCATCTTTGGCCGGTAAGGAGATGAGTTATGATGCTCGATCTTGAATTCCTCACACAGTTCTTTCATCATTTTGTTATTCAAGTTTGATCCATTGTCTGTAATGATCTTACTTGGAACTCCATATCGGCAAATGAGGTTGTTCTTGATGAACCTCACAACCACTTGTCTTGTGACGTTGGCGTAAGATGCTGCTTCGACCCATTTGGTGAAGTAATCAATAGCCACTAGAATGAAGCGATGTCCATTGGACGCTTTTGGTTCGATCATCCCGATCATGTCGATGCCCCAATGGAGAAAGGCCACGGAGAAGAGAGAACATTGAGTAGAGTTGGTGGCACGTGGATCTTATCTGCGTAGATCTGGCACTTGTGACATCTTTTGACATGTTGACAGCAATCAGATTCCATTATTATCCAATAGTATCCTGCTCTCAAGATTTTTCTGGACATTGCATGCCCATTTGAATGGGTTCCGAAGGACCCTTCAAGAACTTCGTGAATTATCATGTCTGCCTCGTGTCTATCCACGCATCTGAGCAGGACCATGTCGAAGTTTCTTTTGTATAGCACATCTTCATTCATGAATAAATTTCTAGAAAGCCTCCTTAGAGTTTTCCTATCTTTGGGCGATGCCCCGAGTGGGTACTCCTGAGTTTGAAGGAAGCATTTGATGTCGTGGAACCACGGTTTATCATCGAAGACTGCTTCAGTTGCAAACACGTATGCAGGTCTTTCAAGGCGTCTGATACGGATTTAAGGCATATCATTCCAATTGTTGACTTTGAACATGGAAGATAGAGTAGCCAAGGCGTCTGCCATTCGATTCTAATCTCGAGGGATATGATGCAGTTCAACTTTGTTGAAAAAAGTCAACAAACGTCTTGCATAATCTCTGTAGGGAATCAAACCAAGATGATGAGTTTCATACTTGTCTTTGATTTGATTGATCACAAGGGCTGAATCTCCATATATGTCAAGGATCTTAATCCTCAAGTCGATGGCTTCTTCAATACCCATGATACAAGCTTCATATTCTGCGATGTTGTTGGTGCAATCAAATAGCAATCTGGCGGAAAACGGGATATGAGAACCCTCGGGAGTGATGATGACTGCACCTATTCCGTTGCCAAAGACATTAACTGCACCATCAAAGATTAAACCCCATCTAGATTCTGGATCTGGACCTTCTTCGGGCAGCGGTTCGTCACAATCTTTCATCTTCAAGTACATAACATCCTCGTCAGGGAAGTCAAACTTGAGAGATTGGTATTCGTTGATCGGTTGATAAGCCAAGTGATCGGCGAGAATGCTTCCTTTGACCGCTTTTTGAGCACGGTACTGGATGTCATATTCAAATAATAGCATCTGCCATCGAGCAATTCTTCCTGTTAAGGCAGGCTTTTCAAAGATGTACTTGATTGGATCCATTTTGGAGATTAACCAAGTCGTGTGATTGATCATGTACTGGCGGAGACGTTTCGAAGCCCACACCAAAGCACAACATGTTTTCTCGAGCACGGAGTAACGAGTTTCACAGTCTATGAAATTTTTACTCAGGTAATAAATGGCATGCTCTTTCTTACCGGTTTCATCTTGTTGTCCAAGCACGCAGCCCATGGAATCTTCTAGCACGGTAAGGTACATGATTAATGCTCTTCCTTCGACTGGAGGAATCAATATTGGTGGTTCTGACAGGTATTCCTTGATACTGTCAAACGCTTTTTGGCAATCTTCTGTCCACACAACCTCTTGATTTTTGCGGAGAAGCTTGAATATCGGCCCACAAGTAGCAGTCATTTGAGAGATAAATCTGGAGATGTAATTCAACCATCCAAGAAATCCCCTTACTTGCTTTTCTGTATGTGGCGTAGGCATTTCTTGAATAGCCTTGACTTTGTCAGGGTCAACCTCAATACCTCTTTGACTGACGATGAAACCTAGGAGTTTTCCAGATCTTACCCCAAAGGTGCATTTGTTAGGATTCAGGCGAAGTTGAAATTTCCTTAATCGCTGAAACAACTTCAAGAGATATTCTATATGCTCTTCTTCAATGTCAGACTTTGCTATCATGTCGTCACGTAAACTTCGATCTCTTTGTGCATCATGTCATGAAAGAGAGTAGTCATTGCCCTTTGGTAAGTTGCGCCTGCATTCTTTAATCCAAACGGCATTACTTTGTAGCAAAACGTGCCCCATGGCGTGATGAAGGATGTCTTCTCCATGTCTTCGAGAGCCATTCTGATCTGGTTGTAACCAGAGAAACCGTCCATGAAGGAAAAGACGTTGAATTTTGCAGTACTATCCACTAGCATGTCGATATGCGGCAGTGGGAAATCATCTTTTGGGCTTGCTTTGTTCAAGTCCCGGTAGTCAACACAAATTCTGACCTTTCCGTCTTTCTTGGAGACAGGTACTATATTGGCTAGCCATTGAGGATATTCAGAGGTGACGAGGAAACCTGCGTCGAGCTGCTTTTGAACCTCCTTTTTGATTTTTTCGGCCATGTCTGGGTGAACTCTTCTCAGTCTTTGTTTAACTGGTGGACACTCCGGTCTTAATGGCAGGTGATGCTCCACGATGCTGGTATCTAAACCTGGCATATCTTGGTAGGACCAAGCAAACACATCAACATATTCTTTGAGAAGATCTATCAGTTTTCCCTTGACGTTGCTGTCGAGTAGAGCTCCGATGTTCACTTCTTTTTTGTCTTTTTCAGAACCCAAGTTGATTGCTTCCAAAGGATCTTTGTGAGGTTGAATGATTCTTTCCTCGTGCTTAAGCAGTCGAGAAATCTCATCCGGGATCTCTTCTTCAACTTCCTCCTCGGCGACTTCATTAGGGATTTCAAAGTTGGGAGAGAGCATAGAGTCATTGCGTTCAATGGATTTGTCCATCTGTTACTCTGCATATTTGATTTATGTTTGATTAATTAACTCTTTTTTTCATTATTTTTTTTTAGAAAAAGTTAATGTGAAAGTGTATGCAGATTATTATGTTTTTGAAGATTTTTATTGTGTTTTTTAGGATTATCATTTCCGAGAAAGGGTAAAAATGAAAAACAAACACAAAGTGTGGAATCAAAAAAAAGCGTTTTATTTATGATTCACAATATGAAACAGGGCCCTAAAATACAAACTCATTTGCCTTGGGCAAGACAAAGAGAAATTATTTAAAAGCTAAACCCTATAAAACATCTCTTCGCCTTGGGCGAGGCAAGAGTTCAAAACAAAAGCGAAATAAACTACTTAGAACTATGAACATTAGTCCGAACTTCAACAGGCTTCCAATAGTAGCGAACTCCTTGGACGTCAAGATACTCTGGTAGTTTTCCACTTGGTTTAGTTCTTGAATAGACTTTAGTCGTTGGTCGAACAGGCCTTGAAGACTCTGGATGTTTGACCTTGCCTTTTGTGCTGCTAAAGCGATCTTCTTCTGCTTGATGGACAGATCGAGGAGCATGGAACATGGCATATGTACATTCCATTGGCATTCGTGTTGAATTCTGGGGATGTACTCTCCAATCTTCTGAGTTAAGAGACTCATTGTCAGCGACACTTTCCAATTCGTATCCCGAGTCATATCCCTGATCTTTAGTAATTACGTTGATGTAGTGATAGTTAAGATCTGGTTTAACAAATTCCACAGGCGCGTTAAACCAGAGATCTTCATTACGAACCTCAATTGGTTGATGAGATCGAGAAGATGTGTATAACTCTTCTTGTTGACTAGGATACTCAAAAGAATCATCCCATCCAGTGGGCTGGATGTCTTTAATTTTGATTTTGGAGCTTTCTGGCGCAGTGTATTTCACCATGTAGTCAAACTTTCCACTTGGTTCCCCCAAGGTATCCCAAACTTCAGAAGGGATAGGTGGATTTTCATTTTTTGTAGGGACATGCCTTTGAATTGATCAATCGGAGGATAGAACGGCGCGTACGATTCTTCCTGAGACACATATTCATAACTGGTAAGATGAGTGCTCCACTCTTCAGATCCAGAGAGATCGTCTTCATCACCTTCATTGGTAAGAACGTTAACCTCTTGAAGAACAGGGTTTAAGAAACCCCCACTGTGGAATACTTCTCTGATTGGGCGAAGAGCTTCATCCCTTTGATTGTCTTTAGGAAATACTGGAGCAAACCCGAGCCCGACCTTTGTCTCGTTGTTGACAGGTTTTATTACTTGTCCCCAACCTGCAGCATTACCCTCTTTCACTATCTGCGCTACTTCTTTGTAAGAGGAGATAGATGACCTGCTTTTGCTTGTAGATTCATCTTCTAACGGATGTCCTTGGAACTGTGTCCCTTCAACGTCGTTGGCTGTGATGAAAGAAAAGCTGGATAAATGGCTTACTAGTAAAGCTTGTTCACCGATGATGGTTACTAGCTTCCCATTTACTGTGAATTTTAGTTTCTGATGGAGAGTGAAATTCCTGGCAGTCGATACGTGATGTCACAGAGAATGTTATGACACACTATCTGACACTCTGTTAACAATATACACAATAAATTTAAACAGCAGTAAAGAACACAATAAGTTGTTTACCCAGTTCAGTGTCTAACTACACCTACATCTGGGGGCTACCAAGCCAGGGAGGAAATTCACTATTAGTAGAATTAATTCAGGAATAAACCAACCCGTTTATCTCCTTCACTTAAAACCTACCCAATGCAACTTCAATCTAAGTCCTACTTAGACCGGAGTTCCTACTCACTCCCCCTCAATCACAGCAGTGATATCAACCTATTGAATAATTAAATTGTGAAGACACACTTCAATAAACTATCTTGATCTTGCTTTAAAGCTTCAATCAAGAGACAAACACTCGTGCTTCAAAGCTTTGAGTGATAAACTACCCTTACAAACAAATCCTAGTCCAAGGCACTTATCAATTGATAGTTGCTTGGCTCACAAGAGAAACTAGAATTACACAAAATACAACTGTTAAATCTCCTAACAGTACAAAAGGCGCAGCAGCAGTATAAGGGTTGAATTCCTTTTATAGAAGCAGTCCTGAAACTTCAGTTTTGGGCTTCCATAAAGATAGCTAGGGTTCACTTAATTTAATCCTAAAAACATGGTTTGTTCAACAACCAATTTAGGTTTAACTAAGATTAACCTAGCAGCCACGTGAGCATGCATTCTAGTAATAGAAAAACATAATATAGCAGCTCAACAAACTTCCTGAAAAGTCTCAGGAAAAACAGATTCTGCAGAACAGAATGTCACACTGAATGTCATAACATCTGTTATGACATCAGGATATTTTCTGCAGAATTTCCAGCACAGCTTTTATCTTCCAGTTCTGAGCTGTCCTTTAAACATCCTTGTCAAGTAGGATTTATCTTCAATCTCTGAATGTCATGACATTTATCAAGACATTACCATAGCCTAGTTTTACCAAAATTAATGCCAACTTAAAACACTAACAAACTCCCCCTTTGGCACATTTTTGGCTAAAGCTACTTAAGTTATCAGAGTACCTATGCAGCAGAAGACAAACTAGTTCTAAGCTATAAGAAACTAGAACCTAGAAATAAGATAAATTCTACCCATACAGAAATCCCACAATTCCCATAATTGCCCACATACAAATTTAAATTTCCATACAGTTTCCCAATTTTCCCAGTACTTCCTACAATAGTTCTTCTCCCCCTTTTTAGCCACAAAGGGCCAAAGGAAATAATACAAGTACCCCAAGCATTCAAGCATATAATTAAAGAAAGTACCAACAATTGTTAAGTGTACAATGCTGTCAACAGAAAATTACAATCATCCAAACAAGAATGGGAAAATATAGAACAAGAAACAAGAACAAACAGAACAAAAGCAACAAAAACAAGAACCATCACAGCAACAGATTAGTTGCTCTCCTTCCCTGAAGAAGCATTGTGATCATTATCATTGTGAGCAACACCATCAGCAACTTTACCAGCTACCACTTCAGTCTGAATCTTGAAACCAGAATCTTGAGCAGACTCTGAAGGTTCAGGAGCCTTCCTCTTCTTGGCAATTTGAGTCCTCTTGGGTCTCGAACTACCACCAACTGATTTAACTCTATACTTCTTTGAAGGAGTTCTAGCTTTGGTCATTTTCTCAATTTGAAAGCCAATGTTACCACCCTTTGCTTTGACAGGTGAATCAGCAGGAGTAGCAATTTCAGGAACCACAGGAGTTTGCTTGACATGATCATCAGATGTCATGACATTCTCTGAGACATCTGGATCAGCTGCTAAACTAGGGCTAGCAGGCTTTTGGTTAAGGGGAACAGAAATTCCAGGTACAGAGAGATTTTCATTTAGGATCCTGGTGACTATCCTATCAATGGTTTCTTGCACATACATAGTACCTTCTCTATTTGCTATCTTAGAGGGAACAGATGAGGATGATCCAGAGATCTTACCAGAGGACGAAACTGACGAAACTGATGACCTTTGAGTATTCCGTGCATGCTGATTCTGGGACTTCTTAGAGTCAGTTGCCATGGAACGCTGAGGAGAGATCTTCACAGGTTCAACATTCAAGGCTGCAGCGCTCGCCCTAATCTCAGCCATGGTAGGAGATGGACAGTCAGAGTCTTGGGATGAAGAGGATGA
The DNA here is from genome assembly GCA_021764765.1 of Vicia sativa. Taxonomy (NCBI): domain Eukaryota; kingdom Viridiplantae; phylum Streptophyta; class Magnoliopsida; order Fabales; family Fabaceae; genus Vicia; species Vicia sativa. The sequence continues at coordinate 205,482,446 of CM038796.1, forward strand.
AGAAGACATATTTCGCTGAGATATGTTGAGAAACTGAAACCAAGAATGACAGAGAGTTTGAGAGTGTCTTTTGGATGAAGAGGATATGATACTTTCAAATGAAGAGGCTATTATATGGAGGAGTCTCTTCATATTCTTGAAACTTTTAAAAATAAGAGGGAAATAATTAAATGACCCACTTATAATTAATTGAAATAAAAGGTCTCTTCCCCTCCTTGTAAGCAATCTTAATTGTTACAATTCCTCATATTGACAAATACCCAGTTTGCTCCTTAAATTTTAAAATTGACTAGCATCAAGAGCTTTAGTAAAAATGTCAGCCAGTTGAAGTTCAGTGACTACATGGTCCAATTTAATCACTTTCTCCTCCACAAGGTCTCTGATGAAGTGATGTCTAATGTCAATGTGCTTAGTCCTACTGTGTTGTATAGGATTCTTTGAAATATTAATAGCATTCAGATTGTCACAGTACAATGTCATGACATCCTGTGTGACATTGTACTCAGACAACATCTGCTTCATCCAGACCATTTGAGAACAACTGCTACAGGTGCTATGTATTCACTTGATGGACAAGGACACATTTTGCTTCTTGCTGAACCAACAAACAAGATTGTTTCCCAAGAAGAAGCATCCTCAGTACTTTTACATCATCAGACTACCATTGACATCACAATAACCAGACAAAATTGGTTCACATCCATGGGAATACAGGATACCATAATTGCAAGTTCCACTCACATACTTCAGAATTCTTTTCACCTGGTTAATGTGACTTACTTTAGGTTCAGCTTGGTATCTTGCACATACCCCAACAGCAAATGCAATGTCAGGTCTGCTGGCTGTTAGGTACAACAAGCTTCCTATCATGCTTCTATATAAACTTTGATCAACCTTTTCACCACTTGTGTCCTTGGACAACTTCAAATGTGTGGGAGCAGGAGTCCTTTTATGGCTGGCATTCTCCATTCCAAACTTCTTGACAATATTCCTTGCATACTTGCTCTGTGAAAGGAATGTTGAGTCTTCCATCTGTGTAACTTGCAGTCCAAGAAAGTAAGTCAACTCTCCCATGAGACTCATTTCAAACTCTGCTTGCATTTGATTGGCAAAGTGTTTCACCATTGTCTCTGACATTCCTCCAAATACTATGTCATCAACATAAATTTGAGCCACCATTATCTTTCCTCCTTCATTCTTGACAAAGAGAGTTTTATCCAAGGCTCCTTTCCTATCCTTTATCATAAGGAACTTGGTTAGCCTTTCATACCAGGCCCTAGGAGCTTGCTTTAGTCCATATAGGGCTTTCCTTAATTTGTAGACTGATCGGAAAACTTGGATCCACAAATCCTTTAGGTACATTCTACATATACTTCCTCATTTAAGTAGCCATTTAGGAAGGCACTTTTCACATCCATCTGAAATAATTTGAATTTCAGAATGCAAGCAACCCCTAGTAGTAGCCTGATTGATTCCAGTCTAGCCACTGGAGCAAAAGTCTCATCAAAGTCAATCCCCTCAACCTGAGTGTAACCCTGAGCAACAAGTCTTGCTTTATTTCTGGTGACAACCCCTTCTGCATCAGACTTGTTCTTGTAGATCCACTTTGTGCCAATGATGTTTGTTCCTTCTGGTCTAGGAACTAATTCCCATACTTCATGTTGCTTGAACTGGTTCAATTCATCTTGCATTGCTCCAATCCAGAATTCATCACTTAGAGCTTCTTTGACATTTTTTGGCTTTATTTTTGACACAAAACAAGAGTTTGAGACAGTTTCTCTGGACCTTGTAATGACACCCTTGTTTGGATCCCCAATGATGAGTTCCTTGGGATGATCTTTCTGAATTCTGATGGAAGGATCTTTGTTGACTTCCTCTGGTTCAAATTTTGGTGAAGTAGGAGCAGGTACATCATCCTTATCAGGTACTTGTGGTGATGTCTCAAACCATGTCTCAACATCATATGGGACATTGTGTTCCTGATAATGATCATCAACAATGACATTAATAGACTCCATCATAACTTGGGTTCTGGAGTTGAATACCCTATATACTCTGCTGTTAGTGGAGTATCCCAGAAAAATGCCTTCATCACTTTTAGAGTCCATCTTTCTCCTTTGATCACGATCTGTCAGAATATAACATTTGCTCCCAAACACATGGAAGTATTTCACAGTTGGTTTTCTTCCCTTCCATAGTTCATACAGGGTGGAAGATGTTCCCTTTCTTAAGGTGACCCTGTTGTGAACATAGCAAGCTGTATTCATAGCTTCAGCCCAAAAATGAATAGGAAGTTTCTTAGCATGAATCATTGCTCTGGAAGATTCCTGTATAGTCCTATTCTTTCTTTCCACAAACCCATTTTGTTGAGGTGTTATAGGAGAAGAGAACTCATGATTGATTCCCTCTGAGGAGAAGAATTCATCAAACTTGTTGTTCTCAAATTCCTTCCCATGATCACTTCTTATTCTGACAATACAACTTTCCTTCTCTCTTTGAAGTCTTTTGCATAACTCTTTAAAGACATCAAACACATCAGATTTTTCTTTGATGAAGTTTATCCAGGTAAATCTGGAGAAGTCATCCACAACGACATAAGCATATCTTTTTCCACCAAGGCTTTCAACCTGCATAGGCCCCATCAAGTCCATGTGCAGCAGCTCCAACACTTTAGAGGTGGTTAGATGTCTAGACATTGGATATGACATTCTGGTTTGCTTTCCAACCTGACACTCACCACAGACCCTCCCTTCATCAATATGGAGTCTTGGTATCCCTCTGACAGCCTCCATAGAAATGATCTTTTTCATTCCTCTGAGATGCACAGATGACTAAGTTTTTGGTGCCACAGTTTTACCTCCTTTTCATCTTTGTCTGTAGAGCACACAGAAGACAGGTTGGTGTTCTCAGATTCCCACATGTAGCAGTTGTCCTTTGATCTGACTCCTCTCATAACCACTTCTTGTTTATTATTGATTACAAGACATTCAGATCTAGTGAAGTTGACTTTGAATCCCATATCACATAGATGACTTATGCTTATGAGGTTAGCAGTCAAGCCTTTTACCAGCAACACTCCATTTAGGTTTGGAACTCTAGAGCAGTCCCAGTTTCCAACACCTCTGATTTCTCCTTTAGCCCCATCTCCAAAAGTAACAAAACTGGTAGAATGAGGTTTGACATTATTCAGTAGATTCTTTATTACAGTCATATGCTTGGAACACCCACTGTCAAAGTACCAATCTTCCTTGGCAGACACTCTATGGGAAGTGTGAGCTATCAAAGCTGCAGTTCTCTTATTCCACTTTTGAGTGTAGGGTATCTTGCTGTTCTTAGGCTTAACATAGGGAGTCTGATTTGGGTATCCATGTAGTCTATAGAAAAAAGGTTTTATGTGTCCAAACCTCCCACAATGGTGACATCTCCATCTTTGAAACTTCTTATTCATGTTTCTCTGATCTTGATGTTGACCCCAATGTTGTGACATCTGCTTTGACATTGGTTTCCCATTCCTCTTCTTCTTCTTCTCACTAACAGGTTTCTTTTCAGCCATATAACCTAGACCATGCTTATTTCCTGCAGTTTGTCCAAGCTGTAGGATTTCTTCCAACTTATCAGTCCCAGTAGTCAGCATCTTGACAGACTTAGTCATATGATCAAGTTTGGAATTCAACACTATAATTTCACTATTGAGATGACTTATAGTGATTGTATTTTCCTTCTTCTCAGCTTCCAGCTTTACATTTTCTTCTTCCAACTTCTCAATCAGCTTTTTCTGCTTTTCATTCTGCTGACATACTTCACCACTTCTGATACACAGCTTCTTATAAGTATCAGCAAGTTCTTCAAATGACACTTCCTCATCACTAGAGTCATTATCAGAATTACAACTCCCAGAGAGTGCAGTGACAAGTTTGGTTGATTCTTCTTCAGAGTCACTGCTTGATTCACCATCAGACCAAGTGACAGCCATTCCTTTCTTTTGTTTCTTAAGAAAGGTAGGACATTCAGCTCTAATATGCCCATATCCTTCACATTCATGACATTGGACTCCTCTGCTTTGACTTCCTTTTTCTTCTGACTTGGATCTTCTGCTGGAATCATAAGATCTGCTGATGTCAGATGAAATGTCCTTGACATTTGACCTTGACTTTGGATCAATCCTCTTGATGAGCTTGTTGAACTGTCTTCCAAGCATAGCTATGGCTTCAGATATCTTCTCATCATCACCCTTCATGCATTCCTCTTCAGTATTGGATACAAGGGCTATGCTTTTATTCTTCTTATCAACATTCTCACTGATTCCCATTTCAAAAGTCATAAGAGATCCAATAACTTCTTCAACCTTCAAGTTGCTGATGTCTTGAGCCTCCTCTATTGCAGTTACTTTCATTGCAAATCTTTTAGACAAGGATCTAAGAATCTTTCTCACCAGCTTTTCTTCTGACATCTTTTCACCAAGTGCTCCTGAGGTGTTGGCAATCTCTAAAATATTCATGTGGAACTCATGAATAGTCTCATCTTCTTTCATCTTCAAATTCTCAAATTTTGTAGTGAGCATCTGTAGTCTTGACATCTTTACCTTGGATGTCCCCTCATGAGTAGTTTTGAGAGTGTCCCAAACATCCTTGGCCAGTTCACATTGATGAACTAGTCTGAATATGTTTCTGTCAATACCATTGAATAGAGCATTCAATACTTTAGAGTTCCCCAGAGCTAGCTCCTCTTCCTCTTTGCTCCATTCTTCCTCTGGTTTCAAGACAGTAGTCCCATCTTTCTCAAGCTTGGTGGGATGTTTCCATCCTTTGTTAGCAGCTCTCCAAGCTTTAATATCTATTGATCTTAAGAAGGCAACCATACGAGGTTTCCAGTAATCATAATTAGACCCATCCAGAATAGGTGGTCTACCTCCAAATCCTCTTTCCTTATCCATTATGCCAGAAACTATTATCCCTAGATCTCACCTAGAAATAACAGGCAGGGTGCCTGCTCTGATACCAAATGAAATTCCTGGCAGCAGATACGTGATGTCACAGAGAATGTTATGATACACTATCTGACACTCTGTTAACAATATACACAATAAATTTAAACAGCAGTAAAGAACACAATAAGTTGTTTACCTAGTTCAGTGTCTAACTACACCTACATCTGGGGGCTACCAAGCCAGGGAGGAAATTCACTATTAGTAGAATTAATTCAGGAATAAACCAACCCGTTTATCTCCTTCACTTAAAACCTACCCAATGCAACTTCAATCTAAGTCCTACTTAGACCGGAGTTCCTACTCACTCCCCCTCAATCACAGCAGTGATATCAACCTATTGAATAATTAAATTGTGAAGACACACTTCAATAAACTATCTTGATCTTGCTTTAAAGCTTCAATCAAGAGACAAACACTCGTGCTTCAAAGCTTTGAGTGATAAACTACCCTTACAAACAAATCCTAGTCCAAGGCACTTATCAATTGATAGTTGCTTGGCTCACAAGAGAAACTAGAATTACACAAAATACAACTGTTAAATCTCCTAACAGTACAAAAGGCGCAGCAGCAGTATAAGGGTTGAATTCCTTTTATAGAAGCAGTCCTGTAACTTCAGTTTTGGGCTTCCATAAAGATAGCTAGGGTTCACTTAATTTAATCCTAAAAACATGGTTTGTTCAACAACCAATTTAGGTTTAACTAAGATTAACCTAGCAGCCACGTGAGCATGCATTCTAGTAATAGAAAAACATAATATAGCAGCTCAACAAACTTCCTGAAAAGTCTCAGGAAAAACAGATTCTGCAGAACAGAATGTCACACTGAATGTCATAACATCTGTTATGACATCAGGATATTTTCTGCAGAATTTCCAGCACAGCTTTTATCTTCCAGTTCTGAGCTGTCCTTTAAACATCCTTGTCAAGTAGGATTTATCTTCAATCTCTGAATGTCATGACATTTATCAAGACATTACCATAGCCTAGTTTTACCAAAATTAATGCCAACTTAAAACACTAACAGAGAGTGGACGTCACAGCTCCTGCCTCGTGTATCCATGGTCTTCCTAGCAAACAACGGTAAGTAGCTGGCACATCCATGACCTGGAAGGTGATTTGGAAGGTATGTGGACCGATCGTCATCGGGAGGTCGACTTCCCCAATAACAGATTTCCTTGACCCATCAAAGGCTCTTACCACTATATCATTGAACTTCATCGGCGTTTCATTGTAAGATAAACGAGCAAGAGTCGTTTTGGGCATTACATTTAAGGATGAACCCGTATCCACTAGTACATTGGACAGAGAATCTGATTGACAAATCATTGAGATATGCAAGAGCCAGATTGTTATCTTTCCCTTCCTCTGGGAGTTCTTCATCACTGAAGCTTAAATTGTTGCAAGCTGTTATGTTGCCTACAATTCCACCAAACTGATCTATAGTCACATCGTGATCTACGTAAGCCTGGCCTAGCACCTTCATCAAAGCTTCTCGGTGGGCTTCAGAATTCAGAAGTAGAGATAGTATCGAAATTTTGGAGGGAGTCTGCATCAGCTTATCCACAACTCTGTACTCGTTTTTCTTGATTAGCTTCAAAATCTCATTGAAGTCTGAGTTGATGTTAGTTTTATCAGACGGACCAACATTTATGTTTGGATTATCTACAGGAATCCCCATGGGACTCTCAAAAGGCGTATTAACGGGATTTTGCCTAACAATAGGAACGACAGGCGGCTTTGGCGGCAACGGAGTATGTACACGTCCACTTCGCGTTACTCGTCCTATTTCAGTTATGTTGACAGCGGCTGAACAAGTTGGTATGGGTTTCTCCTTCCCATCTTCTATCATAGTTGCATTGTATTGATAGGGAATCGCTTTGTTAGAGCTGTAAGGAACAGGACCGGGTAAATAGATCACCAAGGTAGACTCTGGAACTTTTGGACCATTGTACTTAATTTCTACACATTTGGGCACATTGAAACAGGGGATAATGACGTTTACTTTGGGAATTTCCGAGTTGATATCTGAGACTAAAAGCTCATGCGGAAAATTGTCATACCCCAAAATTTTCCCTCCCTCTTCTCAAGACATTTCATACATCCATACTCAAGGATTCCTCAAGGGTTGATCAGACAAACCCTCTCCTAGACAATCAACCCAAACTAGGGTTTGGTGATTCTCAGATCAAGATGGACTTCCAACATATCCAATGATCATCATGCCTCCTCATATGCTTCAAAGATTCTCCATGTCAAGTTTCAAGCCTCACAAGTCAAGATTCCTCAAACAATTGCTCAGATGGTTGAAAATCAGTTGTATTGGATAAAAAGTCAATTGTGGTCAACATACAGTCAAACTTCATAAATTTTGGTCAACATCCTCATTTTGAAGTTACATTCATCATTTGATCAAGGGTTGATCATGATTCATCAAGAAAATTCAAGATTTGCTCAAAAGTCAAACTTTCTAAATTAGGCTTTCTTAGGGAAAAGTCAACTGAACTTTGACTGAGCATAACTTCTTCATACTTTCTCAGAAATTTTTCCACCACCTCTCATTTTGAAGAGAATTCAATTCTCTACAACTTCATGTCTCACAAGAATGTTCAAAAAATGCTTCATTTGGAAGGTATGGATCAAAACATTACAGGTCCTTTTCAAAGTCAACAAAAAGTCAACATTTTGTTTTGAAGATATATTGAGCATGGAAACTCCAATTGATATGAAACCAAAGAGGTTGGTTAGAGGACTCCTAGAGCTTTCCAAAAAGTCCAAGAACACTCAAAAATGTGGAAACGTGAGCAAAATACACCTTGTGCAAGTTGGGCAATTTTGAAGAAGTGCACAAAGAGAGATACTTGTAAAAATCAAAAATTTTGCAAATGGGCCTAGTTTTTCTTCATTTAAACTTGTTCCTTATACAATTTGGAACATCCAAGCCCAATGCCACGAATTTTTATTTTATTTTTCTATTTAATTTGGATTTTATTCATTTAAATACAAATTAAATTCAAAAATAAGGTATAAAATCAAAATTAATTGCAAATTGATTTTTTCTCTCATCCTTGAGATCCAAGCAACCCAAGAAAGCTGGAAAATTTCGAAATTGGTCTTGATATGGCAAGAATTTGATTGAAATTGATCAAAAAAGAGAAATTTTGATTTTGTACAAAATCAAATATTTTTTGCATTGATTGATGATTATTTCTTCCTCAAATCAGCTCCAATTCCATCCAATATAAATATACAAGGCATAGGACATGAATTAGAACGGAAAAATTGCTTGGAGAAACCCTAACCTAGCTCAAAAAAACCGTGCCTCTCAAGCAACTTGCAGCCACAGTTCTAGCTCGATTCAATTGATTCCAAGCATCCAAACACATTCCTTGACATCTCTGAATCGATCCGGACCCTTACATTGTCCAAAAACATCAAAATTGCAAGAACACGATTTCGGTTTGTCACACTTTTTCCAAAATCGAATTCTATTATTCATGCATTTTTAACATGTTTTGTTGTTGTTTTTGTGATTAGAACGAAGTTTGCAAGCTTTCTGGGTGGTTTGATTGAGTTTCCATCGTTTAGAACGCGAATCACCATAGCTAGGGTTTTCGGCCTCGATTTAGGGCTTCTCTAAAACGGATAAATTGGACCATGAGACCACCACCATTGTGTTTAGAATCCAATTTGCAATCGATTCATGTACTCACAATTAATTTATATTTCGTGTATGAGATTTTGAGAATTGCAGGGACTATAGCGTCGCACTGAGGCCGACGCTATGTTTTCAAAAATTCAAAACGAAGAAGATGAAGTTTGGCGCGTGATTCTGGGCAATCAGGAGGTGACAACCGTCCAAAATCCATTCGCTTCGTTTTCTAAACACGTGTGCATGATAGCTCAGTTGGCAAGGCTGCGCGCTTTTCACCCAGGGGTCACCAGTTCGAATCCCAGCCTTGGCATTTGATTTTTACAAGTTTGCAACATTTTCTTGTTTTTATATTTTCTTTTAATATTTTTCATTCAATTTAATTTAACTTTAAATATTTTTATCATGCATGTAAAAACACCAAAAAATATTTTTCTTTTTGCATTATTTTCAGAAAATGTTTATTTAATTTATAAAATTAAAAATATTATTTTTGCATGCATATTTAATTTAATTGTTAATTTATCATTTAAATCACTTTTAATTGATTTTTAATTATTAAATTAACTCCAAAAAATCCCAAAAAATTATTTTAGCATATTAATGTTATTTCCAGCATGAAATATTTTTCTCATTCAAAAATTATTATTTTTACTAACATTTTCCTCTTATTCGATTTCCTCGTATTTCCCGATATCTCATCTTTTCACAGGTTATTCCTTTTCGGTCGATTTCTTTTATCGTTTTCTTTTCATATTTTGTAATTGCTTATGGGATGTAATAGTTTAATTAGGGTTTTTACTTTTCCGTATTTTAAAATTATGATACCCCAAAGCCATGTAATAGCGTAGGATTTATCTTTCCGCATTTTATATTCGCATTTTAATTTCCGCACCCTATAAATTGCTAGTAACTAGGCGTGTAAGATAAAATTGGACATAGCCACTCTAATTTCAAGATAAAATATCGAAATCAACACACTCCTTTCACACATGCACCCTTAGGGTAATTCTCTTTCTTGCCTTACAATTCAAATGGTCATGTCCCTCGAGCGTAGAGGTATTCTAGCACCGTTGCCTTCAAAACAAATCATCATAGTCCTTCGACACAAAGATCATAGACCCACGATGTCGCCTCCGAATACATGATCTTGACCCTCGATTGTTGCCTACGAAAATGATGATGGTCCCTTGAATGTGCTAGGATACTTCCTACAAGTTGCCTTCTATGACCATACGATGTCCCTTGAATGTCCCTTACATCCAGCGAATAGGGTTACCTACCAACTAATGGTATGGATAGCTATTCTAAAGGAAAGTAAAATAACACGAAACGACCAACTCGAGTAGGTAATAAGACTTTTAGTTGCTTGCTCTATAAAAAATGCTTTTCACACCACACACTTTTTGTCAAAGTTAAAACTCTTTTCAAAACGAAACATTTCTGAACACTTTGTATGCATTCCTACATGAATCATTACAAAGTCAAAGCGAAATGCCTTTTCAAAACATTTTTGTCAAACACACAGAAAGCACAATTTTAAAGTGATCTAAGAGCAACTAAGAGCCCGTAGATAACTACGGATGGAAAGGGGTGCTAATACCTTCCCTTTTCATAACCTTCTCCCTTACTCAGAATCTAACGAAGGTCTTTTTTTGTACTTTTTACCTTCCCTTAATTGGATAAAAGAAAAGTCGGTGGCGACTCTTGCTATCCGCACATTTGCGATACAAAAATCTCAAAGTCAGTTCACCATATTACAGAACTGGCGACTCTGCCAGGGAGACACCCTAAAGAGAGAATGCCTTAAGGATTTCTAGATAACTTTATTGCTTTCTGTTTGACTTGCTTGCTTTATCTTTAAGGGTTGCTTGGGTATTATATTTGTGGGGGATCCTACACCCGGATCCGGGTTTCCTTTTAGGTAAGTAGCAATAAATCATCGCGACCGTTAGACGTATATCAAAACGGTCAACATGATGGCTACGTTAGTGTGACACTTTGGATGTCCTGATACTCTTCATTTCCAAGTTGAGGATAGTATTTGGCTTCTGCGTGGTGTCATCAAGCACTAACTAAACTTTTAGAACCTTAATTGACCCATCTTGGCCATTAGAAGGTAGTGAGATGGTCGGCTTTGGTGCAGACTAAGGTTGGTTGATACTCGATGCTACGCTCATTGAGATCAGACTTTTGGGATATTTTCGGTCGACCACTTGGTAGTCGTATTGAAATAAACGCCTACGAGAAAGATCGATGAGCTGAGATTCCTAGAACCCGGTTACTATTATAGGACAGGATGAACCAACTCGAACTTTTGGTGGGGTAATCACCTATACCTCTTGCAAGCCTTAAACCTAGGCTCATTGTGTGAATTGCTTGTGTGTGCTAAACATGACATCATTCGCATTGCATATCATTTCTAACTATTTCAAGGACCTAGGGATTTATCTTTGCTCTGTTTTGTAGGGAATTATGGCTTCTAGAAAGACTATCCGAATCAACTTCATGGGTATACCTTCTCAGCTCAAAGAATTGGATTCAGAAATTCCCGATCATGCTCAGTTCATCAAGAGACATGGTTATCTACTTGATTTGGTTATCTCCGGTTTTGAAGAAGATATGATGCATGTCCTATTCCAGTTCTTCAATCCGAAACACCATTGCTTTACATTCCCAGATTATCAGTTGGTTCCTACCTTGGAAGAGTTCTCTAAGCTACTTGGGGTACCTATTCTTGACCAAATGCCATTCACCGGTCTAGAAAAGGTTCCTAGGTACGAAGACATCGCATCCGCATTACATCTAAAGCGCTCAGACATTGAAGCCAATTGGGAAACAAGAAGTGGAGTTAAGGGTTTACTTGCCCAGTTCCTAATTAAGAAAGCCCGAGAATTCCTCAAGGTTATGAGTTTCCATGCATTTGAAGATATTGTGTCCTTGCTAATCTATGGTTTGGTTCTATTTCCTAGCTCAGATCAATTCATAGATGTCAATGCCATCAAGTTGTTTCTCACCCGCAATCCTATGCCTACCTTACTTGGAGACATCCTACATTCTCTCCACACTCGTACTATTAAAAGACAAGGAACTCTCATGTGTTGCATACCATTACTTTCCAGGTGGTTTATTTCGCACCTTCCTCCATCAGTTTTGAAGAACGAGCAAAGGTTGAGATGGTCTCAAACGCTAATGTCACTCTCTCATTCAGATATCCGTTGGAATCTCTTCTCTCAAAAGGATTTCACATTCATTGAGCATTGTGGAGAATTCCCTAATGTACCACTCCTTGGTATAAGAGGAGGTATCACTTACAACCCTTCTCTAGCTCTACGCCAGTTTGGTTTTGCTCGAAGAGATGGTCCACATGATATGGTTCTCCAAGATATTGTGTTCGACTACAATCACGATCTCCAGAATTACCGACGAAGGTTCATACACGCTTGGGGCATGGTAAAGAAGACCGATACCAGGACTTTGGGGCACCAAAACTCCATTCCTTGGGAACCTTACCTCAAATGGGTGCGAGATCTAGCTCAAAACCTCATGATGCCATTCACGCCTGTTTTACCAGTGATTATGGAACCTGTTGCTATAGGTGACGAATCCTATACTGTTCACCATCCCGATATGCCTACTGATTTTGAAGACTTGAAGAGATCTTGGGTTCATATCAAAGAAGAGAGGGATACCTTTGAAGCTCAGTGCTATGAAAGTGAGAAGAAAGTATTAGAGTTGACGAAGCTACTTCATGAGGAGCGAAACATCAACGCCTACCTCGGCACCAAGAGGAAGCGCCCATGGGAGACTTAGAGCTTTAGGATTTTTATGCTTTTCTTTTATTGTTTGGAACTATCTTTTGTACTTAAAAAGAAAAATAATAAAGAGAGGACTAATAAATGTTTGTTCATTGCTTGTTTAGCAAATTTATATCTCTAAGGTCCTTGAAAACATTGCATTGCATTTGCATAAACATCGCATATCATGGCATGACATTTGCATCACAGGTACATTGAAGATTGGTTTTCTCATTCTCTCGCTATTTATTTTAGCAGAAATGGCTCTTGAACAGACTGTCAAAGATCTCCAGGCTCAGAATGCTCAGTTTCAACAGATGTTCACTAGCTTGGTTCAAGGCCAAGAAGATCTGAAGAAGCTCATCAACAGAAAGAAGAAGGTTGTTGGTCTTCTTAACATGGGCAGACGCTACAAAGGTGGTCCTAAAGTGGTCAGTCGGATAGAGCTCTCTGAAGGAAGTATCAAGAATGAGGGAAGTGTCAAGGGTGATGACGAAGGCAGTCAGCCTGAGCCTGAAAAGGACTATGATAATGGCCAGTACTCCGATGAAGATGACAAGTACAAGCAACTTGAAGACCGTCTGAATGCTGTGGAAAATCTGAAAATGTCAGGGCTGAATTTTGATGATCTGAGTCTTGTCCCTGGTGTGGTGATTCCTCCCAAATTCAAGGTTCCTACTTTTGCCAAGTATGATGGCATTTCCTGTCCAAAGCATTGAAGTCCTATGTTGGAAGATCAACCCCTGATGATGTTGTGGATGCACTATTTTCAAGAGAGTTTGTCTGGAACTCAGTTGGAGTGGGTATTATCAGCTAGAGAATGACCGTATCCGTACTTGGAGTGACTTAGTAGATGCTTTCTGAGCGATATGAGTACAATCTGAATTGACACCCACTCGTATGCAAGCTGAGCATGTCTATGGGTCGTGATGAGAAGTTCAAAGAATATGCTCGAAATGGAGATCTAGCAGTGAGTTCACCATCCTTCTCCAATAGGAGTTGGTTGATATGTTCATGGGAACACGACAGGCCCATTCTTCAATCATCGATTGGGAACTCTTCACGGATTCACGAGTTGATATTAACGGAGGCGCATTGAAGTATTAAGAGTGGGAAGATTCAGGTAGAGTCATCTTCAAATGCTGCGAAGAGATCTTTTGGTTGTAAGAAAGAAGCCAATGTTGTGTATGGTCAGAAAAGCCGAGCCAAGACCGACCGTGCTCAATCTGTGGGGGCAGTTGTGATCTCCAATCCTGCATCAGCACAACCTCAATGAGACAACGCAGGCAGCGCCACGAATTTGAAGATCAAGATGCCATTGTTGCAAGCCTTGCAACACATGTTGGCAGGTGATTACCTTGAGGGATCCTCCTCAGAGTGTCAATACTTCCTCTCCGAGATACAACCCCAATGCTAAGTGTGCTTACCATTCCAATAGCCCTGGACATAACACCGATGATTGTTAGGCTCTGAAGAACAAGATTCAGGACATGATTGAAGCTAAGATTGAGTTTGATCCTCTGTTTAGACTCAATGTGATCAGCGCCTATGCCTAACCATGACAAGATTTCCAATCTTTGTTGGTGAAGATACTTACGTTTTCAACATAGATGACTTGACTATTCCTCTTATGTTATTAAGAAGAATTTGCTTTGCAAGCGGTGTCAATCGGGATGCCCAGTGCGTTGGTGCCCGTCTACACGATGGTTGTGCTTGGTTGAGAAGACGTGTCCAGTGCATGATGGATAACCGTGAGATACTATTCACGAAACCACATGCGACTGTGTGAAGATATGTCTAAGTTGAAGATCGAAGATGTGAATGGCGCACCATCTGTGTGGGATACCTTGGGGCAGCCAAGTGGAAAGTATGATTACATGGTGAAATACACAGTTCCTGAGAGCTACAAGATTCCTATTGAAGATGTTAAAGCGACCGGATGAGGTGACGATTTCCCAGAAGACTATGCTGATGTTAACACTATAAAGTTTCCTCTGCTAATCCTGTGCCTAGAGTGGCACCTCTCCTTATTACTTCTCCAAGACCAGTTTCGTATTCCACCGACAAGGTTATTCCTTGGAATTATGGAGCTGATGTTTACTATCATGGCGTCAAGCAAGACCCTTTGACCATTGAAGATCTTACTGTTGAAGCTACCATTCCTGACATCGACAACATCACCGGATCCAGTAAAGTGACCAGAACCGGAAGAGTATTCTCTCCAGATATCTCTCCTCCAAAAGACACTGCGACTCCAGCTCGCATTCCAGCTATTCAATCCATTCCCCAAGCTAGAGGGAAAGAACCAGTGACTCATCATGCTCAGCCTGAAGTACCAAAGGAAGTTGCTGAAGGCACCTCCAAACGAGAAATGGAGGAAATTCTGAAGATTATCAAGAAGAGTGACTACAATGTTGTGGAACAGTTGGGACAGACTCCGTCCAAGATCTCCATGCTTGCTCTGCTCTTGTGCTCTGAGGCTCATGCTAACGCCTTGGTGAAGTTCCTGAAGAATGCTCATGTGCCGCAAGACACTACTACTGACTAGTTCGAAGTTTGTATTGCCGGGGCTGCCAACAACGACCTAGGCTTACGATCTTGATTTGACTCTGACGGAAAGAAACACAACAAAGCCTTGCGCATCTCTGTTGAATGCAAGGGCATTACATTGTCTCATGTTTTGGTGGATATCGGTTCTGCTCTAAATATCCTTCCGAAGACTGCCTTTGATTGACTTGATGTTGAAGGGTTGGTTCTGAAGCCCAGTGACATTATTGTGAGAGCTTTTGATGGTTCTAAGCGAACAGTACTTGGAGAGCTCATTGCCTGTTAAAGTCGGTTCCCAGACTTTTGACTCTACTTTCTTTATCATGGACATTCGTCCGGCTTACTCTTGCCTACTCGGACGCCCTTGGATACATGGGGCAGGCGCTGTTACCTCTACCTTGCATCAGAAGCTGAAGTACCGGTGAAAGGGAAGGTTGTTACAGTATGTGGTGAAGAAGAGTATATGGTCAGTCATCTACAGTCATTCAGATACCTCGAAGTGGAGGGTGAATTCTTTGAGTCTCCCTGTCAAGCTTTCGAAACAATCCCCAGAGTCATGCCTGTTGACTCTCCTATCACTCCTGAAATTACACAAGTTCCGCCTAGGATGGCCTCGCTGAAAGATGCACAAGCTGCTGTTGAAGAAGGAGGTAGCACTATTTGGGGACGGCTCCCTGATCTTCCTTTTAAATCTGACAAGACTGGCTTGGGCTTCACTATCAGAGGTCAGAAGATGATACGCCGCGGCCGTGCCGGCCAACTTCCTTTCCGCATCAATCAGAACAGGATCTATGCCATAGAAGACAGTGACAATGATTTCGACGTCAGCAAGTGGATCTTCCCAACTCCAGATCATGGGCTCAGCAATTGGAAGACTGAAGACGTCATACCAATCTCTTTTAGACAGGAGTAATTGCTCTTGTTTTTGTTTTGCTTTTCGTATTTTCTATGTTTTGAACAATAAACTCTAAAGCCTAGTGTCTTGCCCGGGGCATCATGGCTCGTTTGTGAGGGTTATTATCATCATTTGCATATTTTCATTCAATAAAATCGTTGGAATTTTGCATTCAATTGTTGTTTTCTTTCTTTTACTTTATCACCCCTTCAAAAGCTATGTGTTTCTTACACACACCACGTGATACTGAGAATCACTCGAATCTCGTTGATATGACTATGCTATTGCTAAATATGACTTTGATAATCCGATCTACCAAGCGAAGGCGAAGGTGAGGAAGATTGTGAAGTGCCGGAGAACTTGTCGAGTTGCTACGCAAGAAGGCGAGTTATACAACCACCACGAAGAGCAAGTTGAGGTTGTGAATTTGGGTACTGGTGAAGACAGAAAGGAGATCAAGATAGGAGCGGGCCTTGAGAACAGTGTTAAAGAAAGTTTGGTTCAGATGCTGCGAGACTGTATTGAGGTATTTGCTTGGTCATACGAAGACATGCCAGGTTTAGACATTGATATTGTGGTACACCGATTGCCAACAAAAGAAGGATTTCTCCCAGTGAAGCAGAAGGTTCGTCGTATGCGTCCTGAGATGTCAGAGAAAATCAAGGTCGAAGTTATGAAACAGTTCAATGTCGGTTTCTTAGCTGTTACTTCCTATCCACAGTGGGTGGCTAATGTGGTGCCTGTACCTAAGAAGGATGGCAAGGTACAAATGTGTGTAGATTACAAAGATCTGAACAAAGCGAGTCTGAAAGATGATTTTCCACTCCCTCATATTGATGTTCTAGTTGACAACACCGCTCAGCATAAGGTTTTCTCCTTCATGGATGATTTCTCTGGTTACAATCAGATCAAAATGGCTCCTGAAGACATGGAAAAGACTACTTTTGTTACACAGTGGGGCACTTTCTGCTACAAGGTTATGCCGTTCGGACTAAAGAACGTAGGCGCCACTTATCAACGTGCCATGGTGACATTATTTCATGACATGATTCATCACGAGATAGAGGTCTACGTCGACGACATGATAGCTCGATCACAGACTGAAGAAGAACATCTTAATCATCTCGAGCTGTTTGATAGATTGAAGAAGTACAGACTGAGACTCAATCCTAATAAGTGCACTTTTGGAGTTAGATCCGGAAAACTCTTAGGGTTTGTTGTCAGTGGTAAAGGAGTTGAGGTTGACCCCGCCAAGGTCAAAGCCATTCAAGAGATGCCACTCCCTTTTGAGAAAGAAGTCGAGGTTTCTTGGGCGATTGAATTACATCGCTGATTCATTGCACATTTAGCGCTACTTGTGAGCCAATCTTTAAGCCGAAGAAAGATCAAGTGGTAGAGTGGAGCAGCGATTGCGGATAGATTTTGACAAAATCAAGGAGTACTTGAATCCTCCTATCTGATGCCGCTTTGCCGAAGACCTCTTATCATGTACTTGGTGTTAGAGAACTCAATGGGGTGTGTCTTTGGGGCAACATGGCCAGTCAGTCGAAAAGATCATGCAATATACTACCTTAGCAAAAGTTTACCGTGTGAAACAAGATACTCACAGCTTGAGAAAACTTGCACGCTTTGGCTTGGGTTGCTGCCGACTAAGACAGTATATGTTGACTCACACTACCTTGTTGATTTCTAAGATGGATCCAATAAAATACATATTTGAGAAACCAGCTCTCTCCGGAAGAATAGCAAGATGGCAAATGATCTTGACAGAATATGACATCCAGTACACTTCTTAGAAAGCGATCAAAGGGAGTATAGTAGCCGATCATTTGGCTCATCAAGCCGTGAGCGACTATCGGTCTATGCGATTCGAGTTTCCCGACGAAGATGTTTTACTAGTTACTGATTGCGAAGAACCAGGCCCAGACGAAGGACCTGAACAAGGATCCCGATGGACCATGGTCTTTGATGGAGCCTCAAACGCACTTGGAAAAGGCATTGGCGCCATCATTACATCCCCTACAGGCGGACATACGCCTTTCACCGCCAGATTATGTTTCAGTTGCACTAACAACATGGTCGAATACGATGCGTGCATCATGGGTATTAAAGCTTCCATTGACTTAAGAATCAAGTTCTTACAAGTGTATGGAGACTCAGCTTTAGTGATCAGTCAGATTAAGGGCGAGTGGGATACGAAGCATCCGAATCTCATTCCGTATCGAGAGCATGTTCTGAGTGTGATCCCCTACTTCGAAGAGATTACTTTTAGTCATATTCCGCGAGAAGAGAATCAGTTGGCAGACGCATTGGCTACTATGTCGTCTATGTTCAAGGTTAGATGGGACAACGAAGCTCCCCAGATCATCATCGAGAAATTCGACGAACCAGCATATTGTTATGAGCTTGATCGAAGAGAAACCTTGGTACTACGATGTGAAGAGGTATCTTGAGACTCGGAATATCCAGGGCATCATCGATGATAAGAAGTTTTGAGAAGATTTGCATCCAAATTCTTCCTCGCGGCATCTTGTACAAGCGCAACCACGACTTGTGCTTACTCCGCTGTGTAGACCGGAAAACAGCGGAACGTATTATGGAAGAGTTACACGAAGGCACATTCGGTACCCACTCCAGTGGACATACGATGGCCAAGAAGATTACGAACAGTTACTATTGGTCCACCATGGGCGATTGTCACCTTCGCCCGATCTTGTCACAAATGCGGTTATGCGGACAAAGTGCACGTACCTCCAGTACCCCTGAATGTTTTTACAGCTCCTTGGCCTTTTGCAATGTGGGGCATTGACATGATCGGGGAAGTCAAGCCCACCGCTTCCAACGGACATTGTTTCATCCTTGTGGCAATTGACTATTTCACCAAGTGGGTATAAGCAGCCTCGTTCGCATCTGTTACCAAGAATGTGGTAGCTCGATTCATCAAACATAATCTTATCAGTCGATATGGCACTCCCGAAAGGATTATCACGGATAATGGCTCAATCTCAACAACAAGATGGTGTTGAACTCGCAGCAGTTCAAGATCAAGCATCACAACTCTTCTCCTTATCGGCCTAAGATGAATTGCGATGGAAGCCGCCAACAAGAACATTAAAAGATTATCTGAGAAGACGGTGACTTACAAAGATTGGCATGAGATGTTACCATTTGCTCTTCATGGTTATCGCTTTTCTGATCTGACGTCAACAGGGCAACTCCTTCTCTCTTGTATACGGTATGGGCAGTTCTACCCATCGAGGTTCGGATACCCTCAACGAGTCCTCGGGGCGGAGTTAAGCGAAGGCGATTGGGTCGAGACTCGCCTTGACCGGATCAACTTGATTGATGGAAAGCGACTCGCATCCATCGTCATGGACAAATCTATCGAAGCGAATGATCGAGCATTTAACAAAGGTCAAGCACCGAGTCTACCAAGTCGGTGATCTAGTAGTCAACGCATCATTCTTCCACAAGGTGATCCAGGGCAAGTGGACTCCCACCTCGAGGGACCATTTGTAGACAAGGCGGTATTTTCCGCGAGCTATGATACTTAGCACCATGGATGGTAAAGACTTCCCACATTAGCGAGACATAGTCAAAAATACTACGCATAAGCGAGACCCGCTAGGTCGCGAACCTAGGCAAAAATGAGGGCATCTGGCGAGCCAAAAGGTTCGGGCAAAAGTTAAGGATATATACAAAATATGTACACGGCAAGTCGAAAACACGAAAAGGCTTGGGAAAAAGGGTATCGGTGGTGAAAACCGAAAGGCGGTTTAGGCAAAAGTTAGGGATTCAAGCATACGACTATGTCTCGTCGAGATCACCTATCTACCGACTACTATCAACATTCAAGATTCAAATGGCGAAAATCAATCCACTCACTTTCTCCTGACAACAAGGAGATGAGATAGTTGAAATATATGAGTACTAGCATAGTTGGAACTTAACGAGATTGTTTCGCATAGCTTTTACTTTTCTTGTGTACAAACTGCTTGGCCATACATACATTTCAAATAAATACAAATTTCTTTCTCTCATGTTGTCGTTTGCATAAAGTCCAACGTTTGCTTTGAATGATTATATGCATCGACAATAAAAATCATTCACAAACATGCGAAAAGTGAACATACAAAGGTAATTTCTGAGCTCCGGGAATTGAGATGACGACGAAAGTCACCAAAACTCCCACAGAACATTAATCCCCAGAGGTGTCACACCACAAACCTTCCCAGTAGTCTGCGTCGAGTCCCGGCGGTGATTCCACCAGTTACACCGTCTTGACGGTAACATCTCATCCCGAGGTATTTATCCCCAACAAGATATCTCTCAAAATTCCCCTTTTCTCCGGCAATGTCCGGACTTGAAACTTGGTCGATAGTGCACGGAAGAAACCTCGTCTTTTATTCCCAGTCGGAGATTACAACGGGCTCTAGATCCTTTTAACCGGTCTCAAGCAACTATCAATTACCTTCCGGCAAGATTTACACAAAATCCCGCGGAGTATCTCCCGGACTCTCCCGGCGAGTGCGTATGAGATCCTCAACAACGTGTTTCTCAATCTCTATCACCCTCAACAATATCTAGGCTCAAGACTTGGTCGGATAGTGCACGGAGGAATCGGGGTTATCTTTCTTCTCGATTTCCATCCTCAAGCAGTCGAAATCCTCAAGCAGAACATTTGCATCTTCTTCAAGATGGATATGTTTTGAAATACCACAACATCTATCATTCATACATTTCTCATAAAGTCATAATATATGCATATGTCATTCATACACATCGTCATGCATCATACTTTGCATAAGACTAACGTTATCCTATCAAAGTTCCTCTTATTTTCTCCAAAACAGGTGAAAATCACTTTTGATAAAGCGGTCCGGGATTAAGACCCGAATCCAGACGGGAAAACTATCTGAAAGACCGCCCTAGTTATCCCCCGACAACTGGTCCAGGATTAAGACCCGAATCCAGACGGGAAAACTATCTGAACGACCGCCCTCGTTGTCCTCCGACAACGGATCCAGGATTAATACCCGAAGCCAGACGGGAAACCTTATCCGAACGATCACAAGTTATTCTCTGATGACAGGCAATGGATCAATACACGAAGCACAACAGGGAAGATATCCACATTTTTCCAATTACTATCCCCTCAGAGTAATCAGCACGAAGATCTACTCTGACCCTCTCTTATTATCAACAGCAACTACAGAGTCTAGCGTACGACTCAGTTGCCTTGGATGGCATCTTAAGCCCATCTCCGACTACTTATCAACATTTCTCCACTTTCAGAATGCTGCATATTTGGTTAAAAAACCAATACAAACCAATAACTTCATTCAAAGATGAGCACGAAGTCTAACGTACGACTCCCTCCTGATGGCATCTTAAGCCCATCTCCATGCTCCTTCGGAAGCGTCTGAGCTGGCGTGCGGCTCACTCCTCAGCACCGATCTCTCTAGATGGCATCTTAAGCCCATCCCTGTCAGCTCTCCTATCAACAATCTTGAGTCTAGCGTACGACTCACTCCCCCAGCAAAATCTTCAACTTCTCCAAATGGCATCTATAAGCCCATTCCCGCATCATCACCAACAGCGAGTGCAAATTTTCAAGTGTACTCGAGTGTTCAATCATCTTCTACCTCTAGGTCACGAAAGGCGAGCATGCCAATCTAACCCTTCCAGTACAAGAAGATTGAACAGGGGCAGCTGTCATACCCCAAAATTTGCCCTCCCTCTTCTCAAGACATTTCATACATCCATACTCAAGGATTCCTCAAGGGTTGATCAGACAAACCCTCTCCTAGACAATCAACCCAAACTAGGGTTTGGTGATTCTCAGATCAAGATGGACTTCCAACATCTCCAATGATCATCATGCCTCCTCATATGCTTCAAAGATTCTCCATGTCAAGTTTCAAGCCTCACAAGTCAAGATTCCTCAGACAATTGCTTAGATGGTTGAAAATCAGTTGTATTGGACAAAAAGTCAACTGTGGTCAACATACAGTCAAACTTCATAAATTTTGGTCAACATCCTCATTTTGAAGTTACATTCATCATTTGATCAATGGTTGATCATGATTCATCAAGAAAATTCAAGATTTGCTCAAACGTCAAACTTTCTAAATTAGGGTTTCTCAGGGAAAAGTCAACTGAACTTTGGCTGAGCATAACTTCTTCATACGTTCTCAGAAATTTTTCCACCACCTCTCATTTTGAAAAGAATTCAATTCTCTACAACTTCATGTCTCACAAGAATGTTCAAAAAATGCTTCATTTGGAAGGTATGGATCAAAATATTACAGGTCCTTTTCAAAGTCAACAAAAAGTCAACATTTTGTTTGAAGATATATTGAGCATGGAAACTCCAATTGACATGAAACCAAAGAGGTTGGTTAGAGGACTCTTAGAGCTTTCCAAAAAGTCCAAGAACACTGAAAAATGTGGAAACTTGAGCAAAATACACCTTGTGCAAATTGGGCAATTTTGAAGAAGTGCACAAAGAGAGATACTTGTAAAAATCAAAATTTTTGCAAATGGGCCTAGTTTTCTTCATTCAAACTTGTTCCTTATACAATTTGGAACATCCAAGCCCAATGCCACGAATTTTATTTTTTTTCTCTTTAATTTGGATTTTATTCATTTAAATACAAATTAAATTCAAAAATAAGGTATAAAATCAAAATTAATTGCAAATTGATTTTTCTCTCATCCTTGAGATCCAAGCAACCAGAAATTTGGAAAATTTCGAAATTGGTCTTGATATGGCAAGAATTTGATTGAAATTGATCAAAAAGAAAATTTGATTTTGTACAAAATCAAATATTTTTCATTGATTGATGATTATTTCTTCCTCAAATCGACTCAATTCCATCCAATATAAATATACAAGGCATAGCACATGAATTAGAGCGGAAAAATTGCTTGGAGAAACCTAACCTAGCTCAAAAAATCGTGCCTCTCAAGCAACTTGCACCACAGTTCTAGCTCGATTCAATTGATTCCAAGCATCCAAACACATTCCTTGACATCTCTGAATCGATCCGGACCTTACATTGTCCAAAAACATCAAGAATTGCAAGAACACGATTTCGGTTTGTCACACTTTTCCAAAATCGAATTCTATTATTCATGCATTTTAACATGTTTTGTTGTTGTTTTGTGATTAGAGCGAAGTTTGCAAGCTTTACGGGTGGTTTGCAAGCTTCATCTTCTAAGTCATCCTTTTTAATTACCAAATATCTCTAGGCCAAGAATATGAATCGACTCATCAAAGCGATTCATAATCACTTGTCTAACTTCAAAATTCAACCCAAGGATAGCCTCAAGCTAATCCAACATATTGCTCAAGCGATGAGTCGCTATTATTCCGGGAACATTAGAACTCACACATAAGCGGGACACCATTATCCATACCACCGTCCTAAATGCAGTCTCCAGAATATCCTCTGCCTTAACACGAATTTGATGATATCCAGACCTCAGATCAATTTTACTAAATCGAGCTCCAACTAAGCGATCCATTAAATCATCAATCCTCGGCAATGGATACCGATTCTTGATCGTCACTTTATTCAATTGCTGTAGTCAACACACAATCTCATCGTACCTTCCTCCTTCTTAGCTAACAACACGCGCACGGCGAAACACTAGGGCGAATAAACTTCTTCTCTAGTAACTCTTCCAGCTGTTTCTTCAACTCGGATGCGCATGCGATAAGGCGCCATCGACACCGGACTAGTTCCAGGAATTAAATCTATGGCAAACTCCACTTCTCTCTTAGGTGGTAGCTCACTAACATCTTCCGGAAACACCTCTGGAAATTCATTCATAACCGGCAATTCATTACTCTTAGCCTTTCCTTTCGCTCCCGTCGAAGAATACAACATAAACGCCACACCATCATTAACAACTACGCAACTCTGATCATCCATCTTAATTCATTGTCCTTATTAGAGTCTTCGTCTACTCATATGGTTCACAAGCTTCTACCACTCTTCATTCATATTCATCACTTTATGCCCCATTTAGATAGTAAGACAATTGTATACCATCCAATACGATTCCGTCTACTATCAACAAGAGATTAAGGGTGATCAAGTCCTCAATTTGTCAATAGACATCCGATAATCATACTGGAGTATAAACCATCATTACCAACACTTTCAGTTCTCAGAATCGTACTTGCCTCTTTGCACTCCCAACTATGACTCACGTCCAAATGATTCCAACAGCTCCAACCACTCTTGTACTGTCTTCTCAAGCAGTACCTCATACCAATGACTTACAATTGGAACATACAGGGAAGCATCTCCTCCCCACTTGGTTTCACACTACTCTGCAATAATCAATCGGAAAAGTAACAAGTACCGGCGGTGTTGTACACACTTGTCGCGTACAAAGGAATAATGACATTAAGACCTTTGGTCAGCGACCGACGATGCTCGATACAACTATTGTAACACCCTTCTAATTACCGCATTTTATAGAAATAATAATCGAATTTTATCCACAATTAGGCGTTACAATTTAAATCATAAAATTGACCAAGCAGTTGTCATGCTTTCCTTTGAAGAATAAATCATACTTAAAGTTATGTTTAACAGTGAAATGAAACATAACAAAATCCGAATACATCATTCAATAGTTATTCGAATCGTAATCAAGACACAATTCAAAACTATTAAAAATATCCATTAAAGTTCAAACAACCGTTTCCCGATGTTACATCTACGAGCACGACAACGACACGCGGACTAATTAACGACTCAACTCTAGAGCTATCCTCACCAACTCAAGCTAATCACTTGGATCTGAAATTGTTAAAGTAAGGGTGAGATTTCAATTCAATATAACATGCATTATCGTTTTAAAATACAACGAATAATCGGATACATTAATCCATTAACCAAACACAAATCATAATCAATTCACAAGGCAGTTCACACAATGAACATGTATATAACAAACAATGGAAATCGCAACACTGGAATCCATCCTAGCATGTTACAATCCCATATGCAATGAGACTCTATGCATGTGGTACCAAAGCGTGAACCGAGTTCACCTGCTCCGTTTATATGTGGAAAGGCGGTGTAAATCCATGATTCGCCCAACCATTGGGTCAAGAATCTAGCCTCACCACCTCAAACCGGGTAAGTCTATTGGCTCTGACAGTTCACTTCCGCACAATGGGAATGAACCAATTTAACAACTGCTCATGCATGCATCATAAAAGCATGCAACATCAATTCAACGGAATATGCTAACAACATAATTCCACATAAATGTCAATACCAATCTATCACATGATAACAACATAATCATGAATTAAATTATCACAAAGCATAAATATGCCAAAAGCTTACTCTTCAATCAGTAAGACTATCACGAGTATATAATAACAATAACACATGATACCAATCCAATCATGAATTAAACCACAAGGAAAAGAAAACATCACATGAACGTCAATCTCCATTCAACTTGTCAAACAATCTAAACCAATTCCACGGTTATGATCTCAACATAATTCACCTATTGCCAATCACCAATGTATCGCATTCAATCATAATGAATAATCAACACAACATTGTAAGCATTAGTTCTCATCCGATAACTCAGGCCATTCATATTAATTTCCCATTATCCTTAACTATCCATACTTTTCCAAAAATCGGGAGCTCGACTATTTTTAAAATAATTTTAGCAAAATAATATTTTCTCTTTTAAAGATAGTATTTTTAATTTAAGAAATAATGCAGCGGCTTTTCGAATCGAGTTACGGTTTAGAAAATATGAATTTTCAAAGTTTAAGTATTTTGAAAAATTGCACATGGAACCGGTTCCTACCTATCTGAGGAACGGTTCTGTGAAGTTAAAAATCTCGCTCCTGTTTTTGAATGGGAACCGGTTCCGACACAGACGGAACGGTTCTGAGCCTTTTCAGTGTTGCCAATTTAACACTGAACTCGGTTCCTCACAGGTTCCCGACCTATAACAACATTTTACGCTACTTTTGACAGCAATATGCATCCTTTATCATTTCCAAACTTTCAAATACGAATTGTGACATTAGGAACACCATTTTATCATCATTTCACACCATTATAACATCAAACAACATAGTTTACTCATCCCTATTCGTTATTTGACACACTAGTGATCCTAATTCCATACACCGACACAAAATAGGGTTTCATTCTATAAACCTATAATCAATTTCCTAACATACCCAATTACCCTATTGATTCCCGAAACCCATAAGACATATTAACCGAAAGAAATCACCCCTTACCTCGCGATGATTCTCGATTTCTTCGGCGTCGGCTTTCCTCTCTTCTCTTCTCTTCTCCAATTCTACGTGACATAGTTTCCTCCAAAAAAAACCTCCTCTTTTCCTTCTTTTCCTTTTTATATTCCTTTTAATATTCCAAATGAAATAAATAATTAATACTTAGTAAAAGTAGAGTGATTTACTCCTCACACCCACTGTTTACTCTGCACACCTCTAACCTTCTTCCTTCAATTAATCCAATTAATTCCGAAAATATAAATACTTAAGACTTTAATTAAATAAATAATTAATTTCTCATTTATTTAATATTGAATTAAATCGGGTGTCACTCTCCCCACTAAAGAGTTTTCGCCCTCGAAAACATACCTTAAACGAAAAGTTCGGGATCGAGTCCTTCATCGACTCTCCGGTTCCCAGTGACATTTCCTTGTTGGTCTTCCCCAATCTACTCTTACGGTGCTATCTCTTTACCACGGATTGCTTCACTTTTCGATCCTCAATTCTCATGATGCTTCAGCGATCAAATTATCCCTTTTGCACATCATCTTCACGAATCTCATGAGACGGATCATGATGTACCTCCTCAATGAGATACATGGAAACATCATACAAATTCATAGCGGCGGCGGTAAAAGCAATCGATAAGCAACTTTCCCAACTCTCTTGGTAATGCGAAGCGGACCGATAAGCGAGTCAACTTCTTTGACTTCAAAGCTCGACCAATACCGGTCATCGGGTAACTCTCATGAACACATGATCTCCTTCACTAAACTCAAGATCTTTCCTCCTCTTATCATGATAACTTTTCTGACGACTCTGAGAAGTTCTCATCTTCTCCTGAATCATCTTAATCTTTTCCAAAGTTTGTTGAACAATCTCTGGTCCAATCACGGCACTTGCTCTAGATTCGTACCAACACAACGAAGTCCGACACCTTCTACCATACAATGCCTCAAACGGAGCCATACCGATGCTCGAATGAAAACTATTGTTGTAGGTAAACTCTATCAACGACAAGTAGCTATCCCAAGCTCCACCTTTCTCTAACACATAAGCCCTCAACAAATCTTCTAACGACTGAATCGTCCTCTCCGTCGACCATCAGTCTGTGGATGATATGCGGAACTCAATCGTAACTTAGTACCCAGAGCTTCCTGCAATCCTGTCCAGGACTTAGACATAACCCTCGGATCTCTATCCGACACAATGCTAGACGGAATACCATGCAACTCACAATCTTCTCCACATACAGTTCTGCCAACCTCTCCATCGGATAATCCATTCTTATCGGAATAAAGTGAGCAGACTTTGTCAATCGGTCGACAATAACCCAAATAGAATCACCGTTCTTCGTTGTTCTCGGCAAACCAGACACGAAATCCTTTGAAATGCCATCCCATTTCCATTCCGGAACACACACTCTATCACCAAATCTCATAACGTCATTCTCACCAATTCGGAACTCACCTCCTTGACCTTGGTTAATCAATGTCAGCTTCAACATACCCAATTCACACTATCGGAAGTAGTCTCACATACCAAACTCAAGTCTCTAAATTGTTCCACTAAATCCAATTCACGAACCATCAACATAGACATATGCAATGACTTCACCTCAATGCATCTCGACAACGTTGCCTTACCGGGTGGTAATTCAAACGAAATCATAATCCTTGAGAATTCTAACCACCTTCTCTACCTCATATTCAACTCGTTACGATCAAATGATACTTCAAGCTCTTGTGATCCTTTGAACACTTCAAGCCGTGAACCATACGAGATAATGCCTCCATAACTTCAAAACAAATACAACGGATGCCAAATTTCAAATCATGGGTCGGATAATTTCTTTCATGCACTTTCAATTGTCTCGAAGCATAAGCCTGACACCTTATCTGCATCACACACCACCTAAACCCATCAATGACGCATCACAATACACAACAAGGGACCCTTCAGTTCGACAAAATTAAAATCGACACTCGTCAACCCCTCTTCCACTCTTGGAATCCTTCCTCACAATCAGAATCCCAAAACAATACACTTGGTTTTACAAATCTATTTCTCGGCACCTTCAATAGCTTCTTCAATTTTCTATATCTAAAGTTGACGTCTTATGCGGTGTCATAGAAATAAGTTTTGTACCGAACAACATTAACAACGACTCCGACTCTCCTCGACCATCACTACGATAAATAAATTACTTACAGGTGCTGGAACCATTTTTAAAACAAAGTTCATCATATTATCTTTCCAACACTTCAAGCGAAACTCAAATCGGACATCAAAACTCAAGTTATGGATTTTACAAGTTTTCGAACAATCTTTGTCGACGGAAATCAATTCCTGTGATAGGTAATCGATTTCCCACCTTGTCAGTGAAAAATCCCAAAACATCATAGAATGCAAAATTTGAGGTCCTAACTTCATACATCACACATCATTCACCATGATTAATTGCGTCAAGTTACAATTCCAATAACCAATTCACATCATTGCATACTTTATATCAACCATTGACAACGACACAATTAATCTTTTCAAGAACACAAAGAGGTAACTCAATGACAACTTCACGATCTACGGAAGTGTTCCAACATTCCAACCAAACCAGCTTCATCTTCTAAAGTCATCCTTTTTAATTACCAAATATCTCCTAGGCCAAGAATATGCATCGACTCATCAAAGCGATTCATAATCACTTGGTTTAACTAAACATTCAACCCAGGATAGCCTCAAGCTAATCCAACATATTGCTCAAGCGATGAGTCGCTATTATTCCCGGGAACATTAGAACTCACACCTAAGCGGGACACCATTATCCATACCACCGTCCTAAATGGGTCTCACGAATATCCTCGCCTTAACACGAATTTGATGATATCCGGACCTCGGATCAATTTTACTAAATACGAGCTCCAACTAAGCGATCCATCAAATCATCAATCCTCGGCAATGGATACCGATTCTTGATCGTCACTTTATTCAATTGCTGTAGTCAACACACAATCTCATCGTACCTTTCTTCTTCTTAGCTAACAACACGCGCGCGGAGAAACACTAGGGACGAATAAACTTCTTCTCTAGTAACTCTTCCAGCTGTTTCTTCAACTCGGACAACTCGGATGCCGACATGCGATAAGGCGCCATCGACACGGACTAGTTCAAGAATTAAATCTATAGCAAACTCCACTTCTCTCTCAGGTGGTAGCTCACTAACATCTTACGGAAACACCTCTGGAAATTCATTCATAACCGGCAATTCATTACTCTCAGCCTTTCCTTTCGCTCCCGTCGAAGAATACAACATAAGCGCCACACCATTATTAACAACTACGTAACTTTGATCATCCATCTTAGCTCATTGTCCTTATTAGAGTCTTCGTCTACTCATATGGTTCACAAGCTTCTACCACACTTCATTCATATTCATCACTTTATGCCCCATTTAGATAGTAAGACAATTGTATACCATCCAATACGATTAGTCTACTATCAACAAGAGATTAAGGGTGATCAAGTCCTCAATTTGTCAATAGACATCCGATAATCATCTTTGAGTATAAACCATCATTACCAACACTTTACATTCTCGAATCGTGCCTCTTTGCACTCCCAACTATGACTCACCTCCAAATGATTCCAACAGCTCCAACCACTCTTGTACTGTCTTCTCAAGCAATACCTCATACCAATGACTTACAATCGGAACATATCCAGGAAGCATCTCTCCTCCCCCACTTAGTTTCACACTACTCCTGCAATAATCAATCAGAAAAGTAACAAGTACCGACAGTGTTGTACACACTTGTCGCGTACAAAGGAATAATGACATTAAGACACTGGTCACAACGACCGACGATGCTCTGATACCACTATTGTAACACCCCTTCTAATTACCCGCGTTTTATAGAAATAATAATCAGAGTTTTATCCACAATTAAGAGGCGTCACAATTTAAATCATAAAAATTGACCAAACAGTTGTCATGCTTTCACTGAAGAATAAATCATACTTAAAGTTATGTTTAACAGCGGAAATGAAACATAACAAAATCCCGAATACATCATTCAATAGTTATTCCAGAATACGTAATCAAGACACAATTCAAGCTATTAAAAATATCCATTAAAGGATTCAAACAACGTTTCGGTGTTACATCTACGAGCGACAACGACGCGGACTAATTAAGCGACTCGACTCTAGAGCTATCCTCACCAACTCTAGCGACTAATCACCGGATCTGAAATTGTTAAAGTAAGGGTGAGATTTCAATTCAATATAACATGCATTATCGTTTTAAAATACAACAGAATAATCGGATACATTAATCCATTAACCAAACACAAATCATAATCAATTCACAAGGCAGTTCACACAATGAACATGTATATAACAAACAATGGAAATTGCAACGGAATCCATCCTAGCATGTTACAATCCCATATGCAATGCGGACTCTATGCATGTGGTATCAAAGCGTGAACCGAGTTCACCTTTGCTCCGTTTATATGTGGAAGGCGATTGTAAATCCATGATTAGCCCACAACCATTGGGTCAAGAATCTAGCCTCACCACCTCGAACCAAGTAAGTCTATTGGCTCTGCCGATTCACTTCCGCACTATGGGAATGAACCAATTTAACAACTGCTCATGCATGCATCATAAAAGCATGCAACATCAATTAAACGGAATATGATAACAACATAATTCCACATAAATGCCAATACCAATCTATCACATGATAACAACATAATCATAAATTAAATTATCACAAAGCTTAAATATGCCAAAAGCTTACTCTTCAATCGTAAGACTATCACGTTATATAATAACAATAACACATGATACCAATCAATCATGAATTAAACCACAAGGAAAAGAAAACATCACATGAGCGTCAATCTCCATTCAACTTGTCAAACAATCTAAACCAATTCACAGGTTATGATCTCAACATAATTCACCTATTGCCAATCACCAATGTATCGCATTCAATCATAATGAATAATCAACACAACATTGTAAGCATTAGTTCTCATCCGATAACTCAGGCCATTCATATTAATTTCCCATTATCCTTAACTATCCATACTTTTTCAAAAATCGGGAGCTCCACTATTTTTAAAATAATTTTAGCAAAATAATATTTTTCTCTTTTTAAAAGATAGTATTTTTAATTTAAGAAATAATGCGGCGGCTTTTCGAATCGAATTACGGTTTAGAAAATATGAATTTTCAAAGTTTAAGTATTTTTGAAAAATTGCACATGGAACCGGTTCCTACCTATCTGAGGAACGGTTCTGTGATTAAAAATCTCGCTCCTGTTTTTGAATGGGAACCGGTTCCGACACGAGCGAGGAACGGTTCGTGAGCCAACTTTTCGTGTTGCCAATTTAACACGGGAACTCGGTTCCTCCCACGAACCGGTTCCCACGACCTATAACAACATTTTACGCTACTTTTGGACAATATGCATCCTTTATCATTTCAAACTTTCAAATCAATTGTGACATTAGGAACACCATTTTATCATCATTTCACACCATTATAACATCAAACAACATAGTTTACTCATCCCTATTCGTTATTTGACACACTAGTGATCCTAATTCCATACACAAAATAGGGTTTCATTCTATAAACCTATAATCAATTTCCTAACATACCCAATTACCCTATTGATTCCCGAAACCCATAAGACATATTAACAGAAAATCACCCTTACCTCGCGATGATTCTCGATTTCTTCGGCGTCGGCTTTCCTCTCTTCTCTTCTCTTCTCCAATTCTACGTGACATAGTTTCCTCCAAAAAAAACCTCCTCTTTTCCTTCTTTTCCTTTTTATATTCCTTTTAATATTCCAAATGAAATAAATAATTAATACTTAGTAAAAGTAGAGTGATTTACTCCTCACACCCTTTGTTTACTCTAACCTTCTTCCTTCAATTAATCCAATTAATTCCGAAAATATAAATACTTAAGACTTTAATTAAATAAAAAATTAATTTCTCATTTATTTAATATTCGAATTAAATCGGGGTGTCACAACTCTCCCCCACTAAAAGAGTTTTCGCCCTCGAAAACATACCTTAAACGAAAAGTTCGGGATCTGAGTCCTTCATCGACTCTCCGGTTCCCAGTGACATTTCCTTGATTTGGTCTTCCCGATCTACTCTTGGTGCTATCTCTTTACCACGGATTGCTTCACTTTTCGATCCTCAATTCTCATGATGCTTCAGCGATCAAATTATCCGCTTTTGCACATCATCTTCACAGATCTCATGAGACGGATCCGCAATGTACCTCCTCAAGCTGAGATACATGGAAACATCATGCAAATTCATAGCGGCGGTAAAGCAATCGATAAGCAACTTTCCCAACTCTCTTGGTAATGCGAAGCGGACCGATAAGAGTCAACTTCTTTGACTTCAAAGCTCGACCAATACCAGTCATCGGAGTAACTCTCATGAACACATGATCTCCTTCACTAAACTCAAGATCTTTCCTCCTCTTATCATGATAACTTTTCTGACGACTCTGAGAAGTTCTCATCTTCTCCTGAATCATCTTAATCTTTTCCAAAGTTTGTTGAACAATCTCTGGTCCAATCACGGCACTTGCTCTAGATTCGTACCAACACAACGAAGTCCGACACCTTCTACCATACAATGCCTCAAACGGAGCCATACCGATGCTCGAATGAAAACTATTGTTGTAGGTAAACTCTATCAGCGACAAGTAGCTATCCCAGCTCCACCTTTCTCTAACACACAAGCCCTCAACAAATCTTCTTGTTGAATCGTCCTCTCCGTCGACCATACATGCATGGATGATATCACGGAACTCAATCGTAACTTAGTACCCAGAGCTTCCTGCAATCCTGTCCAGGACTTAGACATAACCCTCGGATCTCTATCCGACACAATGCTAGACGGAATACCATGCAACTCACAATCTTCTCCACATACATTACCAACCTCTCCATCGGATAATCCATTCTTATCGGAATAAAGTGGCGAGACTTTGTCAATCGATCGACAATAACCCAAATAGAATCACCGTTCTTCGTTGTTCTCGGCAAACCGGACACGAAATCCTTTGAAATGCCATCCCATTTCCATTCGGACACACTCTATCACCAAATCTCATAACGTCATTCTCACCAATTGAACTCACCTCCTTGACCTTGGTTAATCAATTATTCACACTATCTAGTCTCACACCAAGTCTCACACTAAATGATAATACATGACTCCACTATGCATCTCAATATTGTTCCTTAACGTTGCCTTACGGTGGTAATTCAAACCGAAATCATAATCCTTGAGAATTCTAACCACCTTCTCTACCTCATATTCAACTCGTTACGATCAAATGATACTTCAAGCTCATGAACACTTCGTGAACCATGATAATGCCTCCATAACTTCAAAACAAATACAACGGATGCCAAATTTCAAATCATGGGTGGGATAATTTCTTTCATGCACTTTCAATTGTCTCGAAGCATAAGCCACAACACCTTATCTGCATCAACACACCACCTAAACCCATCAATGACGCATCACAATACACAACAAGGGACCCTTCAGTTAAACAAAATTAAAATCGAACTCGTCAACCCCTCTTCCACTCTTGGAATCCTTCCTCAATCGAATCCCAAAACAATACACTTGGTTTTACAAATCTATTTCTCTCAGCACCTTCAATAGCTTCTTCAATTTTCTATATCTAAAGTTGGCGTCTTATGCGGTGTCATAGAAATAAGTTTTGTACCGAGCGACATTAACAACGACTCCGACTCTCCTCAACCATCACTACGATAAATAAATTACTTACAGGTCTGGAACCATTTTTAAAACAAAGTTCATCATATTATCTTTCCAACACTTCAAGCGAAACTCAAATCGGACATCAAAACTCAAGTTATGGATTTTACAAGTTTTCGAACAATCTTTGTCGACGAAATCAATTCCCTGTGATAGGTAATCGATTTCCCACCTTGTCAGAGTGAAAAATCCCAAAACATCATAGAATGCAAAATTTGAGGTCCTAACTTCAACATACCGCATCACACATCATTCACCATGATTAATTGCGTCAAGTTACAATTCCAATAACCAATTCACATCATTGCATACTTTATATCAACCATTGACACTGACACAATTAATCTTTTCAAGAACACAAAGAGGTAACTCAAGACAACTTCACGATCTCGGAGTGTTCCAACATTCCAACCAAACCAGCTTCATCTTCTAAGAGTCATCCTTTTTAATTACCAAATATCTCTAGGCCAAGAATATGCATCGACTCATCAAAGCGATTCATAATCACTTGGTTTAACTTCAAACATTCAACGAGGATAGCCTCAAGCTAATCCAACATATTGCTCAAGCGATGAGTCGCTATTATTCCCAGGGAACATTAGAACTCACACCTAACTGGGACACCATTATCCATACCACCGTCCTAAATGCAGTCTCCTGAATATCCTCTGCCTTAACACGAATTTGATGATATCCAGACCTCAGATCAATTTTACTAAATACTGAGCTCCAACTAAGCGATCCATCAAATCATCAATCCTCGGCAATGGATACGATTCTTGATCGTCACTTTATTCAATTGCCTGTAGTCAACACACAATCTCATCGTACCTTTCTTCTTCTTAGCTAACAACACCGGCGCACCCCACGGAGAAACACTAGGACGAATAAACTTCTTCTCTAGTAACTCTTCCAACTGTTTCTTCAACTCAGACAACTCAGATGCCGACATGCGATAAGGCGCCATCGACACCGGACTAGTTCCAAGAATTAAATCTATAGCAAACTCCACTTCTCTCTCAGGTGGTAGCTCACTAACATCTTAGGAAACACCTCACGGAAATTCATTCATAACCGGCAATTCATTACTCTCAGCCTTTCCTTTCGCTCCCGTCGAAGAATACAACATAAACGCCACACCATTATTAACAACTACGTAACTTTGATCATCCATCTTAGCTCATTGTCCTTATTAGAGTCTTCGTCTACTCATATGGTTCTCAAGCTTCTACCACACTTCATTCATATTCATCACTTTATGCCCCATTTAGATAGTAAGACAATTGTATACCATCCAATACGATTCCGTCTACTATCAACAAGAGATAAGGGTGATCAAGTCCTCAATTTGTCAATAGACATCCGATAATCATCTTTGGAGTATAAACCATCATTACCAACACTTTACATTCTCGAATCGTACTTGCCTCTTTGCACTCCAACTATGACTCACCTCGAATGATTCCATGACTCCAACCACTCTTGTCTTGTCTTCTCAAGCAATACCTCATACCAATGACTTACAATCGGAACATATCCGGAAGCATCTCTCCTCCCCACTTGGTTTCACACTACTCTGCAATAATCAATCGGAAAAGTAACAAGTACAAGCGGTGTTGTACACATCGGCGTACAAAGGAATAATGACATTAAGACCTTTGGTCACGCGAAGCGATGCTCACGATACCACTATTGTAACACCTTCTAATTACCCGCGTTTTATAGAAATAATAATCGAGTTTTATCCACAATTAAGGCGTCACAATTTAAATCATAAAAATTGACCAAGCAGTTGTCATGCTTTCCTTTGAAGAATAAATCATACTTAAAGTTATGTTTACGGTGAAATGAAACATAACAAAATCCGAATACATCATTCAATAGTTATTCGAATCGTAATCAAGACACAATTCAAGCTATTAAAAATATCCATTAAAGGATTCAAACAACCGTTTCGGTGTTACATCTACGAGCACGACAACGACGCGGACTAATTAAGCGGCTCGACTCAGAGCTATCCTCACCAACTCTAAGCGACTAATCGCCGGATCGAAATTGTTAAAGTAAGGGTGAGATTTCAATTCAATATAACATGCATTATCGTTTTAAAATACAACAGAATAATCGGATACATTAATCCATTAACCAAACACAAATCATAATCAATTCACAAGGCAGTTCACACAATGAACATGTATATAACAAACAATGGAAATTGCAACACTGGAATCCATCCTAGCATGTTACAATCCCATATGCAATGCAGACTCTATGCATGTGGTATCAAAACGTGAACCGAGTTCACCCACTGCTCCGTTTATATGTGGAAAGACAGTGTAAATCCATGATTCGCCCACAACCATTGGGTCAAGAATCTAGCCTCACCACCTCCAAACCAAGTAAGTCTATTGGCTCTGCCAGTTCACTTCCGCACTATGGGAATGAACCAATTTAACAACTGCTCATGCATGCATCATAAAAGCATGCAACATCAATTAAACGGAATATGATAACAACATAATTCCACATAAATGCCAATACCAATCTATCACATGATAACAACATAATCATAAATTAAATTATCACAAAGCTTAAATATGCCAAAAGCTTACTCTTCAATCAGTAAGACTATCACCAGTATATAATAACAATAACACATGATACCAATCCAATCATGAATTAAACCACAAGGAAAAGAAAACATCACATGAACGTCAATCTCCATTCAACTTGTCAAACAATCTAAACCAATTCACGGTTATGATCTCAACATAATTCACCTATTGCCAATCACCAATGTATCGCATTCAATCATAATGAATAATCAACACAACATTGTAAGCATTAGTTCTCATCCGATAACTCAGGCCATTCATATTAATTTCCCATTATCCTTAACTATCCATACTTTTCCAAAAATCGGGAGCTCGACTATTTTTAAAATAATTTTAGCAAAATAATATTTTTCTCTTTTTAAAAGATAGTATTTTTAATTTAAGAAATAATGCAAAGCGGCACTTTCGAATCGAATTACGGTTTAGAAAATATGAATTTTCAAAGTTTAAGTATTTTTGAAAAATTGCACATGGAACCGGTTCCTACCTATCTGAGGAACGGTTCTGAAGTTAAAAATCTCGCTCCTGTTTTTGAATGGGAACCGGTTCCGACACGAGGCGAGGAACGGTTCGTGAGCCAACTTTCGGTGTTGCCAATTTAACTGGGAACTCGGTTCCTCCCACGAGGGCGGTTCCCACGACCTATAACAACATTTTACGCTACTTTTGGACAATATGCATCCTTTATCATTTCAAACTTTCAAATACAATTGTGACATTAGGAACACCATTTATCATCATTTCACACCATTATAACATCAAACAACATAGTTTACTCATCCCTATTAGTTATTTGACACACTAGTGATCCTAATTCCATACAGAGCACAAAATAGGGTTTCATTCTATAAACCTATAATCAATTTCCTAACATACCCAATTACCCTATTGATTCCGAAACCCATAAGACATATTAACAAAGAAATCACCCTTACCTCGCGATGATTCTCGATTTCTTGATCGGCTTTCCTCTCTTCTCTTCTCTTCTCAATTCTCGTGACATAGTTTCCTCCAAAAAAAACCTCCTCTTTTCCTTCTTTTCCTTTTTATATTCCTTTTAATATTCCTTTTAATATTCCAAATGAAATAAATAATTAATACTTAGTAAAAGTAGAGTGATTTACTCCTCACACCCCTTTGTTTACACCTCTAACCTTCTTCCTTCAATTAATCCAATTAATTCCAAAAATATAAATACTTAAGACTTTAATTAAATAAATAATTAATTTCTCATTTATTTAATATTGGAATTAAATCGGGGTGTCACAGATTTGCTTGCACGTTTGGATTTGTATTCCTAAAGGAGAGTAGATTAGTCCTTACTAACCTTTGTAGTTCGGCTTTTAGCGCTATGCAATGCTCGAGATCATGACCCGGTGCCCCTTGATGAAAAGGGCAAGACACGTCTGCTTTGTACCACCATGGTAATTTGTTTGGTACCGGAGGTGGTGACCTTGTTTGCACAAGATTCCTTTCTATGTCGGGATATAATCGTATGCGTCATCGAATTGGGTCAAATGCGAGACCAGCGCAGTTCGATTGTTGAATTGTGGAGCTGTTGTCGGCGGTTGAGTTTCTTTGGAGCTGAGCCATTCTTGTATTTGGACTTGCATTAACAGTGGGTGCTATGGTAGCTACCTGTCGTTGTTGACTGACATTCTTCCTTGGTTTCCCTCGGGATACCATTCCTATGTCATGTTCCTTTTTCTTTGGAAAACTGGTTCCAATCCTTTTAGTTCCACTGGAAGATCCTATTTCTTTGACTAGGCGTCCTGTTCGAACTCCTTCCTCTAGTCGCATTCCCATGCTTACCATCTCGGTAAAATCTCCGGGAGCGCTTGTGATCATGCGTTCGTAGTAAAATGGGCCAGGAGTATTCAAGAAAACCTTGGTCATTTCCTTCTCCTCTAACGGTGGGTTGACTTGGGCGACAATTTCCCTCCAACGTTGGGCGTACTCTTTGAATGTCTCTTTTTCCTTCTAAGACATGGAGCGAAGTTGATCCCGATCTGGAGCCATGTCCAAGTTAAATTTATATTGTTGGACAAAGGCTTCGCCTAAGTCATTGAATGTCTGGATATTCGCACTATCTAGCCCCATGTACCATTTCAGTGCGGCACCGGTAAGACTGTCTTGAAAATAGTGGATGAGCAATTGGTGATTGTCGTTATATGTAGACATCTTCCTAGCGTACATCGTAAGATGACTCTGCGGGCAGGAATTTCCTTTATACTTTTCAAAGTCAGGGACTTTGAACTTTGCGGGTATCCTTACACGAGGAACCAGGCACAGATCGTGGGCATTCTTCCCAAACAATTCCTTTCCACAGATTGTTTTGATCTCAAGCTGCATCTTAAGGAGTTGTTCCTGGAGATTCTCCATCGGGCCACGAGGATTCGTGTTGTCGCCTGGATTATGATAGACTTCTTCGACTGTAGTAGTGTGAACTACAGATGCTGAGTTAGTCATTGAAATTCCTGGCAACAGATACTTGATGTCACAGAGAATGTTATGACACAATATCTGACACTCTGTTAACAATACACAAACCAAATTCAAACAGCAGTAAAGAACACAATAAATTGTTTACCCAGTTTAGTGTCTAACTACACCTACATCTGGGGGCTACCAAGCCAGGGAGGAAATCCACTATTAGTAGAATTAATTCAGGAATAAACCAACCAGTTTATCTCTTTCACTTAAAACCTACCAAATGCAACTTCAATCTAAGTCCTACTTAGACCTAAGTTACTCACTCCCCTCAATCACGGTGATATCAACCTATTAAATAATTGAATTGTGAAGACACACTTCAATAAACTATCTTGATCTTGCTTCAAAGATTCAATCAAGAGACAAACACTCGTGCTTCAATTCTTTGAGTGATAAACTACCCTTACAAACAAATCCTAGTCCAAGGCACTTATCAATTGATAGTTGCTTGGCTCACAAGAGTAACTATAATTACACAAATAACAACCTGCTAAATCTTCAATACATTCTAGAGGCACAGCAGCAGTGTAAGGGTTCTAATCCTTTTATAGAAGCAGTCCTGAAACTTCAGGTTTGGGCTTCCATAAAGATAGGTAGGGTTCACTTAATTAATCCTAAAAACATGGTCTTTTCAACAACCAATTTAGATTTAACTAAGATTAACCTAACAGCCACGTGAGCATACATTTAATATGAGAAAAACATATCTGACTCAACAAACTACGAAAAGTCTCGGGAAAAGCAGTTACGAGCAGAATGTCACCCTGAATGTCATAACATCTGTT
Organism: Vicia sativa; assembly: GCA_021764765.1. NCBI lineage: Eukaryota > Viridiplantae > Streptophyta > Magnoliopsida > Fabales > Fabaceae > Vicia > Vicia sativa. The sequence continues at coordinate 205,522,348 of CM038796.1, forward strand.
ATGACATCAGGATATTTTCTGCAGAATTTCCAGCACAGCTTTTATCTTCCAGTTTTGAGTTGTCCTTTAACATCCTTATCAAGTAGGATTTATCTTCAATCTCTGAATGTCATGACATTTATCAAGACATTGCCATAGCCTAATTTTACCAAAAAGTAATGCCAACTTAAAACACTAACAAACTCCCCCTTTGGCACATTTTTGGCTAAAACTACTTAAGTCATCAGTACCTATCGTGAGAAGAAAAAAACTAGTTCTAAGCTATCCTAAGCTTAAAGAAACTAGAACCTAGATGTTAGTGTTTTAAGTTGGCATCAATTTTAGTAAAACTAGGCTTTAGAAATGTCATGATAGACGTCATTGACATTCAGAGATTGAAGATAAATCCTATTGGACAAGGATGGTAAAAATCATTCGAGGCGGGAAGCTAAATGTCTGGAAATCTAAGCGATCGATGTCATGGATGTTATGATGTCGATGTTTTGCGAATCGATTTTCTGATTTTTAGGAAGTTTGTTGAGCATTATGCTTTTGCATTGTTAAGCATGCTCACGTGGCTGGAATTAAACAATTAAATCTAAATTGGTTGAAAAGACTAGGAGAAAATTAAGTGAACCTAGCTATCTTTATGGAAGCAAAATTGAGCGCTATATAAAATTCAACCCTTACTCACGCCTCGGATATTATTGAAGACATTGAAAACTTTTATTTGTGTCTTGATAAAATTTAAGTTGGTTTGTGTCTTTATTAGGATTAGTAGCAGTTGGTATTTGTAATTCTAGTTTCTCTTGTGAGCCAAGCAACTTTAAATTGTTAAAGTGCATTGGACTGGATTTCTTTGTAAGGGTAGTTTATCACTCAAGCTTTGCTGCAGTGTCTCTTGATGTAAGCGGCGAGATCAAATGTATTGTGTGTGTCTTCACAATTCAATTAAACAATAGGTTGATATCACTGCTTGATGATGAGAGAACTCATATCTAAGTAGGACTTAGGTAAAAGTGTCATTGGGTAGTGATTAAGTGGAAGGCATCAGCGTGAGTTGGTTGTAGGGTCTTTGAATTGATACTACTAATAGTGAACTTTATCCACGGCTTGGTAGCCTCAGGGCGTAGGTTTGTTAGAACAGGCGGGTGAACAACTTATTGTGTTATTCTTGCTTTATATATTCTTGTGTGAATTGTCAAAGCGTTAATCGGATCTTGTGTCATAACATTCTGTGACATTCGTATCTGCCGAAATTTCAATTGGCATCGGGCGGGCACCATGCTTGTTATTTGGGTGAGATCTAGGGATTATAGTTTACGGCTTAATGGATAAGGAAGCGAGTTTGGAGGTAGACCACCTATGCGGATGGGTCTAATTATGAGTATTGGAAGCCTCGTATGGTTGCCTTCCTAAGATCGGTGGATATCAAGGCTTGGAGGCTGGCGATAAAGGATGGAAACATCCAACCAAGGTTGAGAAAGATGGGACTCTTGTCTTGAAACACGAGGAGGAATGGAGCAAAGAGGAAGAGGCGGCTGCAGGAAATTCTAAAGCTTTGAATGCTCTATTCAATGGTATTGGCGAAATATCTTTAGACTTGTCCATCAATGTGAGCTGGCCAAGGATGTTTGGGGCACTCTCAAAACTACTCATGAGGGACATCCAAGGTGAAGATGTCAAGACTTGGATGCTCACTACCAAATTTGAGAATTTGAAGATGAAGGAAGATGAGACTATTCATGAGTTTCACATGAATATCTTGGAGATTGCCAACACCTCAGGAGCTCTTGGTGAAAAGATGTCAGAGGAGAAGCTGGTGAGGAAAATTCTCAGATCCTTGCCTAAGAGATTTGTAATGAAAGTAACTGCAATAGAGGAGGCACAAGACATCAGCACCTTGAAGGTTGAAGAACTTGTTGGATCTCTCATGACTTTTGAGATGGGAATCGGTGAACACATTGGCGGGGAAGAACAAAAGCATAGCACTTGTATCCAACACTGAAGAAGGATGCAAGATGGAAGATGAGGAGAAGATATCTGAAGCTATAGCTATGCTTGGAAGACAGTTCAACAAGCTCATCAAGAGGTTTGATCCAAAGTCCAGGTCAAATATCAAGGACATTCCATCGACATCAGATCTTATGACTCCAGTGGAAGATCAAGTCGAAGAAAAGGAAGTCAAAGCGAGAGGTCAATGTCATGAATGTGAAGGATATGGACATATTAGAACTGAATGCCCCACCTTTCTTAGAAACAAAAGGAAGGGGTCACTTGGTGCGATTCGGAAGTGAATCGAGGAAGAAGCGACTAATCTTGTCACTTGCACCCTCGGAATTGTAATTCGGATAATGACTCTAGTGATGAAGAAGTGACCTTTGAAGAACTTGTGATACTTACAAGCGTGTATCGAAGTGGTGAAGTATGTCGACTAAATGAAAAGCGAAAAAGGCGATTGAGAAGTTGGAGGTGAAAATGTGGTGGAAGAAGGAGAATACAATCACTATAAGTCATCTCAGCGGTGAAATTGTAGTGTTAAATTCCAAGCTTGATCGGATGACAAAATCATCAAAAATTTGGGCCAGTAGTGGAAGAAATCCTTGACTTGGACAAAATGTTGGAAATAAGCATGGTCTAGGATATGGGGCTGAAAAGGAACACATTAGTGAAAAAAAGGAAGAAGAGGCATGAAACCAAGGTCAAAGCAAATGTCACAACATAAAGCGAAATGCTTACGGCTCGGGACATGTGTTGCTAAGAAATTTCTTGATAAAGGAAGAAAACGAGACGATAAGGCAATGTCAAAGCGGATGTCACAACATCGGGATCGAGAAACATGAAGAAGAAGTTTCAAAGATGGAGATGTCATCAACATGGAAGGTTTAGACACATAAAACCCATACATTATAGGCTACATGGATTCCCTAATCGGTGCCTATGTTAAGCCTAAAAACATCAAAGTACCATACACTCAAAAGTGGAAGAAGAATGAAGCATTGATAGCTCACACTTCTCGAGTATGCCAAGGAAGATTGGTACTTTGACGTGGGTGTTCAAACATATTGGAATAAAAACCTCTTGAATAATGTCAAACCTCACTACTGACTTTGTTACCTTTGGAGATGGAGCCAAAGGAGAAATCGGAGGTGTTGGAAATTTGGACTCACGGAGTTCCAAATCTAAGTGGAGTGTTCTTTGGTAAAGGCAGCGCTAACCTCATAAGCATAAGTCAACTATGTGATATGGGATTCAAAGTTAATTTCACTAGAGTGCGAATGTCTTGTAATCAATGATAAACAAAGTAGTTATGAGAGAATCGGATCAAGACAAGCTGCTACATGTGGAATCGAGAACACCAACCTCTCTTATGTGTGCACCACAGACAAGGATGAAAAGGAAGTAAAGTTGTGGCATCAAAAACTTGGACATCTGCATCTCAGAGGAATGAAAAAGATCATCTCAATGGAGGCTGTCAGAGGGATACCAAGACTTCACATTGATGAAGGAAGGGTGTGTGGTGAGTGCCGGGTTGGAAAGCCGAATGTCACCCAATGTCTAAACATCGGACCACATCTAAAGTCTTTGGGGCTGCACATGGACTTGATGTGGCCTATCTGAGTTGAAAGTCTTGGTGGAAAAAGATATGCCTATGTTGTTGTGGATGACTTCTCCAGATTCACCTGGATAAACTTCACCAAAGAAAAATCTGAAGTGTTTGATGTCTTTAAGGAGTTATGCAAAGACTACGAGAGAGAGAAGGAAAGGCATGTTGTCGAATAAGTGACCATGGAAAGGAATTTGAGAATAGCAAGTTTGATGAATTACATTTCCTCGAGAGGGATCAATCATGAGTTTTCTTCTCCTATAACACCTCAACAAAATGGGGTTGTGGAGCGAAAGAATAGGACTATCGAGAATCTGAGCAATGATTCATGCTAAGAAACTCCTATTCACTTTTGGGTGAAGCCATGAATACGACTTGCTATGTTCTGTGAGGTCACCTTAAGAAGAGCGCCTCCACCTGTATGAACTATGGAAAGGAAGAAAACCAAGCGTGAAATACTTTCATGTGTTTGGTAGCAAATGCTATATTACGACGGATCGTGATCAAGGAAAAATGGACTCTAAGAGTGATGAAGGCATTTTTGGGATACTCCTAAGCAATGAGCATATAGGGTATTCAACTCCAGAACCCGGGTTATGATGGAGTCTATTAATGTCATTGTTGATGATCATTATCGAGAACACAATGTCCCATATGATGTTGAGACATGGTTTGAGACATCACCTCAAGTACTGATAAGGAAAATGTATCTACTCCTACTTCACCTAAATCGAACACGAGGAAGCAAACAAAGATCCCTCAATCGAGTTCGGAAAGATCATCAAAGGATCTCATCATTGGAGACCCAACCAAAGGTGTTGTTACAAGATCGGAGAAATTGTCTCAAACTCCCGTGTCAAAAATAGAGCCAAAGAATGTCAAAGAAGCTCTATGTGATGAATTTTGGATTGGAGCAATGCAAGAGAATTGAACAGTTCAAGCAACATGAAGTATGGGAATTAGTTCCTAGACGGAAGAAACAAACATCATAGGTACAAAGTGGATCTACAAGAACAAGTCGATGCGAGAAGGTGTCACCGGGAATAAAGCAAGACTTGTTGCTCGGGTTACACTCGGGTTGAGGAGTTGACTTTGATGAGACTTTTGCACGGTGGCGGTTGGAATCAATCGAGCTTCTACTAGGAGTTGCTTGCATTACGAAATTCAAATTATTTCAAATGGATGTGAAAAGTGCCTTCCTAAATGGCTACTTAAATGAGGAAGTATATGTAGAAACGACCTAAAGTTTGTGGATCCAAGTTTTCTGAACATGTCTACAAATTAAGAAAAGCTCTATATGGACTAAAACAAGCTCCTAGGGCCTGGTATGAAAGGCTGACCAAGTTCCTTACAGACAAAGGATACAGGAAAGGAGGATTGGATAAAACTCTCTTTGTCAAGAATGAAGGTGGGAAGGTTATGGTGGCTCAAATCTATGTTGATGACATAGTATTTGGAGGAATGTCAGAGACAATGGTGAAACACTTTGCCAATCAAATGCAAGCAGAGTTTGAAATGAGTCTCATGGGAGAGTTAACTTACTTCCTTGGATTGCAAGTCACACAGATGGAAGATTCAACATTCCTTTCACAAAGCAAGTATGCAAGGAATATTGTCAAGAAGTTTGGAATGGAGATACCCGATATAAAGGACTCCTGCTCCTACACATTTGAAGTTGACCAAGGATGCAAGTGGTGAAAAGGTTGATCAAAGTTTATATAGAAGCATGATAGGCACTTGTTGTACCTAACGCCAGTGGACTGACATTATCGGTTGGGGTATGTGCAAGATATCAAGTGAACCTAAAGTAAGTCACATTAACCGGTGAAAAGAATCACGAAGTATGTGAGTGGAACTTGCAATTATGGTATCCTATATTCCATGGATGTGAACCAATGCATACGGATATTGTGATCTTGTTGAAATCTTGAGTCTTGAAAAGTACCTACGGAGGATGCTTCTTCTTGGGAAACAATCTTGTTTCTTGGTTTAGTAAACAAAGCGTGTCCCTATCCTTCTTTGGTGAATACATAGCGGTGGTAGCGATTGCTCTCAAATAGTGCGGATAAGCGGATCTTTGTGCGAGTACAATGTCACAGGATGTCATGACATTGTCTTGTGACAATCTGAGTGCTATTAATATATCAAAGAATCCTATACAACACGGTGGGACTAAGCACATAGACATCGGACATCACTTCATCGAGAGAACTTGTGGAGGAGAAGGTGATTAAATTGGATCATGTAGTCACAGAACTTCATTGGTGACATTTTACCAAGGCACTTGATGCTAGCCAATTTGAAAATTTAAGGAACAAGCGGGCATTTGTCGGTATGAGGAATTGTAGCAATTAAGATTGCTTCAAGAAAGAGGAGAGACCACTTATTAATTATAAATGGGTCATTTGATTATTTCCCTATTATTTTATAAAGTTCAAGAATGTGAAAAGACTCCTCCATATAATAGCCTTTTCATTTGAAAGTATCATATCTTCTCCATCCAATAGATACTCTCAAACACTTCGTCATTCTTGGTCTTTGATTCTCAACCCTTCTCAACACAACATGTCTTCCTCATCCTCTTCATCCCAAGACTCTGACTGTCCATCTCCCACCATGGCAGAGATAAGGGCAAGCGTTGAAGCCTTCAACATTGGACGGTGAAGTTCTCCCCTCATCGTTCCCTGGCAACTGAGAATCACCATGCTCAGAATACCCAAAGGTCATCTGCTATTTATACGGGTAAGATTTTTGCCTCATCCTCATCTGTTCCCCCTGAGATAAGAAATAGGGAAGGTACCAGGTATGTTGAGGGAGCCATTGATAGGATAGTCACGAGTCCTGGGCGAAATCTCCTTCACAGGAATTACATCCCCACAGATCAAGGCACGCTAGCCCTAGTTTAGCGGATGATCCGAGATGTCACAAAAGATGTCATGACATCGATGATCAAATCCATGCAACACATGTGGACTCGATGCTCTTCTTGATTCCCTGTCAAAACAAAGGGTGGTATTTACGGTTCTCAAGATGAAAAGAACGGCGGAACTTCTTCAAGGAAGTATAGAGCCAAATTCTTTGGTGCAAAATGCAAGAGAACTCAATGGCCAAGAAAGGAAAGCTCTGGACTGCAAAGTCGTCGGCTTACGATTAATTTGAACAGTGCGGCAATAGTGCGATCTTGATAACAATGAAAATGGCCCCTCATCAAGGAGCAGCGATCTATTCTTTGTGATGATTTTGTTTTGTTCTCATCAACTATTTTTGTTCCATTTTGTTTGGATATTTGTATGTTTTTGTTGTTGACAAATTTGTAAGGCCCACAGCAGAGATGTACCCCTTTATTTAAATTTTTATGCTTGCATGCTTGGCAAGTGTATGGGTTCCTTTGGCCCTTTATGGCTAAAAGGGAGAAGAAATCTTGGGAAGTATTGATGTTTGGGAAACTATATAGAGTTGTATGGGGTTTAAAATTTTGTGGGCAATTGTATGTGGGCAATTGTGGGAAGTATGAGATTTTGTATGGGTAGAATTTATCTTCTATTAGTTCTAGGTACTTAAAGCTTAGGAAAGCTTAGGGAAACTCAGAACTAGGTAATAGTCTTCTGCGCATTTGTACTCGATAGGTCTATTTGTTTTAGCCAAAAATGTGCCAAAGGGGGAGTTTGTTAGTGTTTTAAGTTGGCATCAATTTTGGTAAAACTAGGCTTTAGAAATGTCATGATAGGCGTCATTGACATTCGAGATTGAAGATAAATCCTCTTGGACAAGGATGGTAAAATCATTTCGAGTGGGAAGCTAAAATGTCTTTGGAAATACAGAAAATAGTCGATGTCATGGATGTTATGACATTCGATGTGTTTATTCTGAGAATCGGTTTTCTGAGATTTTCGGGAAGTTTGTTGAGCATTTATTTATGCTTTTACATTATTAGAAAGCATGCTCACGTGGCTGCTAGGTTAAACTTAATTAAATCTAAATTGGTTGTTGAAAAGACCATATTTTTAGGAGAAAATTAAGTGATCCTAGCTATCTTTATGGAAGCCCAAAGCGAAGATTGAGCGCTTCTATATAAAGAATTCAACCCTTACTCTCCACGCCTCGGATATTATTGAAGACATTGAAGGCTTTTATTTGTGTCTTGTTAAGAATTTACGATTGGTTTGTGTCTTGTTAGGATTAGTATGATTGGTATTTGTAATTCTAGTTTCTCTTGTGAGCCAAGCAACTTTAAATTGTTAAAGTGCATTGGACTAGGATTTCTTTGTAAGGTAGTTTATCACTCAAAGCTTTGAAGCACAGTGTTTGTCTCTTGATTGTAAGCTTTGAGCGAGATCAAGATAGTGTATTGAAGTGTGTCTTCACAATTCAATTAAACAATAGGTTGATATCAACTGCGGTGATTGAGGGGTGGTGAACTCATATCTAAGTAGGACTTAGGTAAAGTGTCATTGGGTAGTGATTAAGTGAGAAGGGCATCAGCTGTGAGTTGGCTGTAGGGTCTTTGAATTGATACTACTAATAGTGAACTTTATCCCTGGCTTGGTAGCCTCCAGACGTAGGTTTGTTAGAACCGAACTGGGTGAACAACTTATTGTGTTATTTACTACTTTATATATTTACTGTGTGAATTGTCAAAGCAGTGTCAGATACTGTGTCATAACATTCTCTGTGACATTCAGTATCTGCTGCCAGGAATTTCACTAGAGATAAGATAAATTCTACCCATACAAAATTCCCAATTCCCACAATTGCCCACATGAAATTTCATACTGTTGCCCACAATTCCCAATTTCCCAATATAGTTTCCCACAATAGAAATTTCATACAGTTTCCCAATTTCCCAATACAGTTTCCCACAATAGTTCTTCTCCCCCTTTTTAGCCACAAAGGGGCCAAAGAAAAAAGTACTAGTGCCCCAATCATTCATTCATATATGAAGAAAAGTACCAGCACAATATTTACAGTTATAGCTCAGTCAAAGGATTACAATTCTTTCAACAAAATGATTACAATCTTCCAAAATACAAACCAGGGAAAAATACAGTACAGTAAACAGGATTTAAACAACAAGGCAATAGACAACAATGGACAGGCTTCAATCTCAAGTGCTCTCTTCTCCAGAAGGAACACTATGAAAGCATCTTACGAACTCCTTGCCGACCATCGAACATCCTCATTTCGACATCAACGACCTCATCGTGACTATCCCTTCATCCTCAACCTCTGTGTCCTGCTCTAGTTGAGAGATCAGCTCTTCAAGGCTTTGCTTCCTTGCTTCAAGCTCTTTGTAAGTAGCTTTTAGCACAGTTAGGATTGTTGCCTTTTGAGAAGTTTCCTTGACATTGGATGTCTCACCAGATGTCATGACAATGTTTGGAACATGTCTGCCTTGAAAAAGTTTGTAGTGGAATCCAAGAGCAGGGGCTCTTTTGTAGACTGCATCTCTTTCAGCTAGAATATCAGGAAATTGGTCAGTGATAATTCCACACAGCGAGGAGGGAAAGGCTATGGGTCCTTTGATAGCATAGCTTCGTAGCAGTGCCTTTCAAATATATAGGATCCATAGTCAAATTTGCTGAGTGCCTCTGCATATATGAATCTTCCGGTCAATAGAGATGGTGGTTGTGATTGGTTGGGACCCGATTATGACACCAATCTTATGCAGGATGGCAAATTTGACACTCAACTTGCTTGCTGAGAGTTTTCCCTTCAGAGGCCATTTCCTTACTTGTTTAGAAGTGATGGTTTGACAGATCTTGTTGTCAGTTTCCTCCAGCTCTGGCTGAGCATCATCAGATATACCCATAAATCTGTTGATCACACTTGGAGAAAACGACTTTCCTCCCCTCACATACTCTGATCTTGTAGTCGGCAAACCTCCCATCCCCACGACCACTTGGCAGTTGACTATAAACTCTTTCACCAAAACTTCATAATAGTTTGAGAAACTCACAACTGTTTTCATCATACCAGCCTCTTTAATCAAATCAACAATTTCCTTGCACTCAAGTGCACTTTTATTCAACTCTCTTTCCAGAGCCACCCTCTTTAAGAAAACATACTTCCATCTTCCAGCATTCTCAGGATGATGGAATGAAATGTTATCAATAGCCCAGGCACCTTAGGCGGTTTCCCAAAGTTTGCTTCTTTGGAATGAATATACGTGACATTCTCCTCAACATCAAAATCAGAGTCTTGATCTGACTCTGAGGGTTCAGGTTCCTTCCTCTTTTTCAAAATTGGTGTTCTCTTTGGTCTAGAGCCACCACCAACAATTTTTACTCTACATCTCTTTGTAGAGTGTCCGATATGGGATACTTCTCAACCTTGCACATCTTCAACACCTTTTCTTTAGCGGTAGCTCTGTGGCGATCTGTTTTCCTTCCTTTTATCATCCTCTTTGCAATGCTTGGATTGACACGGCAATGAGTTCATTGTCAAGAACACTTCATCAAATCAATGACGGAGGTTGAGAATCTTGAGTGGAGACTTTTCAAGATTATCACCAGGTTTTGGGTTTCTTCTAAGATACTATCGAAATATAGTCAACAGGAGTTTTATCAGAAGCACACTTTCCTGGGGATTCTTCAAGAATACCATCAGAGATCACATCTTCATTAACAGCAGAGGTTTCATTACAAGCATCATCAATACTCACTTCAGAATCTTTAACTGAAGGATCAAGAGCATCCTTGACAAGGGAATCAACATGATCACTAGATGTCGTGACATTCTCAGTGATATCTGGATCAACTGCTAAACTAGGGCTAGCGGACTTATGGTTTAAGTGCTGAAACCCTGATGCAGTTGGTCTTCATTTAGAATCACAGTTACTAATCTAGCAATGGCTATATGCACAGACCTTGACCCCTCTCAGTTCACTATTTCTGGAGGAACTGAAGATGATGGTACAGAAGTCTTACCAGAAGGAGATGCTTGTGACCTTCTTGCATTCCTTGTCGTAATTTCTTTTTTAGGTCGGTGGCCATTGCCGCGATGGGTAACCCTCGGTGCTTCGACTTGCATGGCCCGACATTGCCTAACATGGAGGAGATGAAGAGCACGATTCTTGAGATGATGAAGATGATGAAGACATATTTTCTTGATGGCTTTTGAGAGAATGAGTGAGAATGGCGAGGGGGTTCCAAGGTTTCTTTTGGATGAAGAAAATGTGATACTACTTTCAAATGAAGAAACTATTATATGTGGAGTCTCTTCCTATTCTTGGACCTTTTAAAAATAAGATGAAAATAATTAAATAACCCACTTATAAATAATTGAAGTAAAGGTCCCTTCCATTCCTTGTTGTAAGCACGATTAATTGCTACAACTCCTCATCTTGACAAATACCAATTTGCCCTTAAAGACTTAAATTGACTAGCCTCAAGAACTTTAGTAAAAATGTCACAGTACAATGTTATGACATCCTGTATGACATTGTACTCAGTCAACATTTGCTTCATCCAGATCATCTGAGAGCAATTTCTACCAGCTGCTATGTCTTGACTTCAACATTGTATAGAACACACGGTTTGCTTCTTTCAAGCTGTTGCACCGGTGGTTCACTCTTGATATGCGAAGGTTATCCATGGGGCATGCCTTTCAACTGGCATCGGTTTGCCAACCGACTTCTCAGTACAAACAACCACGCTTGAAGTACCTACTTTGCGGCAAAACTCGGCACTTACTCCATAGCGTGGAATAACTTTTCCATAGTCACTATGGCGGTTTCTCAACCGATCATGGCCAATTGCCACGTAGTTCACACTCTGCGGATGAAGAGGCTCACCATAATCGAGCGATAACACGAATCTCGTGGTCGATGGAGAATCTCTAGGAACATCTCCTCAAAATGCGACTTGAAATCAAAACAATTCGCGAAAAGGAATTGTTTGGGAAGAAACATCGGGATCGTGCTTAGTTCCTCGCGTAAGGATACCGCAAAATTCAAAGTCCTAACTTTGAAAAGTACAAAGAAATTCACATCCACAAAGTCATCTCACGATGTATGGCAAGAAAATGTCCACGTCTGCAGCGATCACGATTGTTAATCCACTACTTCAAGATAGTCTCACGGGTGCCACGAAGTGGTACATGGGGCTGAAACGACTAAGTATCCAAACATTCAATGACTTAGGTGAAGCTTAGGTACAACAATATAAGTTCAACTTGGATATGGCCCGGATCGGGATCAACTCCGCTCCATGTCTCAAAAGGAAAGAGACATTTAAAGAATATGCTCAACGATGGAGGAAATTGCGTCGACCCACCATTAGAAGAAAAGGAGATGACCAGGTATTCTTAAACACTCTTGGTACATTCTACTGACGAATGATCGCTAAGCGCTCCGGATTTCAGAGATGGTAAGAATGGGAATGCGGTTAGAGGAAGGAGTTGAACGGACTAACCTAAAGGCGGGATCTTCTAGTGGAACTAGGAAGGTTGGGACCAGTTTTCCAAGAAAAAGAACATGACATAGGAATGGTATCGAGAAATCGCGAAAAATGTCGGTCAGCAATGACGGTGGCTGCCATAACGCCAGCTGTTAACACAAGTCCAAACAGGAATTGCTCCATGATTCCAGCAAACTCGACAAATCCAACAAACTCAGGCCTCGACAACAGGCTCGGCGGTTTAACAATCAAAACCGTGCGCCTCGGGTCTGTAATTCGACCCAATTCGATGGCGTACGAGAACTATACCTGCATTAATAGAAAGGAATGCAGTGCAGACAAGGTCACCACCTCGGTCCCAGAAAAATTGCCATGCTGGTACAAAGCGGATATATCTTGCCCTTTTCACCAAGGGGCACCAGGCCACGATCTTGAGCATTGCATAGCGTTAAAAGCAGAAGTGCAGAGATTAGTGAAATCTAGTCTTCTTTCCTTTAAAAATATAAATCCCAACGTGCAAGCAAATCCACTTCCCAGTCATAGTGGACATACCGTGAGTTTGATACTAAGGAATACAGATCGGTATCTCGTCACAGACGTGAATTTGATTAGAGGAAACTTGGTACATCTCCATGATACGTACAGTAAACTGGGTGTTTTCACTAAACACGATTACGTAAGTTGTGACATCTGCTTCAAAGATCTTCGAGGGTGTCCCACCATAAGAGTAGACATTCAACGATTGCTAGACATTGGTGACATACAGATCTACAGAAATAGAGATGACAATGACGTAAATACAGTAGGGCATTTTCCGCCTGAGCTTTTAGTCTCAGATATCAACTCGGAAAATCCCGAAGTGAACGTTATCATCCCCTGTTTCAATGTAGCCAAGCATGTGGAGATTAAATAGCGGTTCCAACGTTCGGGGTCTCCTTTGGTGATTTGCTTACCGGTCTGTTCCATACGGTTCTAGCAAAGCAATTCCTTATCAATACCATGCAACTGTGATAGAGGATGGAAAGGAGAAACACATGCCAACTCTTCCGGCTAATGTCAACATAACTGAGATAGGACGAGTAACACGAAGTGGACGAGTACATACTCCGTTGCCACCAAGACCACCTGCTGTTCCTGTTATTAGACAAAATCCAGTTAACATATCTCCCGAGAATCCCACAATGATTCCTTGTTAATCAAGCACAAATGTTGGTCCTCCTGATAGAACCAACGTCAACTGATTTTGATGAGATCTTGAAGTTAATCAAGAAGGCGAATACCGAGTCGTGGATCAGCTGATGCAGACTCCTTCCAAGATTTCTATACTATCTCTACTCCTGAACTCCGAAGCTCACCGAGAAGCTTTGATGAAGGTACTATACCAAGCTTATGTAGACCACGATGTGACTACAGACCAGTTTGGAGGTATAATCGTAACATAACGACTTGCAATAATCTAAGTTTCGATGATGAGAACTTCGGAAGAAGGAAAGATCACAATTTGGCTTTGCATATCTCAATGATTTGTCAATCAGATTCCCTGTCCAATGTATTGGTAGATACTGGTTCATCTTTGAACGTAATGCCAAAAACGACACTCGCTCGTTTGGCTTACAAAGGGACACCAATGAAATTCAATGACATAATGGTAAGAGCCTTTGACGGGTCACGGAAGTCAGTTATTGGGGAAGTCGATCTCCCAATGACAATTGGTCCGCATACTTTCCAAATCACTTTCCAGGTCATGGACGTGCGGTACTTCTGATTGTCTACTAGGAAGACCATGGATCCACAGCGGGGCGATGACTTCCACTCTCCATCAGAAGCTGAAATTCACAGTAAATGGGAAGCTAGTAACCATCATCGGTGAACAAGCTTTGCTCATAAGCCATTTGTCCAGGTTCCCTTTCATCACAGCTAACGACGTTGAAGGAACACATCTTCCAGGACATCCGTTAGAAGATGAATCTACTAGCAAAAGTAGATCATCTATGTCTTCTTATAAAGCGTGTGAGATAGTAAAAGATGGCAATGCTGAAGGTTGGGGACAAGTAATAGAACCTGTCAACAATGAGGCAAAAACCGGACTCGGGTTCGCACCCGTATTCTCCAAAGAAAAACAAAAGGATGAAGCACTTCGTCCAATCAAAGAAATATTCAACGATTGGGGTTTCTTAAACCACTTCTTGAGGTGAGCGTTATTACGTTGAAGGTGATAAAGATGATCTCTGGATCGAAGGTGGAGCACTTATCTAAGACCACGAATATGTGTCTCGGGAAGAATCTCACGCGCAGTACTATCCTCAATTGATCAATTCAAAAGCATGTCCTACAAAGGAATGAAAATCCTTTGTCCCATCCAGTATGGGATACCTTGGGAGAACCAAGTGGTAAATTTGACTACATGGTGAAATACCTTTGCGAGCTCAAAAATCGAATTGAAGACACACTTTGGATGGGGTGATTCTTTGAGTATCCTAGTCAACGGAAGAGGTGTACCCATTTCCCGATCTAATCGATAATCGAGGTTCCCAGCGAAGATTTACGCTTTAACGCTTTGTAGAGTTTGTTAAATCAGATCCTGATTACCACTACATCAACGTCATCACTGAGGATCAGGGGTACGATTCGGGATACGAAATAGAAAGTGTCGCCGACAATGAGTCCCTTCACTCAGAAGATTGGAGGGTACATCCCCAGAATTCAACGCAAAGGCCAACAGGAAGCACATATGATGTATCCCATACTTCCCGATCTATTCATCAAGCCGAAGAAGACTGCTTTAGCAGCACAAAAGGCAAGGTCTATCGTCCAGAATCTTCAAAGCCTACTCGACCAACGACCAAAGTCTACTCAAGGATTAAGCCAAGCGGAAAGCTACCCGAGTACCTCGACTTCCAAGGAGTTCGCGACTATTGGAAACCTGTTGAAGTTCGGACTAATGTTCATAGTTCTAAGTAGTTTATCTTTGCTTTGAACTCTTGCCTCATAAGGTGAAGAGATGTTTTATAGGGTTTAGCTTTTAAATAATTCCTATTTGTCTTGCCCAAGACAAATGAGTTTGTATTTTAGGGCCCTGTTTCATATTGTGAATCATAAATAAAACGCGTTGTTTTGATTCCACACTTTGTGTTTGTTTTTTTCATTTTTACCCTTTTCTTGGAAATGATAATCCTAAAAAAAAAACACAATAAAAATTTCAAAAATTTTTAATCTGCATACACTTTCACATTAACTTTGTTGAAAAAAAAATGAAAAAAGAAAAAGTTAATTAATCAAACATAAATCAAACATGCAGATCAACAGATGGACAAATCCATTGAAAGCAATAACTCTACGTTCTCTCCCAACTTTGAAATCCCCTGTGAAGTCGCCGAGGAAGAAGTTGAAGAAGAGATCCCGGATGAGATTTCTCGACTACTTAAGCACGAGGAAAGAATCATTCAACCTCACAAAGAGCCTTTGGAAGCAATCAACTTAGGTTCTGAGGAAGACAAAAAAGAAGTAAACATTGGAGCTTCACTCGACAGCAGCGTCAAGGGAAAATTGATCGATCTTCTCAAAGAATACGTTGATGTGTTTGCTTGGTCTTACCAAGACATGCCGGGATTTGATACCAGCATCGTGGAGCATCACCTGCCATTAAGACCGGAGTGTCCACGTTAAGCGGTGAGGAGAGTTCACCTGGAATGGCCGACAAAATCAAAAGGAAGTTCAAAAAGCGGCTCGGCGGTTTCCTCGTCATACGAATATCCTCAATGGTTGGCCAACATAGTACCTGTCTCCAAGAAAGACGGAAAGGTCAGGATGTGTGTTGACTACCGGGATTTGAACAAATTAAGTCCAAAAGATGATTTCCCACTTCCGCATATTGACATGCTAGTGGATAGCACTGCAAAGTTTAATGTCTTTTCCTTCATGGACGATTTCTCTGGTTACAATCAGATCAGAATGGCTCCCGAAGACATGGAGAAGACATCCTTCATCACGCCATGGGGCACGTTTTGCTACAAAGTAATGCCGTTTGGATTAAAGAATGCCGGCGCAACTTACCAGAGGGCAATGACTACTCTCTTTCATGACATGATGCACAAAGAGATTGAAGTCTACGTAGATGACATGATAGCAAAGTCGACCTTTGAAGAAGAGCATATAGAATATCTCTTGAAGTTGTTTGACGACTAAGGAAATTTGCTCACGAATCTAACAAATGCACCTTTGGGGTAAGATCTGGAAAACTCCTAGGTTTCATCGTCGGTCAAAGAGGTATTGAAGTTGACCTTGACAAAGTCAAGGCTATTCAAGAAATGCCTCGCCACATCTGAGAAAAGCAAGTAGAGAGATTTCTCGGACGATTAAATTACATCTCGGTTATCTCTCGGATATTGCTACACGTGGGCGATATTCAAGCTTCTCCATAAAAATCAAGAGGTTGTGTGGACGGAAGATTGCCAAAAGCGTTGTGATATTAAGGAATACTGTTAGAACCTCAATCTTGATTCCTCGATCGAAGGAAGACCATTAATCATGTACCTTCTTGTGCTAGAAGATTCAATGGGCTGCGTGCTTGGACAACAGGATGAAGCTGGTAAGAAGGAGCATGCCATTTACTACTTGAGTAAAATGTTCACTGTGAAACTCGTTACTCCATGCTCGAAAACATGTTGTGCTTTGGTATGGGCTTCAACGTCTACCCGGTACATGATCAATCACACGACTTGGTTAATCTCCAAAATGGATCCAATCAATGCGTCTTTGAAAAGCACATATGAGGAGAATTGCTCGATGGCGGATGCTATTATCGAGTATGACATCGATGCCGTGCTCAAGCGGTCAAGGAAGCATTCTCGCGATCACTTGGCTTATCGGTAGCTCAGCGAATACCAATCTCAAGTTTGACTTCCGAGGCGAGGATGTTATGTACTTGAAGATGAAAGATTGTGATGAACCGCTACGAAGAAGGTCACGATCGAGTCTAGATGGGGTCGATCTTTGATGGAAGCGATTAACGTTTTAGTAAT
This sequence comes from Vicia sativa, assembly GCA_021764765.1. Classification (NCBI taxonomy): domain Eukaryota; kingdom Viridiplantae; phylum Streptophyta; class Magnoliopsida; order Fabales; family Fabaceae; genus Vicia; species Vicia sativa. The sequence continues at coordinate 205,539,351 of CM038796.1, forward strand.
GGAATTGGGCGTCATCATTACTCAGGGTTCTCATATCCGTTTCCATGATTACTATTTGATTGCACCAACAACATCGCGAGAATATGAAGCTTGTATCATGGGTATCGAAGAAGCCATCGACTTGAGATTAAGACCCTTGACATATGGAGATTCAGCCCTTGTGATCAACCAAATCAAGGACAAGTATGAAACTCATCATCTTGGTTTGATTCCTACGAGAGATTATCACGAGACATTTGTTGACTTTCTTTTGAGTTGAGCGCATCATATCCCTCGAGATCGAGAATCGAATGGCGGGGCCTTGGCTACTCTATCTTCCATGTTCAAAGTCAGCGATTGGAATGATATGCCTAAGATCCGCATCGGGCCTTGAAAGACACATATGTATTCGGAGCTAGCGGTCTTGACGATAAACCGTGGTTCCACGACATCAAACGTTTCCTTCAGACACGAGAGTACCCGCTCGGGGCATCGTACAAGGATAAGAGAACTCTAAGGATGCTTTCTAGATATTTCTTCCTGAATGAAGAGGTTATATACAAAAGAAACTTCGACATGGTTCTGCTCAGATGCGTCGACAGACAAGAAGCAGACACGATCATCCATGAAGTGCATGAAGGATCCTTTGGAACCCATTCGAATGGGCATGCCATGTCCAGAAAAATCTTGAGAGCAGGATACTATTGGATAACGATGGAATATGATTGCTGTAAACACGTCAAAAGATGTCACAAGTGCCAGATCTACGCAGATAAGATCCATGAGCCACCAACTCTACTCAACGTTCTTTCTTCTCCATGGCCTTTATCCATGTGGGGCATCAACATGATTCGGATGATCGAACCAAAAGCGTCCAACAGACATCGCTTTATTCTAGTGGCTATTGATTACTTCACCAAATGGGTCGAAGCGGCATCTTACGCCAACGTCACAAGACAAGTGGTCGTGAGGTTCATTAAGAACAACCTCATTTGCCGAAATGGAGTTCCAAGCAAGATCATTACAGACAATGGATCAAACTTGAACAACAAGATGAAGAAAGAACTGTGTGAGGAATTCAAGATCGAGCATCATAACTCATCTCCTTACTGGCCAAAGATGAACGGCGCCGTTGAAGCTCCCAACAAGAACATCAAAAAGATCATCCAGAAGATGGTCATCACCTACAAAGGCGGCGAAATCGCCATTTGCTGCGCATGGGTATCGTGCTTGATCGCACTTCAGAGGGCAACTCCTTTTCTCTAGTATCGGCATGGGCGGTGCTCCCGTGAAGTTGATATTCCATCAATGAGGTTCTCATGGAAACTAAGTTATCGAGGCCGAATGGTGTCAAAGCGAGATATGACCGGTGAACTTAATCGAAGAAAAGCGCGACCGCTCGTGTCATGGACAACTATATCAAGAAGGATGAAAGCTTTCGACAAAAGGTCCGACCTCGTGAATTCCAAGAAGCGACCTCGTGCTTAAAAAGATTACATCTTTTCAACGATTCTAGGGCAAATGGACTCCTAATTACGAAGGCCCATACATCGTCAAAGAAGCTTTTACGGCGGTGCTATGACTCTCACAACTATGGACGGTGATGAACTCCCGTATCCTGTAAATCTTGATGCGATCAAGAAATACTTTGTCTAAAAACAAAAGAAACATTTCGGTAAGTCGAAAACCGAAAAGGCGACTTAGGCAAAAATAGCGTCTCGGTGGTGAAAACCTAAAAAGGCGGTCCAGGCAAAAATAAGAGACAATAAACAGAAATTATCCTGATAGATTGAAAACCTGAAAAGGAAATCTAGGCAAAAATAAGGATACAAAAATGACAAAATAGCACTTTCGGTCCGTGCTTCGTCACTCGAAGAATCTTCCATCAACGGATCTTGATCAACTCTTACGAGCAACAACAGTTGGAATTCAAAGTTGTTAGGAATAATAGTGGTTATTGCTTTCAATATAGCCTTTTCCCAATAAATTATCATTTCCAACTCATGTAAATAGCTCATGGAATCACGCCTTTGGCTGATTACCATCTATCAATAAATTTGAGCCTTGTGCCTTTTTGTTTGCAAATTCTCGCTTTATTCAGTTTTGCAAAATAACGCTTTTTATTGTGAAAATCACTTTTTGAAACTAAAAAGGTTTTAAATGAATTTTTACTTCAAATTTCTGAAATAAAAGCAAATTTTCCTTTGAACTATGAACACAGAAGGAACTTCAACGGTATTATCCATAAGTGTTTTGATCTCTGAAAGATAGAACAACTGCTACAGAAGTCTCCTTCTCCTCAGCCGAGATCATCAAGGGATGGTGTTCTTATCCAAAAAGAATTCCTAACAAGGTTGCCAATGAAATTCTTTTTCGGAAAGTTTAAAGCACGCAACTCATGCTTATCAAACAACAACGTTTACATCATTGCTACAGAATTTGTTGAGTATTTGTTCGAACTGTGACGTGGTCCTCTTCCCAAATACCTCTTTATTGTCTTGTCAAGTATCGTCAGCATGCATATGACATTCATAAAATTCATCATTCATACATAATATCATCATTAAGGCATTTCTGCATTTCTCAAAAGTTTGCTTCTATATCACTGGTTTAGGTTACATGTACTCATATAGGTATGTCATCTCTCCAGCAGATTATTCCCCAAACAGAGAAATACATCCTTTCTCTAGCATGTTCCCCAGCTGAGAGCATTCCTCATTGGGAACAAACTCTTGATTGACCTTTTCTTTCCGGTTTATTCCTGGATAGAACCTCGTCTCTAACCAACAAGACAATAAGCAATAGCCTCGTCATCCGAGCCACTTATTTTCCTTTTCATCTTAAAACTTGTCATAGAATGATTGTTCTTCTCAACAAATTCAAATTATGACAATGCAAAACTTTCCACAGTTGTCTTTCTGTCTAAAAGAAAACCTGTGTCTTTCAATCAAAATGCCCGCATCTTCTCAAGAGAGAGATCCTCGGCAAGATTGTATCCGTGAAAATAGGAACTCGTTTGAGATCTATTTACATCATTTGTCTGTTATTCACAAGGCTGAATACTCAGTAATATATCTCAAGATTTACCTTGTTATAGTTATCACTTTGTTGATAATTGGTAATATCTTCAGAACTCGTTTGAGATCTGTTTCCATCATTTGTCTGTTATTCACAAGGCTGGATACTCAATAATATATCTCAAGATTTACCTTGTTATAGTTATCACTTCGTTGAAAATTGGTAATATCTTCAGAACTCGTTTGAGATCTGTTTCCATCATTTGTCTGTTATTCACAAGGCTTAATACTCAGTAAATTTTTCAAAGATTTACCTTGTTATAGTTATCACTTCGCTGATAATTGGTAATATCTTCAGAATTCATTACCATGAACTATCACAAAAGCTGATAATTGGTAATATCATCTTCGTTTACATTAAACATTGTCACAAGGCTGACAGAAGGTAATCTCTTTGTTTCCCAAAGCAAAACAGATATTCACATGTTTTGTGAATCTCTTTTTCCCCAGCGAGACATATTGCATGTTTCCCAACAAACAGGATCCTCTTTTCTTAAACAGATCGAGTCATCCTCACAAATTTTTCCCCACCATGTCATTTCTTTGATATCATCTGGGTGAAACTTTTTACAATCATTTTGCATCATCCGCACTTTTGGTATCTTAGGTCCAAAATTTGCGTATTCTGATATTTAAGTCTCTTTACACCTATCGAAACGAAGATATTCATCTTCATATCTCAGGTTAAAGAAACTTAAATAGGGGCATCTGTCATACCCCAATTTTTGACCTAATATACCACCTTACATTTTCATTATTTCATCTTTAACAGTTCAGAATAGAATTGATCGGGTGTAGCTTCTACAGGTCAAAATTAGGGTTTCATCAATTTTTCATCTGATTCAAGAGGCAAGAAATTAGGGTTTGAGTTTTACTCACCTCATTTGATCTATCTTGATCAAATCATCAACCTCGATCTTGGATATCAATTTTCTCATTGATCTATCAAGGATCGACCAATTAGGGTTTTGGTCGAGGATGAGTAATCTCTGATTCTCTGATCAATGGATGACTTTTTTGATTGGATTTTGATCTTCATATCTTAGATAAAACATGGTAACCTAATTTTTGGATTCAAAACATCACAGAAGTTCACAGACTTCATCAATCAATTTCTGAAACATCTGATGAAATTTCATCTGCACTGAAAAGTCAAACTTTGACTTTTGGTCAACTTTTTCAAGACAAAACTTTTTCAATCATCAAAATACTTCAAATGATCCATCATGATCATAAAAAATCAAGATATTTGGAAAAGTCAACAAAAAGTCAAAATTTCTAATAGAAAAAATTTCAAGTGTTAAAATTTTGTACTTTTTCCAAACTTCATGGCATTTTTTCACATAGTTCCACTTTGAATTGGAAAAAACTCAAAACATGAAAGTTGTAGCCCTTGAAACAAGCTTTCCAAAATGTCCAAGAAATCTCAAATCCATGGAGTCTAGCCATACCTTTGAATTTGAAACTTAGAGCTCCAAAATCCATAATTTTCAAGTATAAACTTTGAAATTATAGGTCATTTTGAGTTTTCTTCTTTCTAGAAGCATGCCACCTTGCCAATTGAGGATTAGAGCTGATAAATATCAGAGGGATAGTAATTATAAAGAGATAGGATCAAGGTAAGAACTAACCATGGTTAAAAGGAAGTTTCCTTTTGCATTTAATGCAAAAATGACTTCCTTGCCCTCTAAAACAAGTTAAATTACCAAGGCCAAACTTTCTCACTTATTTTGCAGAACTCATGGCCTATAAATAGAGGTCTTATTTGAAATTTCAAAATACACCAAAGTAATGCAAAGACATGCTTTCTCTCTTCTTTCTTAAAAATCAAGAAACATAGTGAACTTTGAGAAATTGTGCATTTTTGAAAACTAATGAGAAACTTTGAGTAAATTGGTGTCTAATATGTTTTAACATCAACATGAAACTTGTTTGAAACCTAAAATCAACACAAGCCAAGCTAGAAATCAGAATTACATGCCATGATCACAAGCTTGCTCAAAACTGCCTAAACTATCGAATTCCATCTTTGGCTCGAGCAACTTGAGATTTCTTCATCCAAACCTCATCAACATACATCATAGGCATGATGCACACCATTAACAACAAACTGTAACAGCTCTAACATCAAATTCGAGTTTCATTTTGAACCATATGCAAGTCGACTTGGGTAGAATGATCCAGATGAATTCATGATGTGCAGACCATCCTCACACCTTCCATAAAGGCCGTTGGTGCTCAAGCAATCACAAAATCACAATTGGAAGCACTCAAATATAGAATTCGATTCCAGCTTCAACAGGTAAGAACACCAACTTCGAACTCCATGATTCTTTGATTCAAATGAAAAAAACTCTTGGCCATTTTGTTTCTGCACCATTCACGATCATTAACCCTCAATCAATTGAACAATTCATCAACCATACACGATTTCAATTAGATTTTTCTGTTTTAGGGTTCTTCGTGTTCTTCAGAAATTTAATCATGATAAACTTAAAATAAATGAAATTAAGTGATGTCATCACGTTCCTGGGCTTGAAACGAGCAAGTTTCATGTTTACATCTTCTCTGATTTCATCAAGAAACGAAGATTTGAGGATGGATTGAAGGATTGGAGAAGCTGATGAAGCTTGCGCGCATTTTTTTTGAATTCAAATATCTAGTTTAAAATATAAATTCATTGTTTAAACACAATACACGGATGTATTGCCGCCCCAGCGGTTGCCAGCTCACTCTTAAGTCACTTATGCCTTGCCTTGCCTTGAGGTCCCGGGTTCAAACAACCTTGGGACCATTTTTTTACCAAACTTTTGTATTTTTTTACAAACTTTGACTTTTTCAAAACCCAATCAAAACTCCTCATTTTGAGGTGATTTTTTGTACACTTGTCAATTAATGTATCTATTTTATGATAGTGCAAAAATTTTCAAAAAAAACATTCATCCGATTATATTTTGATCGAGCCGAAAACGGTACTTTAGGTACTTTTCAAAACACCTTTAAAGGTGATTTTTTCAAACTTTCGAAGCCCGACTCTTTTCAAAACTTTTCATAAGTAAACTTCACTTTTCAAAAACACTTTCAAATTACATTTTTCAAAACTTTTCATCAAACTTGCATCTTTTTCCATGATCGATCCGATTTAGCGATAAAACCGAATTCGTTTTCTCTCATTTTCTTAACGATCATGGGCCTCCCTTACAGTGTAAGTCCCAACATTCTTTATGTACATACATATTTTCCTTGTACATATCACATTCTTTTCATATACATACAAATTTTACACATAAATAATCGAGATACCTCTGTAAATACTCAAACACAGATAAACTTCGATTGTTTGTTTCCGTTTCGTCTGTATATACACTTTGAATATCATTGGTATTAAAAGGAGCATTATTCCCTGTGAAACTGCTTTTAAACCATTTCGTTCGTGTACATATTTACATCCTTGTACACAATTCAAACTTGTAAATAATCAAGTTACGCTCGTTTTAAACGTTCATTTCACAGACACTTGTAAATAAACTTTACATGTATTTGTTTATATTTCCTTCATAAACTCTTGTAAATAAACATCATGCATTTGTTTACATTTCCTTCATAAACTCCTGTGAATACGTATCACGCACACACACTTATTTATATAACTGTCTAGTTATAACATAACAACTAGTCTAATCAATAGGTTCCCCACAGTTTAGCCTCCTCTTGGGCTTTATACAAGATAACTCATCCCTGCAGAGTTAGCCTCCTCTTGGGCTTTGTAAAAGGTAACTCATTTCATCTGAGTTCAACTTCCTCTTAGGCTTCATATAAGAAAACTCATTCATCTGAGTTTAGCCTCCGCTTAGGCTTCATATAAGACAGCACTCCCCTGTTGAGTCAGCCTCCTCTTGGGCTTCGTTCAAAAGAACTCCTCATTGAGTTTAGCCTTCTCTTGGGTATCATACAATGAAAGAGAGGAAATCTCTTATGACCTCTATTGGGCTTCCAATACAAAGAATCACCAGTATTTGGGATAGAACCCAAAGAGTATAATTTCCCGGTGAAATTGCTCTTAATTCCAAAAGGATGGTTTCTCGGTGAAATCCCTTTTAAAGCCAAAGCCAGCCATACCCTATAGCTTCCTCTTGAGCTTCATACAAGGACCCTCGATGACCCTCGATGACCCTCGGAATGCCTCCTCTTGGGCTTACAATACAAGGACCCACGGACTTCTTAAAAGCATCCTCTAATCCAATCAATTTCTCCTCGAGATTTAGACGTTTATCATCTCTATGGAAGAAGTATCTCATCTATCACATCACATACAATCAAAAACTTTTCAAACTCTTTTCAAACAAAAACATCTCTTAATCGGAGTGGTAGCGCTTGTACACTCAAGCAAAACACCCAATGCTTACAATTAAAAGATTCAATCATTTTCAAACATCTTTCTTAAACATGTAAGTGGTAACGCTTGTACACTCAAGCAAAACACCTAATGCTTACAATTAAAAGATTCAGTCTTTTTTTCAAAACATCTTTCTTAAACATGTAAGTGGTAACGCTTGTACACTCAGGCAAAACACCTATAACTTACGACGAAAGATTTTAATCAGTCAAACTTTTCAAAATGTATGTGATGCAATAGATTAGATACATTTTTTCATTAAGATGACATTTGTCTGTGTCTCTTAATAACATCCTGTTGCTTCCACTAGCATAAGTGGGAACTACGATTGCTCTAACTTTCTCAACATCCCTTTGAGAGTACATAGGCACAAGGTCTCATCCTTGCCGAGCAAATTTCTTTCTCCCTCAGACCAAACAAACCATAGATCCCTTTAGATCCGAGCTACAAATGCTCTGATTCCCACTAAGGGATATGTATACAGAAGATCCAAAGATCTTTGCGAGCACAATAATAATAAATACTAGGATCCCACATAATCTATCCTTCTTAAAATCCAAAGGAGAAACTTTCTCAATCATAGAAATAGCAATTAAAACACACAAACATATCAAACATATTCATATATAAAGTTATAGATAACTATATATATTTAGGGTGCTTCATCTATTCCCTTTATATAACAAACCCCTTACGAATACTCCCCGATGCGTTGCGTCTAGTTTGCGCTAGTCGTTCGCATATCAAAATCAATTGAGGGTATTACGACTTTCCCCTTTTCATAATCATTAAATCATCTTTTCTTGTGTTGAAAATAATAAAGCTTGATGCTCGCGACATCTTTATAAACAAATCAAAGAGTAAATCGTTTCGAGGCGGAGAATGAATTACGATTCAATTCTCTGGGGCGTCACTTTTAACACGAACACCAGGAGTCGCCATTTTTCTGATGGCGTTAAAAGTGGCCTTGAGAATCAAATCTGAATTGGATCTGCGACAAATGATTTACTCTTTTGATTGTTTATAAATGCCATGACATCAGCTTTATTCAACACGAAAAAATGATTATGAAAGGGAAGTTCTACCGATTGATATGATATGCGTGCGACTGGCGGACTAAATGCGCGCGATGAAGATCGAGAAGGGGTTTGTTATAAAGGAATGATGAACCAAATATATTATCTGTAACTATATGTGAATATGTTTGACTATGTTGTGATTTTGTTGCTATTTCTATGATTGAGAAAGTTCTCCTGAAAAGAAGAATGATTATGAGATCTAAATTGTTGTGCTGCAAATCGTGAGATCTGCATACCTCCCAATGATCGAGGCATTGCTTTCGGATCTAAAGGATCTATTTGTTTGGTTGAGGAGAAAAACAGAGATGGACCTTCTCGAGGGATGTTGAGTCGTGGTTCTACTGGTGAGCAACGGAATGAAGAGACAGATGAATGTCGTCTTAATGAAAATATCTAACCTGTTTCATCACATACATTTTGAAGGTTGATTGATTGAAATTTTTCATCGTGAGTTATAGTGTTTTTGAGTGGCGTTACCACTGCGGTACAGAAGATGTTTGAAAATGATTGAATCGCTTTGTAAGCGTTGGTGTTTTGATTACCACTGATGAAGATGTTTTTGTTTGAAAGTGTTTGAAGGTTTTGATTGTATGTGTGATGAGATACTTCTTCCATGATGATCGTAAATCTTGAGAGAAATTGATTGGATGAGGGATGCTTTTGAAGCCCATGGGTCGTTGGCCCGAGGAGGCGTTCGGTCATCGGTCATCGTGGCTGCATGGCTTGGGGTATGGCTGAGAGGATTTCAGCTCATCCTCAGGATTCAGGCAGTTTCACGGGATCTCTCTGGGTTCTATCTGGCGTGGTGGTGGTGAAGCCCAATGGGGGTGGTTCTGGTCTCTGTTTGATGCGGGAGGCTTCAATGAGGTTCTGAGCAAGGATGACTCAGCGGTGTGATGAGCCTGGCGAGGCTAAACTCGGATGAATGATTTGAAGCCTGAAGCTCGGATGGCGGTCTGTGCAAAGCCCGAGCTTCTGTGGGGAACCTGTGGTTAGACTGGTTGTTATGTTATAACTGAACATTTTATGAACAAGTGTGTGAAGTTTATTCACGGGGTTTGTGAAGGAAATATAAACAAATGCATGATGTTTTACAAGTTTATGAAAACATAAACAAGTGTGTGTAAAGCGAACATTGAAGCGGCGTAACCGATTACTGGTTTGAATGTGTACAAAATAATATGTACGAATAATGTTATGTACAAGGAGATGTGTATGTACATAGGAGAGTTGGGACTTACACCATAAAGGAGACCCATTGGTTTAAGCAGTTTCAGGGAATAATGCTCCTTTTAATACCAATGGTATTAGGTGTATATACAAGTGAAATGAAAACAAGCGACCGAAGTTTATCGTACTTGAATATTTACAAAAGGCGTATGTGTTATGTACAAGTAAAAATTATTATGTACATAAAAAATTTGATATGTACAAGGAAATATGTATGTACATAAAAAATTGGGACTTACAGAGGAGGCCATGATCGATCGAGGAAGCAGCGTTCGGTTTATATTCAAATCGAATCGATCATGGAAAAAGAGTGTAAGTTTGTTGAAAAGTTTGAAAAGATCTTGAAAGTGTTTTGAAGATGAAGTATACTTACAAGAAGTTTGAAAAGTTTCGAACTTGAAAGTTTGAAAACGTCTTTGAAAGTGCTTTGAAAAGTACTCAAACGTATCGTTTTACTCGATAAATAATCAAAAGGTATTTTTAAATTTTTGACACTATCATAAAATAGACATGTTAATGGACAGAGTGTACAAATCACCTCAAAATGAAATTTGATTGGGTTTGAAAGAGTCAAAGGAAAAAATATGAAGAAAATAAAAAGTTTGGCAAAAATGGTCCCAAGGCTACTCGAACCGGGACCATTGGGCAATGCGTGGCAAGGCAAAGTGTTAAGTGTGGCAACTTTCAAGGCTATCGTTACTATGCCAATCAGTTAATTATATTATAAAATTTTATTTAAATTTGAAAAACAGTGAACTCGTCTTCTTCCTTGATCCTTCAATCAGCCATGGATTCTTTGTTTCTCAATGGAAATGGATGATGTAAACATCAAACTTGATCGAAATCGAACCAGGAACATGATGATGTGGTTTAATTTCATTTATTTTTAATTAAACATGATTAATTTTCCAGAAAACACGAAGAACCCTAATTCTTTAAAATCAAATTGAAATTGTGTATGGACATGGATTCAAGCAATTAGTTTAGGGTTAATGATCGGTGAAAATCTGAAAAAAGCGGCCAAGTTTTGAGCAAATAAGAAATCAAGGAGTTGAAGTTGAGTCACTTACCTCTTGGTGAGATCGAAATCTTCAAAAGGTGTTACAATTGATGTTTAAGGATTCTTTGGAGCACTAGTGAGCTTGAGGCGATGTGAGGATGGTGCACTTGCTCTAATTACGGATCATTCCAACCAAGTCCACTTGCATATGCTTGAAATGAAACTCGAATTCGTGCTTGGATGTGTTACAGATCAAAAGTGATGGTTTGTATCATCCATATGGAGTATGTTGATGATGCTTGAATAAAAAAAAACACAACTTGCTCGAGCCAAATATCAGTTTTGAAGTTTAAGGCAGTTTTTGCAAGTTTGGAAATATGAAAAGCAATTCTGGTTTTTAGTGATTCTTGTGTTGATTTTAAGTTTCAAACCAGTTTTATATTGATTTTAAGACATGTTAGACACCAAATCTCTCATGGTTTTTCACAAGTTTTGAAAAATGCAAGAATTCTCACTTTGAACTATGTTACTTGAATTTTAAGAAAGAAAAGAGAAAGCTTGTTTTGGCATAGCTTTAGTGTAGTTTCAAATGGCAAACATGACCTCTATTTATAGGTCAAAAAATCAGATTAGCAAGCAAAGAAGATTGGCTTGGATTTGGACAACTTGCCTTAGAGGGCAAGAAAGTCATTTTTGCCATAAATGCAAAAGGAACCTTCCTTTTAACCATGGTTAAATTTAACTTGATCTTATCTCCATCATAATTACCTCTCAACTGATTTTTATCAGCTCTAGCCTATCTCCAATTAGTGACAAGGCTTCTAGAAGGAGATTTTACAAAAAATGACTTCTAATTTTGAAGGTTGTACTTGAAAATCATGGCTTTTGGAGCTCTATGTTTCAAAATCAAAAGTATAGCTAGACACCATGGATTTCCAAGTTCTTGGACATTTTGGAAAGCTTGTAACAAGGGCTACAACTTTCATGTTTTGAGTTTTTCCTAATTCCAAATGGAACTATGTGAAAAAAATGCCATGAAAGTAGGAAAAAATGTGAAATTTTAACACTTGAAAATTTTTCAAAGTGTTGAAAATTTTGACTTTTTGTTGACTTTTCCAAATTTCTTGATTTTTTATGATCATGATGGATCATTTGAATTATTTTGATGATTGAAAAAGTTTTATCTTGAAAAAATTGACCAAAAGTCAAAGTTTGACTTTTCAGTGCAGATGAAATTTCATCGGATGATCAGTGGCGGATGAAAATGTGAACACGTGATGTTTGAAGCGAGTGGAGTCAACATGTTGTATTGAAGATATGAAGATCAATCTCCAGGAAAAAAAGTCATTCATTGATCAGAAAATCAGTGATTGCTTATCCTCGATAAAAACCCTAATTGGTCGATCCTCGATAGATCATGAGAAAAAGTTGGATATCTAAAGATCAGAGGTTGATGATTTAATTAAGATATATCAATTGAGGTGAGTGAAACTCAAACCCTAATTGATTACCTCTTGAATCAGATGAAAAATTGATGAAACCCTAATTTTGACCTGTAGAAGCTACACCCGATTAATTCTGTTCTGAACTAGTAATGCAGTAATGCAAATGTAAGGTGGTATGTTAGGTCAAAATTTGGGGTATGACAGAACCCTTGCCACAGTATAATATGACTCTATAAAGGAAGCTTCATGATTCGCGTGAGCTGAGCTGACCTGGACTAAACTGGGCGGGGTTGGTTGCTAACCCTTTTCCGCGTGCCTTTCATCATCATCATCATTATTATGACTTTATTGGTGGTGCTATATCAGGTTGCCTGACCACTCATACCTCTATGCAAGCACAAAAGTAAACACTTACTAAAAACTACCTCCTTGCACGATAGGGTTTTAAACAAACCAAACACAATTAGCACACAATATGCAGAGTTTCCCTAAACGGGTCTTTAAATAAACCATAGGGGTTCCTGACATGCTCCAACAAGGGAAGCCCCATCATGCATCTCTATTCCTACTTCTCATGGAAAAGAAAGCAGTAAACACCTACTTCTCATGCTCTCTAGCAAAGCGGTAAAAGAATCAAAACACCTTTCATAACTTTCAATCTTCCAAAGTGGTAATTCAAACCAAACACTCTCTCAAGAACTCTACCCATCAACGTCGTCTCATACTACAGTACCTACAACACAGGTTGGACTTAGAACCATGACATAAATTTTATGGAATCCAACACGAACACCATCGCGACCGACTTCAGTCACAGATAGAACATTTTCCTTTATAAAACATCAATTATCTTAAGTTACCCGTGGCTACCAAACCGTCACAAAATTCTTTACCGTCAAAACTTATCTTAGTTGTAATCCAATAATCCACCGCGACCATTAGTATCCGACGAAATCCATATGTTAGTAGTGAACAAATCCTTAATAACCTTCTAAGCTTAAACTCAACAAGTGTCCCAAAACAAACATGCAACATTCTTCAAAATAATAAATCCCAAATCAGATATTCTTGGGTCTCCGCGATATCAACTTACTAAACTCAACACCAGACGAAGTCTCTTTATAGATCGTACCCAAACTTTGAATTGTTTTCAACAATTCCAATCTTCTCGGCGTTAACATCTGCACCTTTAAAATTTCAAATGAGCACCACCGTATTAAACTCTAACTCACGCGTCCGACAATTTTTCCTTATGAAAATCAAATCGTTCCAAGGTAGCAATACACTTTTCCAACTCTATGTCGAAATACATCTTAAAATGAAATATCACATTACACCGCACAAGGTTCTTCAGTACTAAACAAGATCAAAATCGAAGCATTCGCTAAACTTTCCACTGGCTCAAACAAATTCGCTTCCCATTGCGAAGTCCAAATAGCGACTCAACCATCTCAAACCAAAGTACCCACGATCAATACCAACTTATAAAAAGATCTTCCATCAAACTCACAAAGCTAACCATCCAAAACAAAGGAACTTCTAAGCTCTGAAATAACCCCTTAAAGTCTTCTACAAGATACAAAATAAATCTTCGCAGAACTGTCCAAAATATCACCGTCTAAGTTGCCTACTTAAGGCACTCACGTTCAACAGTTCAAAACTCCTTTCTTTAGAATACTCGGCATGCACTGGTCTAACTTCACTACCAACAACACAAAGCTCGGATGCTTGCTACAATATCCTTAACTCGATGTGAACCAAATAATATCCATGATCACGAAATAACTCTACAGCTACTCATGAGAGTACTGTCGGAACATTCCAAAATCATACCTGACGCATTAGTCACACTAATGACATCAACAAATACTCACCAGGATCATACACTATCTTGAAAAGCATTGTCTAAACATCTTCAGCTCTCACATTAACCCGTAGACAGCCAGACTTCACATCGATCTCACTAAACACATAAACTCCAAATGACTGATTCATTCAAATATCAATCCTCGGAAGTAGACACTTGTCCTTATTATCCACTTCGTTCCTTGACTGCAAACGACACACCAACTCGGGCAACTTTTGCTCTTCTCGAACAACACAACGGTAGCACTCCACGGTGATCCACTCAAACAAACAAACAAACTCTACTAAAACCAATCCTCAAGTTAACTCTTCAACTCTAATTCGGAAGCAAACATCCCTTAAGGATACTTCGAATCACAACTAGTTCCAAAACTAAATCCATCGAAAATTGACTTCGCACTACAGCGGTAATTCGCTCACATCTTCACAATATGCTTCGGAAGAATCACAACAAGAAGTTCGCTTGCCAAAATCTTGTTTCTCACCAAAATCCAAATTCTCCAACAACTCAAGTAACCATGCACTGCCTTGTGCTAACTCATATGCTTCATACACTATTAAGTTGGCAAGACAAGTCTATCCCAATGTTCACAGTGATTTCTGGTGAAACAACCGCTAGTCCTCCAAACTATCGAATAAGCTTTATAACTGTTATGTTATTCAATTCCTCTGGTAACTTGCAGGATCGACTAGATTGATCCTATGGGGTATTGGTTGTTTGGATAAAATTAATAACAAAATAAGTGTTCATGTTTAAGACTTATATTTAGAGTGTTTTATGTATGTCCAATATATTCCGATTATAACGTTTGAAGAAATGACATGATCAAGTAAGGAAATATAAAGTTGACTTGAATGAGTAAAGGTTTGATTTGCAAAGAAATACTAAAGTGCAGAAAACATAAATGACTTCGAATGTAAAGATTTTAATATAAAAGCATGAACATAAAAGCATGAAATGTAAAAGACATGAATATAAAAACGTTAAAGTAAAAGATTTCTGAAATGTAAAGATTCGAAGTAAAGAAAAACGTTTAAGTGCAGGAAGTAGTTAAATAACTTTGAATGCAAAAGTATTTAAAGACATTGATGCGAAGAAGATAAACTGGAAAGATAAAGACTTTTACTGAAATTGTAAAGGTTTGGTGCAATCATACGTACATTGTTCGTGCATTCATTTCCCTAGCCATGTGGTATTTTGAATGTTACTGAATTTTGTACAATAGATATGACACACGAAATCCTAACACTAAGACTCTATTTATACACTTGACCATAGCGGCGACTTATGAGATCTTGCCACGTTCAGGACATGCAGAATATTATACTTCTTTAGCTTCCACGCGTCTTCGAACCGTTCCCACTCACATATTCTAACTTTCAATTATCCCGCTCGCGTTTGAATTTCAAATGCTTTGGCCACTTCATTTCGAACCCAATTCTCAGACACAACTCTACTACCACTTCGAAGCTCCCTTTATATGTATCACCATATTTGCCATTCGAAGTTCCAAGTTCCAATACGTCCATTCGAAGAGCCAATCTTTTCATTCCAAACTGTGACATTCACTTTGTTCCAACGAACACTTAACATCATCTCGTTTCGAGCTCAATGATTCCACTTCGAATCATAAATATCAAAATCTTCAGCCAACAAAATGCCCCTTTAAAATATCTATTTCGAACCTCTTTCTGAGAAATACTTATTTTAAACACATTCACAAGATTTTGATGTGACTTTGAGTAATCATGATACTGTGTATAACTTCCACTACGTCAGTCACCACGTCTCTTGGGTTTCCGAACCGCTTCAAAACAGTCACCACAGTATGGTGCGGTTATTAAAGACAATGATTATCTTTAATCACGCTTATTACCAATGCTAGCTTTACGCCACCTCACTCCATATCCAACCCACGATCTCCACGTATCTTAGCCTTAGTTGATGAGTGCTTCAACTTCCTCACTATAAAACTAAATAGCTTTAGTATTTTACTCTTTTTCCACACTCTGAAGCTCTTTTCTTCTTCTTTCTCGCTAAACAAACCCTAAAAATCTCTCACCAACTTCCAACAATGTCTTCAACAACATCTCAAATGAAAAAGATTTCCAAGAAGAAGAACAAGGCCGCAGGAACGATCATGGAAAGCAAAGTCAGTATTCACCAAGGTCAATCGGTACTTATTCCCCAAGGAATCTCCAAGGAACAAGAACTTCTATACTCTTCTCAGGTATTAATCCCAACCAATGCTGCTGGAAAGAGGTTTGCCCTAATGGGACCTCTTACAGTTTTTGAAATCCTAAAAGATACCAGGACTATCTTCCCTGTTTGTTATGATTTTAAACCTTTATTTAACAAGATGAAAATCCCTAAGTTAGGAAATGAGAATATGACTGCATCCTCTGCTTCGAAAACCCTAGAGACCCCTGATGTACCCCAAAAAGACCCTTTTATCTTGGACTATGTTAAAAGTAACTTCATGTCGTTTCGATCTTTCCCTACCCCTGATGTAGCTTATCAGAACTGGTTTGCTAAGGTAAAGGCTAAGAAATCCCATCAATGGGAGGAGTTAGGGATCTATAACTTGATCAAGTTATCGAAACCAGGCTTCACCTATAGCCACCCTTTATTATTTGCATCTTTGTATTTTTGGGATAGTACTTATAACACCTTTCACCTTCCTGGAGGGATGATCACACCTACATTCTTTGACATAGCAGCCATTACTGGTTTGTCACCAGTAGGAGAGACATATATTCTTGACTCTGAAGAACATTCAAGTATCATTGACTTCGATGTCAAGTTGGCTAGCTTCTCAAAGTTTATCAGTCATTATCACACTGAAGGTGATAGTGTATCAGATGTAGAGCATATTGCCTTCCTTACCCTTTGGTTATCGAGATATGTGTTTTGCAGCAGGTCTTTACAAGTAGCCAGTAGGTTTATTCCTCTAGCTAGGGATTTACACGAAAATAGGAGAGTTTGTTTGAGTGAGCTGTTACTGGTTGATCTCTATGAAAGCTTGAGATTAGCTGTTTCGAGTCTAAAGTCTCACACTCCTAAGAAAATCTTTCTAGCTGGCCCCTTCTGGTTACTTCAATTATGGCTAAATGCCATGTTTGAATCTTCGTTGTCCACTGTTGATACCATCGTTGAGCAGGATCGAGAGGTAGCGGATCGAAATGTTGAAGGCACAAGACTGAGAAGACTGACTCCAAATGATGATAAGGCTGACTTTCAAGTTCTATTCTCACAATACATCATGATCTTCTCTAAAAGGCATAAATTCGAAGAAACTATGGCACCTTTTGCTTCGAGGACTCATGGACCATCATGGTTCACCATGTCCCTTCCAGAAGCTGCTAAGAGTAAAGAGATCCAAGACATCTGGAAAGCCTTCGCTTCAAGACTAATCTCCTCAAGAATCACTCAACCAAGAACCAAATCATACATTTGCCTATCGACCCAATTTCGTTTCAAGACAATTCGGTTTATGTCGGTGATTCACGAACCCCTTATTCAAACCAGTGCCATTACTTAGGTGAGCGTTCAAGGCGAGAAGCTAAACTGCAGCAGGAGCAATATCAAGATTTTGCTCAGTTTGAATTAATTTCTTTTGAACCAACCTATTTTTCATCAAAGGGTTTTCTGGATTGGTGGACTAAGTTCTACCAGTCTAATATGTTTGATACCCTTACTATTCAAAAGAAACTGACCGCTGCGTTCGATGTGCAGGTACACAGAAAGAAAGGTATGTTCACTCATGCTCAAGAGATTAAAGCTTTTATTGCTTGAAACTACTTATGATCCTCTGGCTTGCAAACCACATGTATCAGTGTCCCAAACCTTGAAGGAAAATTCAAAGAAAAAGTTTCTAAGTTCAAACTTCCTTGAGGTTGTCACACGAGGATAGGTATGAGTTGGCACTCGAAATGCATCCACCTAAGTTTCCCAGACTACCTACCTCAGAACTAGCTCTGGCTTGGTTTCCTCCATACCCTTGGTGGTTGACTTGCAGCGAGATGTTCAAATACAAATCTCACAAGAAACCAAAGCCATCTGAGACTGTGACATGGGCTCGACATTGGCTCCATAATTTCCCAGGGCATCTTCGCTATGACCTTACTGCCATGTCGATTGTTTCGAATGAAGGCGCAGGTGCGAATGCTTGGGAAATCCCCAAATATTTCTTACTCTCTTTATTTTAACATTTGTCTTAATTGTTTCGATTTTCAGCCATCAGGATCAAGACTGTTGGTTCGAAGGCCAAGGAAGGAAGCAGCTCTCAACAAACCAATGACACCAATGATGATGTGCCTCAAGTAATTCCAACAATTACTCCTACAACAATAACAACAGTCGCTCCAATTTCGACAACTACTCCAATCCCAAAGGTAATCAACTTATCCTGACGTTCGAATGGGTTACTTTATGATTTAAGTTTAACTCATGTTTTATATTTTTCAGACTAATCAACTCCCACCAACCACTCCAAAGAAGCGAAAGCCTAGTACTACTGGGAAGAATCCCAAGGCTGGAGAAAATTCACCAATGGCCTCGAAGAAGAAGCCAAAGAAAAATGTTTCAAAGGATGTTGAAACAACTAATGTTTCTGGACTTGATTCCAAGGACGTTGCTCCCTTACAAAAATCCAAAAATCCACCTTCGACCTCCAACGTAATGTTGGAACATATAGATAGCAATCTCTCTTCCGATAATCCACAGGTAAATTGAATTCGAATTCTTACCAAAAATAGTTATTCGTACCTTAGTGCATATTTTAAACTTTCTTCGTTTGTGTAGGACGGTTCGAATCCACTCCCTACCACTTCGACTCCTCCATCCAAAACTGCTGCTCCGATCCATTCTTCTCCTCATGGGGATTCTGGTAATCTGGTGCAGAACAAAGGATCCTCTAATATGGTCCTTCAGAGCGACCAGATGACCAAGGCACTTCTCCTCCTCTCAAGGAAACAAACAGAGTAACGCCTGAAGATGCTGCAGAAATTCCTCCAGAGGCTTCTCATCCAAAATCTCCTCTCGAAATCCCTCAAGAGAGTGAAAAAGTCACCCAAGCTGAAGAGGCAAAGGCTAGCCTCTCTCAAGAGAGCGAAGAATCTAGTGAAGAAGGATCTGAGGAAGAAGGGGGAGAAGAGGCTCAAAGTGGTTCGAGCGAAAGAACGGAGTCTGGTGCTCATAGTAATGAAGATAATGACATCGAAGTGGTAAACCTTGATGATGATGAAGAGGATAATGAGGAAAGGAATAATGAAGGTGATGGTGCTCCTACTAATGAGCCAATGGAAGTCGAACTGGATGTTACTCCGTTACGCATGGAACTTCCTGGGTCTCCCCACCCTCAAATAGCTGAAGAGGAATTAGCCCTTTTGAAACGAAATGACCCTATTGGGTATATGAAGGCTAAACTAGCTCAGAGGGATACTCCTCTTTCTAAGGCTGGTGCTGGTTCGACTACTAATTCAATGCCTTCTGATGATAGGGTTGCACTTCTTCACAAGATTAGGAAGACAATCCTTGATGTGGATCTATTCGAAGTACTCAAGAAAGATAGTACAGCCTGCTTTATTATGAAGGGACTTCTTAATCAAGTCGACCTCGCCACCTGTTCTCTGGAAGTTAGCACCATCCTATTCAAACTTCAATATTTGCTAGACAACGTGACTGGGTGTCTCCTCCAAGATGAATCTGCTGCCAATAAGGTCCAAGAGAAGCGAGCTGCAATGGATCTTGCTTATGAGCATGCTTCGAAGCTTTCTAAAGAAGCTGAAGAGCAAGCCATGCATATCAAGCAAGCTAAAACTGATTATGAGCTTCGAGCTCAATCCATTCTTCTCTGGGAGAAGCAGATTCAAGAGCTTCAACATAAAATCAAGGAGGCCCAACAACAACAGATAGAATATGAAACCAACACTTTTGGCAATCGATTCGAAGAGCTCCTTAATAAAGGACTTGCAGAGACGGAGGCAGCTGAGCAACTTAAGGGTGAAGTTGCTATCCTGGAAGGGGCCAAGCGCTTTACTCAGCAAAGGCTTGAGTCTTTTCGGAGTATTTTCGATCGATTAAGGAACAATGCTTATTTCTAAAGATTGTTTGTTTTAATGAACCTTGAATCTCATTCAAATGTTTGTCTGTAACACTTAAACAATGCCATTTTGGCAATTATGTTACCATTTTGGCACTTCTTTCTATATTTCGATTACGTTGTCATTATTCGAATTTTCTGCAGGCGTGGCTTATATTTCTTTAAATATTTCCCATTTACCTTTAGGATTCGCTTATCATCAGCCAACTCTTCGATCTCATATGCATTGTTTGAAGACGTTTTTACTATTCGAAAAGGTCCTTCCCAATGAGGTGACCATTTACCTAATGCCTTATTCTTCTTGTCCATGGGCAATATAACTTTCCAAACTAAGTCATTAACGTTGAATGTTTTACCTTTCACCCTTTTGTTATATGCCCTGGCTACTCTTTCCTTTTGCCTCATTAGGATTTCCAATGCATGCAATCTGACTTCGTCTAACTCAACTAACTCATTTATCATCATCTCCCAATATAATGAAGATGGGATTTTGTTTTGTCTTTGAATTCGAACTGATTGTAGATAAATTTCTACTGGTAGAACTGCATCATGACCAAATGTTAGTTGGAAAGGCGTGGTATTAGTAGCTTCCTTAGGAGATGTTCTACAGGCCCATAGTATTTGGTCTAAAGTCTTGTGCCAATTCTTGGGCTTTTTACCAACATGTTTCTTAATCAACCCTATTATCACTTTATTGGCTGCTTCGACCTGACCATTTGCTTGAGCATAATATGGTGTCGATGTTAGTAATCTAAACCCCATCTCTTGGGCAAATTCTTGCATCTTTCTACCAGTAAACACAGAACCTTGGTCTGTGGTTATGCTCTCTAGAAGTCCAAACCTATAGATAATCTATTTCTGTATGAACTCAATAATAGCTTCTTGGTCTGCAGCTACTAATGGTATTGCTTCGATCCACTTGGTAAAGTAATCTATTCCTACCAAGATGTATTTCTGACCTTTAGACGAGGCAGGATTGATTTCTCCTATTAAATCTAATGCCCATCCTCTAAAGGGCCATGGTTTAATGATCGAATGCAACTCACTTGCGGAGCATTTGAATCCACATGTTTCGACATTCTTCACCCTTTAGCAAAATCTATACAATCTTTGAGCATCTTGGGCGATTACATGCCATATCGAAATAGGAACCATTTCATTTTATGGCACCTTGACACTTCATTGTGGACTTCTAATAATGCTAGATATGCCTCACTTTCTCCTAAGCACTTGAGTATTACGCCTTCTTGGGTCTTTTGAACAATTCGTTTCCCATAAGGACATATGATAACGCTCTATATTTTGTTTTCCTGTCAACATTCAACGTTGGGTCATTTAAATAACTCACAATTGGACTTCGCCAATCTGTATCTGATAAGGTGTCTATGGCTAACACTTCAAATCTATCTTTATCACCACAACCTAATTTAATATTCTCTAAATCTGATGGTGTTAATCTGGTAGCCATAACCCTACCTCTTATTTCGACCAATTCTTTAAAGTTTTTGGTAGAAACTTTATAACACAAACCAAGCGTGCTAAGTCATTCGCTTCTTGATTTTCTATTCTTGGTATATGTTGGATATCCATGTATTCGAATTTTTTGAGCAGCCTGTTAACTATGACGAAGTATGTCATAAGATTTTCCTTTATGCATTTGTATTCCTTTGTTATTTGCTTGGCAACTAACTCTAAGTCACCTTTAATTTCGACTCTAGTTGCCCCCAATTCCAACAAAGCTTCAAGTCCAACAATAAGCGCTTCATATTCGACCGTTGTTAGAACAGCGAGGACCATCTAACTTATACTTGAATTTTGTTGGAATTCCTTGAGAGAATTATAGAACTAACCCACTACCCTCCTTGTGGGTCGAACCATCAAAGTATAATTTCCAAGGTTGCATTTCAACGTAACCCATGACAGTCTTTTCGACCAATGAGTGGTCCACAATAAAATCAGAAATTACTTGACCTTTCACAGCTCTCAGAGGCATGAAAGTTAAAGAATATTCCGTTAAGGCTAAAGCCCATTTACCAACTCTGCTATGCATTATTGGTTTCGACAGCATGTGTTTGATAACATCGAAATGAGATGAGACATAAACATCAACAGACTTTATATAATACTTATGTTTCATACAAGAAAAGTATAAACAAAGACATAACTTTTCTATATTGCTATATCTACTTTCTGCATCATTCAGTACCCTACTTAAATAATATATGGCTCTTTCGATGCCATTACTATCTTCTTGTGCTAACATACTACCTATAGTAAATTCAGAAGCAGATATGTAAAGCCTCATGGGTTTTCCCCATGAAGGTGGAGACAAGATAGGAGGCTGAGAGAGATATTTTTTGATCTTGTCAAATGCCTCCTGATGTGCTTCGTCCCACTCGAAGGCTTGGCCCTGTTTTAAACGGAGTAGTGGGGAGAAAGCCTGAGTTCTTCCACTTAGATTCAAAATGAACCTTCTGAGAAAGTTGATCTTCCCCAACAAAGATTGCAGCTCCCTTTTCGATGTGGGTGTTTTTGTCTCCATGATGGCTTTGGTCTTATTCTGGTTGATTTCGATTCCTTTTTTGTGAACCACAAAGCCAAGGAAATCTCCGGCTGCTAAAGAATGCACATTTAAGGGATTCATTTTTAAGCCATGTTTTCTCATTCTTTGAATGTTTGGCTCAAATGATGCAAGTGGGTTTGAGATATGGATTTGATGACTATATCATCAATATTGCATAAATGTCTCAATAAAATCATGGAAGATTGAATTCATCGCTCTTTGGTAAGTTGCTGACATTCTTGAACCAAAGGCATCACTACCCATTCGTAGGTGCCTAAGGCTCCTGGGCAACGAAATGTTGTCTTAGCAACATCTTCTTCAGCAATAAAAATCTGATTATAACCAGAATATCCATCTAACATGGTTAGGTATTCGAATCCTGCAGCAGAGTCTATTAACATTTCTGCCACAGGCATGGAATATTGATCTTTGGGGGTTGCAGTATTTAAATCCCTAAAGTCTATGCATATTCTTAGAGAACCATTTTTCTTAATAACAGGTACTATATTTGCTAACCATTCGACATACCTTGTGGTTCTGATGAATTTGCAGCATAGCAACCTTTCGACCTCAGCTTTGATCTTGGTGAGAACTGCTGGCGCGAATCTTCTGGGAGTTTCTTTGATGGGCTTCTTGCCATCTTTAATTGGAAGTCTGTTCTCCACTAG
Source organism: Vicia sativa (assembly GCA_021764765.1). Taxonomy (NCBI): domain Eukaryota; kingdom Viridiplantae; phylum Streptophyta; class Magnoliopsida; order Fabales; family Fabaceae; genus Vicia; species Vicia sativa. Next base: position 205,562,758 of record CM038796.1, read on the forward strand.
CTCTCTCTTCAAACCAGGCATTTCGTCATAGTCCCATGCAAAGCAATCTTTGTTTCTTTTGAGAACTTCGATCACCTCTTGCTTGAAGCTTGGGCTGAGTTTTGCGCTTATGTAGGTTATTCTTTTTGTATTATCATCCCCCAAATTTACCTCTTCGAGCGGATCCTATGCTAACATTTTGGCACCCAAGTTTGTAGGATCCTTCTCGAAGCCCAAGGGTTCCTTGTCATAGATGGCATCGAGCCTTTGATCTATGGCATGTTCTTCATAGGGTGAGTCTTTCGATCCATTCCCTTCTATTTCGTTTACTTCAATCATGTTATCTATTTCAGCCTCTGAGGCCGCTTTCCATTCATTCTCATCCATATAGGCCGAAATCCTTTCGAAGAAGGAGGACTCAGTCATGAGCAATGTTGTCGAACTCCCAGCCTGCTGGCCGTCTTTGCGAAGTACCTTCGACTCCTTCGTCTCCTTTAATTATCTTCCTATCCCAGTACATACCATCGTGGCGAAGGGTCATATAGTAGTGCGCATTCCTGGTTTCGTTTATTTCATCACTTGGAGCACAAGGGGCTATTCTTGCTAGGTACTTGTCATAATTCCTTTTGTTAACTAAGTTGACTGTTGTCATAAAATAACTCTGGTCCGCTTCGATATTTTCCACTATACCATCTTCTCTCCATAGAACCAATCTCTGATGCATAGACGAAGGAACTGCTCCTACGCCATGGATCCACTCTCTTCCTAGCAGCAAGTTATAATTGGCCTTGGCTTCGATCACCATAAACATGGTGGGCCTGCAGCTCGAACCTACAGTTAAATCCACTTGCACTACTCCCAGAGTCTGACCTACTTTCCCTTCATAGTTGGATAGGACCATGTTGTGTGGTTTGACATCACCATCTTGAATTCCTAATTTCTTCAGCATGAAATAGGGCATTAAATTGACTGCGGCACCTCCATCCACTAAGACCTTGTTTACGCCATGGGCTCCATCCTTTGCTCGAATGAACAATGGCTTCAAATGGTTCTTCATGGCTGGCTCTGGGTGCTCGAAGAACGCATTCTGCTCTTCGACCGCGCCGTTATCCATGACATAGTAGCAAACTGGCCTGTGTTTCATCAGATCGATGGTATCATTCTCCTCAAGCTCTTCGATTTCGGTCTCTTGTCCAAACTCAGAAGGTAATACAGATACCACGTTGCAGTTTAAGTTAAGTGAAGACTCCCCCTCTGATTCAAAGTTATTTGTCAGCATATCCTCGTCTTCTTCTGAACTTGGAGTGTACTCCTTCGACTCATCTTGTTGTGTTTCAGAGAAGAGTCTCCTACTAACTGGAGGTTTGTTTTCAGGTTGAGTGTTTGTTGTTGGTTTATTGATACTTGACACTTCTTTGTTACTGATCGAACTTGCTTCTTTGTCTGCCACAGCTTCCCTTTCAGCCTTTCGAATCCTCTGCTGCCTTCGCCATTGTGATCTGGTCATGGGGTTTTTCCCTTTGTAATTTTCCAGTCTCAATTCTTCCCTCTTCGCAGTGTTGAATTGCCTCCTATATATCATAGCGTGACGTGCATTTCGTTCATTGCCTCTCCATTTATCCTTTCCTTTATTAGCTCTGACTTGTAGCCATTTGTCTGTTGGTACTTCAGTAGGGATTTTGAACGTCACCCTTCGAGCACCTTTAGGATAGGGGCTGTCAGGCTTTCGTTGAGTATGATTACCCTCGAAGTGTTGACTCATCGACCAACTTCCTTGTGATTCCGGCATGGAGGCGAAAGGAATGGTTTGAATCTCGACCATGTTACGGTCATATCTTTGCGAGCATCTTGGGCATATCAGGCACTTGGTAGCCCCTTTGTGACAGCGGACTAAAAACTCCAGTAAAATTTCTCCAACTCTAGGGTAACACCTGAATAATTGGTTGTCTTGGCGCCAGTTGATGCCAGTTCGAGCCCTTTGCTTCCTTTCGAAGTCTGCAGCAATTCTATGGTTGCAGATAATGTTGCATCTGGGACATAGCATCATTTCAGCATTTCCCTTGTGGCACAGCATGAGATAATCTTTGAGGCTGGTATTTGCAGCATAGCTATCCTTCATTTTGTATTTTTCTTTTTCTAGGTATCTTTCCATCTCCTCCATCTCAGAACGAGGCCTCTCCATGTCCACCATGTTGACGTCTACATCTTCACCTTTTTCATTATCATCTCCCCATCCTGATGGTTTGACATCTTTGATTTGGATTTTCGAACTCTCTAGGGAAGAGTATTTCACCAGGTAATCAAATTTTCCACTGGGTTCCCCTAAAGTATCCCAAACTTCCTTCTGAGGAATGTTGTCTTCTACCTCCTCCCTTTTTGTGCAATCATCTCCCCATCCTGTGGGCTTGACGTCTTCGATTGGGATTTTCGAACTCTCTGGAGCAGAATATTTTACCAGGTAATCAAATTTTCCACTGGGTTCCCCTAAAGTATCCCAAACTTCCTTCTGAGGAATGTTGTCTTCTACCTCCTCCCTTTTTGTGTCATCATCTCCCCATCCCGTGGGCTTGACGTCTTCAATTGGGATTTTCGAACTCTCTGGAGCAGAATATTTTACCAGATAGTCGAACTTCCCACTAGGTTCTCCCAAGGTATCCCAGATTTCTTTTTTAGGGGAGGCTAGCTTTGTGATCTGAATTCTCTCAAATTTTAGCCTTAGGCCTTCAATAGCCTGTGTCAATTCTTGCTTCTGGTTCTCCTGGCCCTCAGTAGCCTGGATCCCATTCGAAACAACCGATGGTACTGCTTCGATCGAAGTCTCTAGTTGTTTGTGGATGTCTTCAGTGACTCCCTTGTTGACTTCGACTAACGCACAGTTTCTATTCTCAGTGTTTTCTTCTCCTAATGGAGTGGCCTCTTGGTTTGCTTCCAACATATTGGTTTCTCCAATGCACAAAGGCTCGGAGTAGTTGGTGTCTGCAACATCCAGGGGGTCTTCATCCACTTTCATTTTTGGTTTGTCAGCAAATCTCAATCTGCCTTCTTTAATTGCATTTTGAATCAAATCCCTGAAAAGAAAACATTGTGAGGTTTTGTGGCCTAAGAAACTATGATATTTACAAAATCCTCTTTTCTTTCTTTGATCTAAAGGAGATATTTTGACATTTGATGGCACAATTAGTTGGCCATCTTTGACAAGCAAATCGAAAATCTCGTCACACTTTGTTACATCGAAGGTATACACCTTCTTTGGGAATTTGTCACTTTTCTCATTTTCAACAATTTCTTTCCCTTTTGTGGGAACTAATAGTTTACAAGAGTAGGGTGGAGCCTGTTTTAATTCAGCAAGATCTATTTCGACCTCTTCGAATTCAGGATAGTCTTCAACTTCCTCCGTTTCGACATAGGAAATTCTTTCTTTCTTGTTACTTTTAAAAGCCCTGGCCTTTTCGGCCTTTAGTCTTTCGACTTGTCGAACCCTATCTGCTAACTGAGCCATATCCCTCAGGTATTGTGTGTCTAATTTCTTTCGAATCGAATAGTCCAGGCCACCAACGGCCATTTCGACTAACTCATGTTCAGGAACTACTGTGAAACATCTAGACTTCAAGAGTCTAAACCTATTCAAGTACTCATTTATGGGTTCTGTAAACTTCCTCTTAACACTGGCTAGTTCCTTTAGACTAATTTTAGATTGTCCCATATAGAATTGTTCATGGAACAACCTTTCTAAGAGGGTCCAGGTATCTATGGATCCAGGAGGCAGAGTGGTGAACCATGTGAACGCATTTTTAGTGAGGGAACTTGGGAAATATTTAATCCTAAGGTTCTCATTATTTGCTATGTCTCCTGCTTCGGTCAAATACCTGGCTATGTGTTTGACTGTTGATTCATTTGTATCTCCAGCAAACTTTGTAAACTTAGGGATCTTATATCCCCTTGGTAAATCAGTATGCATTACATAATCTGCTATGGGAGAGGCATAATTTGGCCTTAATCAATATTAAGACCATTTGGGCCATAATCCTCTCTATCATGGTGGTTAAATTATTTTACCAGATATTGTCATTTGAATTCTATAAACAAGCGCATCAGCATCTTGGTTTCGACCCACCATGACAACTCCTCTAGGTTGTTCTTCTCGAAGCGTTGGGACCTCTAGCCTTTCGACCCTTTGGTTCCATAACTCCCTTTGTGGTTCCTCTCGAATCCTTTGGGGCATCTAATCTTCGACCCTTGGCGGTTCTATGAATCCCCTTTGTGGTTCTTCTCGAATCCTTGGGGCATCTAACCTCGTGCCCTTGCCAAATTAACCTCCTCTCGGTTGGTCTATAGGGTGGGTCATCGACTCATTCTATGATGAAGTGCGTGTTAGCGTTAAAGGTACGAGGGATGCGAGCGTGAGTTGGATTCTCACGCGTAACGATTTAAATCTTTTGATTTGTTTATAAAGATGCCATGAGCATCAAGCTTTATTATTTTCAACACAAGAAAGATGATTTAATGATTATGAAAAGGGGAAAATTGAAATACCCTCGATTGATATTGGTATGCGTGTGACTAAGCGCAAACTAGGCCATACGCATTGGGAGATCGAGTAAGGGTTGTTATATAAAGGGAATAGATGGAGCACCCTAAATATATGTAGTTATCTGACTTTATATATGAATATGTTTGATATGTTGTGTGTTTTTAATTGCTATTTCTAAGATTGGGAAAGTTTCTCCTCGGGATTTTAAAGCGTAGATTAGGTGGGCTTCTAGGGTTTATTATTATTGTGCTCGCAAAGATGCGTGGATCTTATACATATCCTATTGGGAATCGAGCATTTGTAGCTCGGATCTGAGGGATCTATGGTTTGTTTGATGCGAGAGAGATAGAAATTTGCTCGCCAAGGATGAGACCTTGTGCCTACGTGTTCTCAAAGGATGTTGAGAAAGTTAGAGCAATCGTAGTTCCCACTTATGCTAGTGGAAACAGCGGGATGTTAGTAAGAGACAGACAAATGTCATCTTAATGAAAAATGTATCTAATCTATTTCATCACATACATTTTGAAAAGTTTGCTTAATTGAAAATCTTTCGTCGTAAGTATTAGGTGTTTTGCTTGAGTGTACAAGCGTTACCACTTACATGTTTAAGAAAGATGTTTGAAAAAGATGATTGAATCTTTTAACTGTAAGTATTGGGTGTTTTGCTCGAGTATTCAAGCGTTACCACTTACAATTAAGAGATTGTTTTTGTTTGAAAATAGTTTGAAAAGAGTTTGAAGAGTTTGAAAAGTTTTTGACTGTATGTGATGTGATAGATTAGATACTTCTTCCATAGAGATGATAGATGTCTAAATCTCGAGGAGAAATTGATTGGATTAAAGGGATGCTTTTAAGAAGCCCGTGGGTCCTTGTATTGTTAGAGGAGGCATTCGAGGGTCATCGAGGGTCATCGAGGTCCTTATGAAGCTCGAGAGGAAGCTATAGGGTATGGGCGGCTTTGGCTTGAAAGGATTTCAGAAACAGTCCTTTTACGAATAAGGTAATTTCAGGAAATTTTACTCTATGGGAATTTGAAAGTGATTTCAGGAAACCATCCTTCGGGGTTCTATCTTAGCGGGTGATTCTTTGTATTGGAAGCCCAAGAGGCATTAAGAGATTTCCTATCTCTTTCATTGTATGATGCGAGAAGGCTAAACTCAATGAGGAGTTCTTTTGAGCGAAGCCCAAGGAGGTGACTCAGCGAGTGTGTCTTATATGAAGCCTAGCGGAGGCTAAACTACGTGGGAGAGTTTCTTTGTCTGAAGCCAGAGAGGCTAAACTCAATTGGGGATGAGTTATCTTGTATGAAAGCGGAGGCTATCATCTTTGAGGATTGATTGTCTTGTATAAAGCCCAGCGGAGGCTAAGCGTGGGAACCTATTGATTAGTCTAATTGTTATGTTAAATTAGGCAGTTTGTATAAGCAGTGTGTGTGTGATATGTATTCACGAGGAGTTTATGAAGGAAATATAAACAATGCATGATGTTTATTTTGGTTTATGAAGGAAATATAAACAAGTATACGTACGAGCGTTTAAAAGCAGCGCAACTTGATTATTTACAAGTTTGAATGTGTACAAGGAAGTGAATATGTACCGAGCGAGTTTTATGTATGGAGACAAAGATGGATGTACATAGGAGGGTTGGGACTTACACGTAAGAGGCCCATTGATTTGAAAGCGGTTTCACGGGAATAATGCTCCTTTCAATACCAATGGTATTCGATGTGAATGTACGGATGAAGCGAAGCGAATGATCGAAGTTTTATACGTGAAAAGTATTTTCAAAGAAAGAGTATACGTATATGCGGATAAAAGTTTTGAAAAAAAATATCGTATATACGGATAAAGTTTTGGAAAAGTATTTGAGAAAAAGTTTGATATGTACAAGGAAATATTATGTACATAAAAGAATGTTATTGTTTATGTACAAGGAAAAATTTATGTACATAAAAAGAATGTTATGGGACTTACACCGTAAAGGAGGCCCATTGATTTGAAAGCAGTTTCACAGGGAATAATGCTCCTTTCAATACCAATGGTATCGGTGTATAAACAAACGAATGAAAACAAACGGAAGAAGTTTGTTTATGTTTGAATATTAACAATGATAGTTTTGAGTATGTACAAATAAAGCTAAATATGTACATAAAGGATTGGGACTTACACCATAAGGGAGGCCCATGATCGATCGAGAAATTCGAGAGAAGACGAAATCAGGTTTATCGTTTTAATCGGATCAATCATGGTAAAAAGATGCAAGTTTGATGAAATGTTTTGAAAAATGATTTGAAAATGTTTTGAAATGCAAGGTTGATTTATGAGAAGTTTTGGAAAAAATCGGAAGTTGAAAACTTGAAAAATTCACCTTTGAAGGGAGGTTTGAAAAGTGTTCAGAACATCGTTTTCGGCTCGATTAAAAATTAATCAAAAGAAAATATTTTTGGATTTTTTGACATAATCATAAAATATATATATTAAATGACAAGTGTGCAAAAAATCATCTCAAAATGAGAAGTTTTGATTGGTTTAAAAAATTGTTGAAGTTTTGTGAAAAAACATGAAAAATTGGAAAGTTTGTAAAAAGAATGGTCTTGAGAGGGATTGAACCCATGACCATGAGGTGGGGCACGTGTCAGAGAGAACTAAGAGCAAGCATGCAACCAACTGAGCCAAGCCTGGTGTGTTAGTGGAAAATGACAGCGTAGATAAAGAATTGGATTATTTGAATTTTCAAAAGCGAAGAACACCAAGAACACCGAACTGGGTTTGTGATTTTTGATTTTCAGAAACTTTGATTCAAGCTATCTCCTTCGTTTCTCAATGGAATTGGACGATGTAAACATCAAAATGACTCGTTTTTTCCCCACGAATACGATGGCATATGTTAATTTCATTTATTTTAAGCCTAGCAGCGTTTTGGTTTGGAAAAACTAAGAACCCTAAGCGATTTTTCAAATTAAATGATGTTTGTTCAATGATTCTTTGATTTTATTGAGGGCTATTGTTAGTTATGAGTGCGGAAACAAAGCGGTAGTGAGTTTTTCAAATGATGCAAGGAATTAAAGCGATTTCGTGTTCTAACCTGGAAAAGTTGAGATCGAATTCGATGCTGGAGTGTTTCCAGTTGCTCTTTCTTGATTGATTAAGCACCAGCGGCCTCTAGGGATGGTGTATGATCACCCTGCTTGCTCTGAACTTGCTTGAATCGAGCTACCCAAGTCAACCTGCATACACTCAAAATTGAGCGGAAAGCGAGGTTAGCGATTCTGAGGTTGTTGTTCTTGTTTTGGATCATCTCCATGATGCATATGGATCGTGTTAGGATGCTCACAACTCAAAGGAAACAAGCCTAAGTCCAAATTCGATTGCTTATGGCAGTTTTGAAGGTTTGGAAAATTGAAAATGGAAATCTGATTTTTACTTGCTTTTAGTTTGATTTTAAGCTTGCAACATGTTCCATAGTGATTACGAAACACATTGGACACTAAAACTTATCATGTTTTCAATTGATTTTCAAAATGCTATGTTTGGCAAAATAACATGAATTGCTTAATTTTCAAGAAAGTGGAAAAGCATGGATTTGTGAAATCTTGGTGTGAATTTCTCTTGAATTTGTGATCCTTTTATAGGCAATAGGCTCACGATCAAGTTAGGCAAATGTCCATGGCTTTTGGAAAATCAAAGTTACCTTAAGGGTAAGATTGTCATTTGTAAAGCAAAAGGAAACTTCCTTTTTTACCATGTGTTAAAATCCTCAATTTGATCCTATCTTCAATCATCACTTCTCATTGATATTTATCAGTTCACATTCCAATTTGGCAAGGTGGAATGCTTCTAGAACAAGAAAATGCAAAATGACCTATAATTTGATGCTTTGATCTTTGAAAATCAAGTGTCATGAGGCATTATGTTTCAATTTCAAAAGTATAGCTAGCCTTCATGGATTTGAGAGTTCTTGGACATTTTGGAAAGATCTTTCCACAAGCTACAACTTTCATGTTTTGAGTTTTTCCAAATTCCAATTGGAACTATGTGAAAAATTGGCTTGAAGTTTGGAAAAAATGTGAAATTTCAACACTTAGAAATTTTTCTAAGTTATAGAAATTTTGACTTTTTGTTGACTTTTCCAAATTCTTTGATTTTTTATGATCATGATGGATCATTTGAAGTATTTTGATGATGGAAAAAGTTTTGTTTTGAAAAATTTGACCAAAAGTCAAAGTTTGACTTTTCTGTGCAGATGAAATTTCATCAGATGTTTAAAGCTTGATGAATTACGTGAACTACGTGATGATTTGGATCAGAAATTAGGTCAAGAGGTTATATCTAAGATGTGATGACCAATCTCTATCCAAAAGTCATCCTTTGCTCAAAAGTCGAGAATTCTCATGCGATCAAAACCTAATTAGTCGATCCTCGATTGTTACGTGAGAAAATTTGATGTCGATGATCGAGGTTGATGATTTGATCAAGATAGATCAAATAAGATGAGAAAATCTCAAACCCTAATTGGTTAGCTCTGAATCGGATGAAAATCGTGAAACCCTAATTTTGACTGTGAAGACTATACGGATTAATCTTTGTCGACACATTAGTTATGTAATGATGCAAAATGCAAGATGGTATATTAGGTCAAAATTTGGGGTATGACAGATGCCCCTATTTAAGTTTCTTTAACCTGAGAGATGAAGATGAATATCTTCGTTTTGATAGGTGTAAAGAGACTTAAATATCGGAATACGCAAATTTTGGACCTAAAATACCAAAAGATGCGGATGATGCAAAATGATTGCAAAAAAGTTTTACCCAAATGATATCAAAGAAATGACACAGTGGAGAAAATTTGTGAATATGTCCCTGCTGGGGAGAGAATGATTCACAAAAGATGTGAATGTTTGTTTCGCTTTGGAAACAAAAAGATTACCTTCTGTCAGCCTTGTGACAATGTTTAAGGTAAGTAAAAATGATATTACCAATTATCAGCTTTGTGATAGTTTATGGTAATGAATGTTGAAGATGTTACCAATTATCAGCGAAGTGATAACTATAACAAGGTAAAATTTTGAAATTACTGAATATTCAGCTTTGTGAATAACAGACAAAAGTGGAAACAGCACTGGAATGGGCTTTTAAAGATATTACCAATTATCAGCAAAGTGATAACTATAACAAGGTAAATCTTAAAATGAGTTTGATGTGTATTCATCTGTGTGAATAGCACATAGTGAGAGAAAATAGAACTCAAAAATGAGCTTCTACTTTCTTGGATACAATCTGTGAGGATCTCTCTTCGAGAAGATGGGCGTATTGATAAACGGAACACGAGGTTTTCTTTTAGGCAGAGAAAGACCATTCTTTGGAGATTTTCTCACAGTCATGATTTGACCTTGTTGAGAAGGCAAACTTTTATGACAAGTTCGGGAATGAAAATAAGCGGCTCGATAAGGAGGCTATTGCTTATTGGTTTGTAGATTAGAGACAAGGTTCTATCGGGAATGAGCGAAAAGCAGTCAAATCAAGACATTGTTCCAAATGAGGAATGACCTCAGTGGGAATGTGAGAGAAGAGATATATTTCTGTTTGGGGATACTAGGGAAAGCAGAAAATGTGTCTTTTACGTTTGGAGAAATCTCTTGGGAATATGATATACTCGTGAGTATACCTATAACGAAGCAAACATTTAAGAAATGCAAAATGCATGAATGATGCTATTGTGTATGAATGCCATGAATGTTATATGCATGCTAACAATACTAGACAAAGACACTAAAGGGATATTTGGGAACAGGACTGCGTCACAATTCGAACAAATACTCGGTGAAAATTGCAGCGATGGTGTAGAGGTTCACTGATGAAGAATCGGAGTTGCATGCTTTAAACTTTCTGGGAAAGGCATTTCTTTGGCAACTTGGTTGGGGATTCTTTTTGGATAAGAATACCGTCCTATGATGATTTCTGCTGAGGAGAAGGCTGGCATGGCGATTGGCGACTCAGGGATCGAAACACTTACGGGCTGTTGAAGTTATTTCCGTGTTCATAACTCAAAGGAGAATTTTGCTTTTGTTTCAAAATTTTTGAAGTAAAAATTCATTTAAAACATTTTAGTTTCAAAAAGTGATTTTCACAATAAAAGCGTTGTTTTGCAAAACAGAACAAAGTAGGAATTGCAAACAAAAGCCTGAGGCTCAAATTTATTGATAGAATGGTAATCGACCAAGGCGTGATTCCATGGACTATTTACAAAAGTTGGAAATGATAATTTATTGGGAAAAGGCTACATTGAAAGCAAATAACCATTACTATCCCTAACAACTTTGAATTCCAACTGTGCTTGTTGCTTCAGAAAAGTTGATTGAAGATCCGTTGATGGATGATTCTTCATGATGGACAAAATCTGGTGACTGCGATTACTTTGTCATTTTGTATCCTTGTTTTGCCTAGATTGCCTTTTCGGGTTTCAATCTATCGGGATAATTTACATTTATTGTCTCTAATTTTTGCTGGATCGCCTTTGGGTTTTCAATCCACCGAGGCGCTCATTTTTGCCTAAGTAGCCCTTTGCGGGTTTCGACTTACCGTACATTCTTTTGTTTTTAGACAAAGTATTTCTTGGCGCATCAGCATTCACGGGATGCGGAGTTCATCACCGTCCATGGTTGTGAGTCATAGCCTTGAAAAGCTTCTCTTGACGATGTATGGACCTTCGTAGTTAGGAGTCCATTTGCCCTAGAATCTGTTTGAAAAGGCAGAATCTTTTTAAACGCAGTCGCCTTCTCAAATTCACGAGTCGGACCTTTTTGTCAAAGGCTTTCTTCATTCTTTTTGATACAATTGTCCGTGACACGAGGCGGTCGGTAGCTTTTCTTCAATTAAGTTGTTGGTCATATCCTTTGGCACCATTCGACCTCGAGATAACTTGGTTTCCATGAGAACTCTCATTGATGGGATCTCGACTTCTACGAGAACCTTTGCTTCCATGCGTATACTAGAGAAAAGGGTTGTTGAAGTGCGTCTTGATACGGTACCCATCGAGCAAATGGCGGCATTCGTGCGGTCTTTGTAGGTGATGACCATCTTACGGACAATCTTTTGATGTTCTTGTTGGGCGCTTCAGCGCCATTCATCTTTGGCGGTGGAGGCGAGTTATGAGGCTCGATCTTGAATTCCTCACAGTTCTTTCATCATTTTGTTGTTTAAGTTAGATCCATTATCGATAATGATCTTACTTGGAATTCCATGTCGGCAAATGAGGTTGTTCTTAATGAACCTCACAACCACTTGTCTTGTAACATTGGCGTAAGGCTGCTTGACCCATTTGGTGAAGTAGTCAATGGCCACTAGAATGAGCGATGTCCGTTGGGCGCTTTGGTTCAATCATTCCTATCATGTCAATGCCCCACATGGAGAGCGCCACGGAGAGGAGAGCGTTGAGTAAGTCGGTGGCACATGGATCTTATCTGCGTGGTCAGGCACTTGTGACATCTTTTGGCGTGTTTGTAGCAATCGGTTCCATCGTTATCAATAGTATCCTGCTCTCAAGATTTTCTGGACATTGCATGCCCATTTGAATGGGTTCAAAGGATCCTTCATGCACTTCATGAATGATTGTATGCGCTTCTTGTGCAGCCGGCGGCGAGAACCATGTCGAAGTTTCTTTTGTATAGAACATCTTCATTGAGGAAGAAGTTTCTGAAAGCCTCCTTAGAGTTTTCTTATCCTTGTACGATGCCGGGTACTCGTGTTTGAAGGAAGCGGCTTGATGTCGTGAAACCACGGTTTATCATCGGCCTTACATTGCAAATACATCGGGTCTTTCAAAGGCGTCGATCACGGTGTGGGCATATCATTCCAATCGTTGACTTTGAACATGGAAGATAGAATAGCCAAGGCGTCTGCCATTCGGTTTCGATCTCGAGGGATATGATGCAGCTCTACTTTGTTGAAGAAAGTCAACAATCGTCTTGCATAATCTACGTGGAATTAGACCAAGATGATGAGTCATACTTGTCTTTGATTTGGTTGATCACAAGGGCTGAATCTCCATATATGTCAAGGATCTTGATCCTCAAGTCGATGGCTTCTTCGATACCCATGATGCAAGCTTCGTACTCTGCTATGTTGTTGGTGCAATCAAATAGCAATCTGGCGGAAAACGGGATATGAGAACCCTCGGGAGTAATGATGACTGCCCAATTCCATTGCCAAAGACATTAGCGCTCCATCAAGTGAACCCCATCGGATTACGGATCGGTCCTTCTCCAAATAGCGGTTCGTCGCAATCTTTCATCTTCAAGTACATAACATCCTCGTCTGGGAAATCAAACTTGATAGATTGGTACTCGTTGAGCGGCTGATAAGCCAGGTGATCGGCGAGAATGCTTCCTTTTGACAGCTTTACGGGCGGTCTTGGATGTCATATTGAGATAGCAACATTTGCCATCGGCGATTCTCGGTTAAAGCGGGCTTTTCAAAGGCGTACTTGATTGGATCCATTTTGGAGATTAACCAAGTCGTGTGATTGATCATGTATTGGCGAAGGCGTTTGGAAGCCCACCAAAGCGCGACATGTTTTCTCGAGCATAGAGTCACGAGTTTCACGATCAGTGAATTTCTTACTCGGGTAGTAGATGGCATGCTCCTTCTTACGGTTTCATCTTGTTGTCCAAGTCGCACCCATGGACTCTTCTGAATGCGGTGGTATATGATCAATGGTCTTCCTTCCCTTTGGAGGATTAGTATTGGTGGTTCGACAAGTATTCCTTATCTTGTCGAATGCTTTTGGCAATCATTGTCCACACAATCTTTTGATCTTTGGAGAAGCTTGAAAATCGGCCCGGGTGTGATCATCGAGAGATAAATCGGAGATGTAATTCAATCGTCAGAAATCCTCTTGCTTTTAAATGCTGTGAAGGCATTTCTTGAATAGCCTTGACTTTGTCGAAATTAGACCTCAATTCCTCTTTGTTGACGATGAAACCTAGGAGTTTTCGGATCTTACCCCAAAGGTGCATTTGTTAGGATTCGGTAGCTGAAACTTCCTTAGTCGTTGAAACAACTTCAAGATATTCTATATGCTCTTCTTGATTGTGGACTTTGCTATCATGTAGTCCACGTGACCTCGATCTCTTTGTGCATCATATCATGAAAGAGTAGTCATTGCCCTTTGGTAAGTTGCTTTGCATTCTTTAATCAAGCGGCATTACTTTGTAGCAAAAAGTGCCCGTGGCGTGATGAAGGCGTTTTCTCCATGTCTTGGGCCATTACGATCGATTATAACCGGAGAAACCATCCATGAAGGAAAAGGCGTTGAATCTTGCGGTACTATCCACTAGCATGTCGATATGCGGTAGTGGAAATCGTCTTCGGACTTGCTTTGTTTAGATCGGTAGTCAACACACATTCGACCCTTCCATCTTTCTTGGAGGCGGTACTATGTTGGCTAGCCATTGAGGATACTCGAGTGACAAGGAAACGTCAGTGCTTCCTTTTGATTTTCTCGACCATTTCGGGATGAACTCTCCTCGATTTACCTGGCGGCGGACATTACGGTCTTAATGGCGGTGATGTTCCACGATCGGGTATCAATCCGGCATGTCTGGTAGGACCAAGCAAATACATCAGCGTACTCTACGAGAAGGCTTATCGGTTCGCCTTTGACCTTTCTTTGTTGGTGAAGCTCAGATGTTTACCTTTTTATATCTTCCTCGGAACCCAAGTTGATTGTTTCTAGAGGTTCTTTGTGAGGTGAATGATCCTTTCCTCGTGCTTAAGTAGTCGAAATTTCATCAAATCTCTTCTTCACTTCCTCTTGGCGACCTTCTTTGGGGATTCCATAGTTGGGGAGGCGTAGAGTTATTGCTTTCAATGGATTTGTCCATCTTTAATCTGCATTTTTGATTTATGTTTGATTAAAGAAAGTTTTCGTTTTTTTTTTAGTTAATGTATGCAGATTATTATGACGATTTTTTTTTTTGTTGTTTTTTTTTTTACTGTGTTTTTTAGGATTATCATTTCCAGAAAAGGGTAAAAATGAAAATAAACACAAAGTGTGGAAACAAAACAACGCGTTTTATTTATGATTCACAATATGAGCGAGCCTAAAATACAAACTCAATCGTCTTGGGCAAGACAATGAGAAGTTATTTAAAAACTAAAGCCCTATAAAACATCTCTTCGCTTTGGGCGAAGCGAGAGTTCAAAACAAAAGCAAAATAAACTAGTTAGAGCTATGAACATTAGTCTTGACTTTCGGGCTTCGGTGGTAGCGAACTCCTTGGAAGTCGAGGTACTCGGGTAATTTTCCTTTTGGTTTAACCCTCGAGTAGACTTTGGTTGCTAGTGGCGAGGCTTTGAAGACTACGGGGCCCTTGCCTTTTGTCTTTGAAGCGGTCTTCTTGGTTAACAGATCGGGAAGTATGGGACATAGCATGGGTACTTCACATGGATCTTTGTGTGGAATCTTGGGGATGTTCCTTCCGGTCTTGAATCGAGAGATCGTTGTCGACACTCCGCATCGTATCTGAGTCGTACTCACGATCTTGATGATCATGTTGACATAGTGATAACGGGATCGGCTTGGTGGATTCCACGGATGTATTGAGCGAGATCTTCGTTTGGGATCTCAAATTGTTGATTAGTTTGAGAAGATGAGTATTCGCCTACGGTTGACTAGGGTATTCAAAATCATCACCCCATCACAGAGGTGGATATCTTGATCCGGATTTTCGAGCTTTACGTAGCGATGTATTTCACCATGTAGTCGTATTTGCCACTTGGTTCTCCCAAGGTATCCCAAATTCGATGGGGATGGTGGATTTTCAAGTTCTTTGCAAGGACATGTCTTTGAATTGATCGATCGGCGCATATGATTCCTCTGAGACACGTATTCGGGGTTGTTCAAGTAAGTACTCCATTCTTGATTCAGATGGCTCGTCTTCATCCTCTTCAATGGTTACAACATTGACTTCTTGCGGAGAGGGTTTGAAACCTCCTTGTGAAATACTTCCTTTATCGGGAAGTGCTTCATCTTTCTCTTGTTTTTGTAGAATACGGTGTGAACGAGTCAGGTTTCATTTCATTTTGCGGTTTAATAACTTGTCCCATCCTTAGTATTGCCGTCTTTCACCATTTGTGCGGCTTCTTTATATGAAGAGATGGGTGATACATTTGTTGGTAGATTCATCTTCTAATGGACTTTACGGGAGATGTGTCCCTTGATGTCATTCTTTGTGATGAAAGAAAGCTGGATAGATGGCTTACAAGCAAAGCTTGTTCTGTGCAGTAACTAACTTTCCATTGTTGTAATTTTAACTTTTGGTGGAGAGTAGAAGTTACGCTCTGCATCATGGATCCAGGTCTTCTAGCAAGCAACTATATGCGGCGGGGCGTCCATGACTTGGAAAGTAATTTTGAAGATGCGAGGACCAATTGTCATCGGAGATCAACTTCCCGATAAGCGACTTTCTCGATCCATCGAAAGCTCTTACCACTATATCGTTGAACTTCATTGGCGTTCCTTTGTAAGCTAAACGAGAGAGCGTCGTTTTAGGCATTACATTTAAAGATGAACCTGTGTCTACCAACACATGGGACAAGGAATCTGCCTGGCAAATCATCGAGATGTGCAAGGCTAAGTTGTGATCTTTCCCTTCTTCAGGAAGTTCTTCATCACTGAAACTCAAATTATTCTGGTGTTATGTTGGAGCGATCCTCAAATTGGTGCAGTAGTCACATCGTGATCCACATAAGCCTGGTCCAATACTCTCATCAAAGCTTCTCGGTGAGCTTCGGAATTAAGGAGTAAAGACAGTATTGAAATCTTTGAAGGAGTCTGTATCAATTGATCTACGACTCGATACTCGCTTTCTTGATCAGTTTTAGTATCTCTTCAAAGTCTGAGTTGATGTTGGTCCCATTAGTAGAACCAATATT
This sequence comes from Vicia sativa, assembly GCA_021764765.1. Lineage (NCBI taxonomy): Eukaryota > Viridiplantae > Streptophyta > Magnoliopsida > Fabales > Fabaceae > Vicia > Vicia sativa. The sequence continues at coordinate 205,579,201 of CM038796.1, forward strand.
TGTGCTTGGCTTAGCGAGGCTGTTGCGAGTTCTCAACGGATATGCTAAGCGGGTTACGTCTAACAACAGGGAGCTACGAGGCGGTCTTGGTGCTAATGGGCGTGAACTCGTCCACTTAGCGTTACTCGTCCGATTTACATTATATTGACATTAAGGCGTGGCGAGAGGTTTCTCTTTTCCATTCTCCACCATGGTTGCATTGTATTGGTAAGGGTGCTGGTAGGCGTATGGAGCAGGACCGGGTGGGCAAATCACCAAGGAGGCGTTGGGCGGGACCATGCGCGATCTCCACATGCTCGGGTATGTTGAAACAAGGGATCTGCGTTTACTTGAGGTTTTCGAGTTGATATCGAGACTAAAATCTCATGCGGAAAATGCCTACGTATTTACGTTGTGGTCTCGTAATACGTAAATTTGTAGATCAGAGGTCTAACAAATATTGAAGGTGCCTTTCTGAAGGACACCCTCGAATATCTCGGGGCGGAATCTGAGCTGCATAATCATGCTTTTGAAGGTGCTCATCTTACGTATGTTTCATGGAGCGCACAAATTTCCCTTGATCGGGGTTCGTCCGTTACAAGATACTTGTGGGTATTTCTTAGTATTAAACTTACGAATGTCGTTGTGTTGGGAGGCGGATTAGCTTACGTTTGGGCTCGTATTCTTGAAGGAGAGAAGATTAGTCCTCACTAACCTTTGTACTTCTTCCTTTAATGCTATACAATGTTCAAGGTCATGGCTAGTGCCCTTGGTGAAAAAAGGCAAGATCGTCGATTTGTACCACCATGGTAATTTTTAGAAGGAGGTGGTGACCTTGTTTGTATCAAATTCCTTTCTATCGGTAGCGGTGAGGCTACGTATGCGTCATGGGGTGGGTCGGCCCAGGTGACCGGGCGTCTGATTTTGGTTATTAAAGCTGAGAGCTGTTGGCGAAATTGTTGAGTTTGTTGATTTCTTTGAAGTGCGGAGCAATTCTTGCGTTCGGAGTAGTGTTGACGGTAGGTGCTATGGTGGCTACATCCATTTGTTGGATGACATTCTTCGTGGTTTCTCTCGGGATACCATTCCTCGTCATGCTCCTTTTTCCTTTGAAAGCGGTTCCAACCTTTCTAGTCCGCTAGAAGGTCCTGCTTCCTTAGTTGTCGACCGGTTCGAACACCTCTTCTAATCGCATTCCCATGCTTACCATTTCATTGAAATCTCCAGGTGCACTAGCGATCATTCGCTCATAGTAGAATGAGTTAAGGTATTCAAGAACACCTTAGTCATTTCCTTTTCTTCCAATGGTGGGTTAATTTGGGCGTGAATTTCCCTCCATCGTTGCATATTCATAGCGTCTCTTTTCCTTTTGAGACATGGGCGGAGTTGATCCTATCGGAGCCATATCCGAGGTTGAACTTATCTTTGCTGAGCGAAGGCTTTACCTAAGTCGTTGAGCGTTTGGATACTGTGTTGTCTAAACCCATGTACCACTTGATGCCGGTGAGGCTGTCTTGGAAGTAATGAATTAGCGGTGATGATCCTCATTGTCGTAGACATTTTCCTAGCGTACATCGTGAGATGGCTTGCGGAAGAATTCCCTTTGTACTTCTCAAAGTCGGGATTTTGAATTCGCGGTATTTTTACGAGGAACTAAGCAAAGATCACGGGCACTTTTCCCAAACAATTCTTTCCCTTGAATTGTTTTATCTCATGCATTTTAAGGCTGTTCTGGAGATTTTCCATTGAACCCGACGTTCGTGTTATTTCTGGGGTGTGATGAACTTCTTTGCGTGGCGGTGTACTCGGGCCGAGTTCAACATGATCGGTTGAAAGAGACATTGTTACTAATGGAAAAGTTATTCCATTGTGAGCGAGTTTCTTTGTAAAGTAGGTATGTCAAGCGAGATTGCTTGAGAAGTCGGTTGGCGAACTCCTATGCCGAAGTTGAAAGGCATTCCCCATGGATAACCCTACGGCATCTTGAAGGTGAACTCTTGCTGCGACGGTGGCTGGAGTAGTAGTGTCCTCTGAAGTTCTTTGGTTGATTTTGAATTTCGACGCTTGTTGACTTTCTTGGTTGTAATGGTTGACCAAAGGCGTGAGTCTTTCTACCTCCTCTTGTAGTGTAGTTATTGTACTACGAAGTTCAGCATTCTCTTGATCAAAATTCTCCATTACTTTCCTTCTCTTTGATCTAGTATCGTACGTTCGAGTTGGCTGCGGACGCAGTCGAGAAACTCTAAGACGCGACAGCTTGTCAGGCTTTCTGGGAAAGACTCCACAAATGAGACTCGAAATGATAACTCGAAATGTAAGTATTAATGATATGCACAGAATATTTCCAAAGAATTCCTCCTAAAGAAAAGACTATTGCAAATGTTTGGGATGAAAAATCCATCTTATTGATATAAGGGAAAGATTACATCAAGGTGGAGCAAAAGCTCAATTACAAAAGGAAAAAGCTATTCCTAATTGTCTTTATCAGATGAGAGATCAAAGGCTTGCTGTAGCTTTGAGCTTCAGGATCTCCTTGGCATGCTGAGCTTTCAACTTGACCCGTTCAGTTTTGAGCTTGTTAACAATTCTCTTCCACTTATCAAGAGCGGGAGTTTCTTTTGTTAACTCGTCGAACTTTCTTTTCCTTTTGAGGCTTCATCCTTCTTGATGAGCCATTCGTTTTGAAAGTTGAGTTTTGTTTCTTGGTCTTTGACACTGCTCTTTGAGCCTATCGTTTCGCGCTTGTGGTAAGGAATTTGCTCTTCAAGTCCTTCTCTTGTTTGACGATTAAGGCTTCTTTGTATTTCCCTAATGTGGTAGGCTTCTTCCTTTATCGGGAACATGGGTTTCTCAGAACATATGGCATCTGAAATTCCTCTGCTCTTTCTTTACCCAAGTGTAGTTTTCCTTAGCTACACAATTCTTAGCATGCCTCCTTTCTTTCTTGAGCATAAAGCAGGCTCTTATCATCTTGTCTTTCAAGCCACGAGGATCGCCGCCCGCAATAGCAATAACTCTCGGTTGTAAACCCAATGGGTTTCTACGAGTTTCGTGCCAGCTGACGTTTGGCGAGAACGGGTTGTAATTGATTCCTCCTTGTGTACCGATGAAAGTGCGTTGGCAAATTCTCCCGACTCTCAATGATTTCCATCTCATTATACGCTAAGGTATACCAATGAATGTCTTTGTGGGTTAAGGACATGAATCGTCGAGACCATTGCCACTCCTTCTTGTTCCTTTGAAAAATGGGGACTTTGGCAAATGCGAAACTATCCATCGTGCAACAATGGTGCCTGACACACAATTTCTCCACCTCCTTGGCGATGTCTATGGTGAATTGAAATATGTGTCTCAAGCGAGGTAGATGCGGGGTTTTGATTTTGAAAATCCTCATGGCATTAATGTCAACAAAATTCCCAATATTGGGAAACAACATCAATCCATAGATGAGGAGGCTAGGATATTTTCGGAGGTTAACCTACCGGCCTCGGCAAAGGTGAAGGCTCCAATAGAAACCTTGAGGTTAATCCTAGAATTCCCTTTTTGGTTCGCGGGTTTTGTCTATCTCGAGTTTCCTTATGTGAGTAAGCAGAGATATCTTGTGACCTAGGTATGGCTTCCAAACCATTGAAAGGCATTTTATACGAGATGGCGATTCTAAAGTGGTGGCGTACTCTTCCAAAGTAGGCAACAGTTGATGTCGAGGAAAGTGAAACAACGAAAGGCGGTCATAGAATTGCACAAAGGTTTTGAGCGGTCCCTCATCTACATCGGTGTTTAAGAGGGTTAAAGAGATTTCCGTATCTCTTTGCAAAATCAAAGGATTCTTTACCAAGGATGCTAACTCTCTTAATCTTTTCACGTCGAGGAGATCGAGCGTATACTTGTTTGTATGTCTTCCTCTTATATCCATCCTCTAACCTAAAACATTTGCAAAGGAAATTTCTAAATTCTTTGGAAATTTTGGGAAGGAAAAAGAAAGATGATGTTTTATGAATGAATGAATGCATGAATAGAAAACATGGTCGATGAATTATTCACACGTTCAAGTTCTCGAGCATGAGGTCAACGATAAATGGCGGTAGCGGTTTAGTTCTAAAGGGTCACGTCCTAAAAACTAAATTGGCCAGTGAAAGAATGATCACGCATTTCGCCAATAACCGGTGAAGCAATGATCCTTCTCGTGTTTCCTAACGGGGTTCTTAAATCCACTAGATAAAATCGTGAAATTTAAACAACACACAATAAAGAAAAAGCAGACATATACCAATATGAAAGCTTAATCCCTTTCTTTTCTTTTTGAAAACAAAAAACTTGGTGCTCTCGGAGAAGTAACACGTTTTCTTTTTGAAAATCAAAGTTTCGCGTATTCCCAGTCGCCATTTTCTGTTCGCGTTAAGGTGGCTTTGAGGGATCTGACGTGAGTTCGGATTCTCGGCGCGTAACGATTTAAATCTTTTGATTTGTTTATAAAGATGCAGCATCAGCTTTATTATTTTCAACACAAGAAAGATGATTTAATGATTATGAAAAGGGAAAATTTGAAATACCCTCAATTGATATTGGTATGCGTAACGACTAAGCGCAAACTAGGCCTACGCATTGGGAGATTACGAGTAAGGGGATTGTTATATAAAGGGAATAGATGGAGCACCCTAAATATATGTAGTTATCTACAGCTTTATATATGAATATGTTTGATATGTTGTGTGTTTTTTAATTGCTATTTCTAAGATTGGGAAAGTTTCTCCTCTGGGATTTTAAGAAACGTAGATTAGGTGGGCTTCTAGGGTTTATTATTATTGTGCTCGCAAAGATCTGTGGATCTTCTGCATACATATCCCCTATTGGGAATCAGAGCATTTGTAGCTCGGATCTACAGGGATCTATGGTTTGTTTGGTGCGAGAGATGAAATTTGCTCGCCAAGGATGAGACCTTGTGCCTACGTATTCTCAAAGGATGTTGAGAAAGTCGGAGCAATCGTAGTTCCCTTATGCTAGTGGAAGCAGCGGGATGTTAGTAAGAGACAGACAAATGTCATCTTAATGAAAAATGTATCTAATCTATTTCATCACATACATTTTGAAAAGTTTGCTTAATTGAAAATCTTTCGTCGTAAGTATTAGGTGTTTTGCTTGAGTGTACAAGCGTTACCACTTACATGTTTAAGAAGATGTTTGAAAAAGATGATTGAATCTTTTAGCTGTAAGTATTGGGTGTTTTGCTCGGTATTCAAGCGTTACCACTTACAATTAGAGATTGTTTTGTTTGAAAATAGTTTGAAAAGAGTTTGAAGAGTTTGAAAAGTTTTTGTCTGTATGTGATGTGATAGATTAGATACTTCTTCCATAGAGATGATAGATGTCTAAATCTCGGGAGAAATTGATTGGATTAAAGGGATTCTTTTAAGAAGCCCGTGGGTCCTGTATTATTAGCCAAGAGGAGGCATTCGAGGGTCATCGAGGGTCATCGAGGTCCTTGTATGAAGCTCAAGAGGAAGCTATAGGGTATGGTGGCTTTGGCTTGAAGGGTTCAGAAACCGTCCTTTTACGAATAAGTAATTTCAGGAAATTTTACTCTATGGGGAATTTGAAAGTGATTTCACAGGAAACCATCCTTTGGGTTCTATCTTAACGGGTGATTCTTTGTATTGGAAGCCCAGAGAAGGCTGTTGAGATTTCCTATCTCTTTCATTGTATGATGCCCAAGAAGGCTAAACTCAATGAGGAGTTCTTTTGAGCGAAGCCCAGAGGAGGCGACTCTCAGCAGTGTGTCTTATATGAAGCCTAGCGGAGGCTAAACTACGTGGGAGAGTTTCTTTGTGAAGCGAGAAGGCTAAACTCAATTGGGGATGAGTTATCTTGTATGAAGCCAGCGGAGGCTATCCCATCTTGAGGATTGATTGTCTTGTATAAAGCCCAGCGGAGGCTAAGCGTGGGAACCTATTGATTAGTCTAATTGTTATGTTAAAATTAGGCAGTTTGTATAAGCAGTGTGTGTGTGATATGTATTCACGGAGTTTATGAAGGAAATATAAACAATGCATGATGTTTATTTCTGATTTATGAAGGAAATATAAACAAGTGTACGTACCGACGTTTAAAGCAGCGCAACGATTATTTACAAGTTTGAATGTGTACAAGGAAGTGAATATGTACACGAGCAGTTTTATGTCTGAGACAAAGATGGATGTACATAGGAGGTTGGGACTTACGCTGTAAGAGAGGCCCATTGATTTGAAAGCGGTTTCACAGGAATAATGCTCCTTTCAATACCAATGGTATTCGATTGAATGTACGGATGAAGCGAAGCGAATGATCGAAGTTTTATCGTGAAAAGTATTTTCAAAAGAAAGAGTATACATGTATATACGGATAAAAGTTTTGAAAAGAAGTACGTGTTATATGTGAGATAAAAGTTTTGGAAAAGTATTTGAGAAAAAGTTTGATATGTACAAGGAAATATTATGTACATAAAAGAATGTTATTGTTTATGTACAAGGAAAAATTTATGTACATAAAAAGAATGTTATGGGACTTACACCGTGAAGGAGGCCCATTGATTTGAAAGCAGTTTCACAGGGAATAATGCTCCTTTCAATACCAATGGTATCGGTGTATAAACAAACGAATGAAAACAAACGGAAGAAGTTTGTTTATGTTTGAATATTAACAATGATAGTTTTGAGTATGTACAAATAAAGCTAAATATGTACATAAAGGATTGGGACTTACACCATAAGGGAGGCCGTGATCGATCGAAATTCGAGAGAGAGAAATCAGTTTATCGTTTAATCGGATCAATCATGGTAAAAGATGCAAGTTTGATGAAATGTTTTGAAAAATGATTTGAAAATGTTTTGAAATGCAAGGTTGATTTATGAGAAGTTTTGGAAAAATCGGAAGTTGAAAACTTGAAAAATTCACCTTTGAAGGAGGTTTGAAAAGTGTTGAACATCGTTTTCGGCTCGATTAAAATTAATCAAAGAAAATATTTTTGGACTTTTTGACATAATCATAAAATATATATATTAAATGACAAGTGTGCAAAAATCATCTCAAAATGAGAAGTTTTGATTGGTTTAAAAATTGTTGAAGTTTTGTGAAAAACATGAAAAATTGGAAAGTTTGTAAAAGAATGGTCTTGAGAGGATTGAACCCATGACCATGAGGTGGGGCACGTGTCGAGAGAGAACTAAGAGCAAGCATGCAACCAAAGGCCAAGCCTGGGTGTGTTAGTGGAAAATGACAGCGTAGATAAAGAATTGGATTATTTGAATTTTCAAAGCGAAGAACACCAGAACAGCGAACACGGGTTTGTGATTTTTGATTTTGAAACTTTGATTCAAGCTATCTCCTTCGTTTCTCAATGGAATTGGACGATGTAAACATCAAAATGACTCGTTTTTTCCCCACGAATACGATGGCATATGTTAATTTCATTTATTTTAAGCCTAACGCGTTTTGGTTTCTGGAAAAACTAAGAACCCTAAGCGATTTTTCAAATTAAATGATGTTTGTTCAATGATTCTTTGATTTTATTGAGGGCTATTGTTCGTTATGAGTGCAGAAACAAAACGGCCGTGAGTTTTTTTTCAAATGATGCAAGGAATTAAGAGAAACAGTTTCGTGTTCTAACCTGGAAAAGTTGAGATCGAATTCGATGCTGGAGCGTTTCCAGTTGCTCTTTCTTGATTGATTAAGCACCAGCGGCCTCTAGGGATGGTGTATGATCACCACCTTGCTCTGAACTTGCTTGAATCGAGCTACCCAAGTCAACTGCATACACTCAAAATTGGGCGGAAAGCGAGGTTAGCGATTCTGAGTTGTTGTTCTTGTTTTGGATCATCTCCATGATGCATATGGATCGTGTTAGGATGCTCACAACTCAAAGGAAACAAGCCTAAGTCCAAATTCGATTGCTTATGGCAGTTTTGAAGGTTTGGAAAATTGAAAATGGAAATCTGATTTTTACTTGCTTTTAGTTTGATTTTAAGCTTGCAACATGTTCCATAGTGATTCTGAAACACATTGGACACCAAAACTTATCATGTTTTCAATTGATTTTCAAAAATGCTATGTTTGGCAAAATAACATGAATTGCTTAATTTTCAAGAAAGTGGAAAAGCATGGATTTGTGAAATCTTGGTGTGAATTTCTCTTGAATTTGTGATCCTTTTATAGGCAATAGGCTCTGATCAAGTTAGGCAAATGTCCATGGCTTTTGGAAAATCAAAGTTACCTTAAGGGGTAAGATTGTCATTTGTAAAGCAAAAGGAAACTTCCTTTTTTACCATGTGTTAAAATCCTCAATTTGATCCTATCTTCAATCATCACTTCTCATTGATATTTATCAGTTCACATTCCAATTTGGCAAGGTGGAATGCTTCTAGAACAAGAAAATGCAAAATGACCTATAATTTGATGCTTTGATCTTTGAAAATCAAGTGTCATGAGGCATTATGTTTCAATTTCAAAAGTATAGCTAGCCTTCATGGATTTTAGAGTTCTTGGACATTTTGGAAAGATCTTTCCACAAGCTACAACTTTCATGTTTTGAGTTTTTCCAAATTCCAATTGGAACTATGTGAAAAATTGGCTTGAAGTTTGGAAAAAATGTGAAATTTCAACACTTAGAAATTTTTCTAAGTTATAGAAATTTTGACTTTTTGTTGACTTTTCCAAATTCTTTGATTTTTTATGATCATGATGGATCATTTGAAGTATTTTGATGATGGAAAAAGTTTTGTTTTGAAAAATTTGACCAAAAGTCAAAGTTTGACTTTTACTTGAGATGAAATTTCATCGAGATGTTTACAGCGTGATGAATTACGTGAACTGTGATGATTTGGATCCATTGGGTCAAGAGGTTATATCTAAGATGTGATGACCAATCTCATCCAAAAAGTCATCCCTTGCTCAAAAGTCGAGAGAATTCTCATGCCGATCAAAACCTAATTAGTCGATCCTCGATTGTTCGTGAGAAAATTTGATATCGATGATCGAGGTTGATGATTTGATCAAGATAGATCAAATAAGATGAGAAAATCTCAAACCCTAATTGGTTAGCTCTGAATCGGATGAAAATCGATGAAACCCTAATTTTGACACAGAAGACTATACCCGATTAATGTTATCGACACATTAGTTATGTAATGATGCAAAATGCAAGATGGTATATTAGGTCAAAATTTGGGGTATGACAGTACGTTTGCTCGAACCAATGCACGGTTACATCTCGCCTTTACGGCGGGCGAAAAAATTGCTATTCGACTCATGTTAACAGCGTTTTCTCTGTTTGTCACAGTCACATTTTGTACTATTGGGGCGAAGATTTCTTGCATAGTTTGCGCTAACACTCCTATCATATTATGGTTACTATTATCCATTAACTGCCTAAAAGCCATCTGGTTTTCTGTGGTTAGGATAGGCAATGTACTATAACCCACTGACCCTTGGTTATTTGTTAGGAATTGATTAACCCCAGACCCAGATCCTAATTGTGGTGATGTATTCGATGTCGAAGTGTGCAAACCTGCCATAAAAGATGTTGGCCTCCCATAAGACGGGTTTCTGGGTCTATTGCCATCGAAACTTGGTAATCTAGTTGGTAATGGGGTGGCGAAATGGGTTTGCGTCCCTGATGGTGGGACTAATCCCCCAGGATACCCCGTGGTTCCTGTATTGCCTAGGATCGAATTGTTAGTTGACATGCCACTTGTTCCGTTCGTGGCCACATTACTGGTAGAAGAGGCAACAGATTGTGCGTTCGAAGGGACTGCACTAGACGTTCCCATCGAAGCAGACACATTAGTGCCTGTTCCTTGTGGGGCATTTTGTTCCCCTTGTTGATTGTTTGGATTAGACATCCTATTATTTTGTTTCTTCTGGGTAAGGGTTGGTTACTATTGGTTATTCTACCACTCCTAAGGTTCATATACCAACGAACTTTGTTTACTCAGAAAGAACTTCTATAATAATTATGTCTCACAATCTTTATTTATTTTAATTTTGTAACGACCAATGATTGTCCCACTGGGCGTGCCAATTTGTTCACAGTGATTTCTGGTGAAACAACCGCTAGTCCTCCAAACTATCGAATAAGCTTTATAACTGTTATGTTATTCAATTCCTCTGGTAACTTGCAGGATCGACTAGATTGATCCTATGGGGTATTGGTCGTTTGGATAAAATTAATAACAAAATAAGTGTTCATGTTTAAGACTTATATTTAGAGTGTTTTATGTATGTCCAATATATTTCGATTATAACGTTTGAAGAAATGACATGATCAAGTAAGGAAATATAAAGTTGACTTGAACGAGTAAAGGTTTGATTTGCAAAGAAATACTAAAGTGCAGAAAACATAAATGACTTCGAATGTAGAGATTTTAATATAAAAGCATGAACATAAAAGCATGAAATGTAAAAGACATGAATATAAAAACGTTAAAGTAAAAGATTTCTGAAATGTACAGATTCGAAGTAAAGAAAAACGTTTAAGTGCAGAAAGTAGTTAAATAACTTTGAATGCAAAAGTATTTAAAGACATTGATGCGAAGAAGATAAACTGGAAAGATAAAGACTTTTACTGAAATTGTAAAGGTTTGGTGCAATCATACGTACATTGTTCGTGCATTCGTTTCCCTAGCCATGTGGTATTTTGAATGTTACTGAATTTTGTACAATAGATATGACACACGAAATCCTAACACTAAGACTCCTATTTATACACTTCGACCATAACGGCCTGACTTATGAGATCTTGCCACGTTCAGGACATGCAAAATATTATACTTCTTTAGCTTCCACGCGTCTTCGAACCGTTCCCACGCACATATTCTAACTTCCAATTATCCCGCTCGCGTTTGAATTTCAAATGCTTTGGCCACTTCATTTCGAACCCAATTCTCAGACACAACTCTACTACCACTTCGAAGCTCCCTTTATATGTATCACCATATTTGCCATTCGAAGTTCCAAGTTCCAATACGTCCATTCGAAGAGCCAATCTTTTCATTCCAAACTGTGACATTCACTTTGTTCCAACGAACACTTAACATCATCTCGTTTCGAGCTCAATGATTCCACTTCGAATCACAAATATCAAAATCTTCAGCCAACACCCAACCAACACAATTCCCGCCTACTATCAACTAGAGATTAAGGGTGATCAGTTCCTCAATTTGTCAATAGGCAGTCGACAATCATGATGGTGACATAAACCATCTTTACCCAACTACAACAGCGTCATCAAACTTACACTTCAAGTTACCAAAGCTTAACCCTACTTGAGGCTCCATCTCTAAGTCACAAGCGCCACCAAGAAGTAAAACTTCTCCCCCACTTATTTCACACTCAACTCTGCAGACAAACAAATAAAAACAAGCAAGTACAAACAGTGTTTCGCACACATGTCGCATACAATAGGGTTAAACACATTAATAACCTGGCCGACAGACCGACCTGCCTGATACCACTAATGTAACACCCCAATATTACCCAATGTTTTATATGCAAAAATCAGAGTAAATTAAAATTTCATAAATTCAATACTGAGGCATCACACCTTCAAAACCAAATCACTTTAAACAGTTTGCTTTAAAGTATAAATCTCGGATACATAGTGTAATACGGTGGGAGAACTGACTTTGGAATTTGTTTTGCTTTTTATCGCAAATGTTGCGGATAGCAAGAGTCGCCACCGACTTTTCTTTTATCCAATTAAGGGAAGGTGAAAAGAACACAAAAAGACCTTCGTTAGATTCTGAGTAAGGGAGAAGCTTATGAAAAGGGAAGGTATTAGCACCCCTATTCCATCCGTAGTTATCTACGGGCTCCTAGTTGCTTCTAGCTCATCTTTAAAAATTGCTTTCTGTGTGTTTGACAAAAATGTTTTGAAAAAGGCATTTCGCTTTGACTTTGTAATGATTCATGTTGGAATGTATACAAAGTGTTCGAAAATGTTTTGTTTTGAAAAGTGTTTGAACTTTGACAAAAGTGTGAGGTGTGAAAAGTATTTTGATAGAGCAAGCAACTAAAAGTCTTATTACCTACTCAGAATGGTCGTTTTCGTGTTGTTTTACGTTCCTTTAGAATAGTGTCATCCATACCATTAGTTGGTAGGTAACCTTATTCGTTGGATGTAAGAGGGACATTCGTAAGGGACATCGGATGGTCATAGAAGGCAACTTATAGGAGTATTCTAGCACATTCGAAGGGATGATCATCACTTTTCGTAGGCAACAATCGAGGGACGTGATCATGTGTTCGTAGGCGATATCGTGGGTCTATGATCTTTGTATCGAAGGGACTATGATGATATGTTTGTAGGCAACGGTGCTAGGATACCTCTATGTTCGAGGGACTTAACCATTTATTCGAAAGGCAACGAGAGAGAATAGCCTAGGGGGTGCATGTGTGAAAAGAGTGTGTTAAATTCAGATATTTTATCTTGGAATTAGAAGTGATCTATGTTTGTTTTTATCCTGCCATACACGCCTAATTACTAGCAGTTTATAGGGTGCAGAAAGTAAATTGCGGAAAGTAAAGTGCGGAAAGTAAATGTCCTACGCTATTACATGGCTTTGGGGCAGTTACATAATATAGGAGTGCGGAAAGTAAACGCAAAAAATATAAATATACGCTATTACATGATAAAAAAACTTTGCGACCTATACATCCTTTCTAGAATTGTAAATGCGGAATAAGAAATAGATAATCGAAAAAAAGAAAATGTTAGCAAAATGCTTTGGAAATTAGTAGAAAAAAGGTTTTTGGGTTAGTAATCCTAATTAGATGATAGAATAATTTTTTGGGAATTTTCTGGATTGGTTTTAATGAGAAAAAGCAATTAAAAGTCAATTTTATGGTTAATTAACAATTAATTAAAATATGCATGCAAAAATATTAATTTTTATGTCAAAAATTAAATAAACATTTTTCTAATTAAAATGCAAAAAGAAAATATTTTTTGGTGATTTTTTAATGCATGAGAAAATTGTTTGAAAAGAATTAAATTAAAAGGAAAATAATATGAAAAGAAATAGAAAAATGTTAGTTTTGTAAAGTGGTAAAAAGAAAGTGACATTGCCAAGGATCGAACCCACGACCATGCCTTCTGTCTGGCCTTGCCTGAGCCATCCTGCACTTTGTGTTAGTTAAATGAAACAAAAAGAATATAAGCGAAATTGATTTACGAAAACCGAATCTGTGAAGATCTTCATCTTCTTCGTTTAAATTTTAAACCTATAGCGGCGGCCTTGTTAAATCATTAAATACAAATTTCAAAAATTACATAGAAGCAATATAAATTCATTGTGAGTACATGGTTCAATTGCAAATTGGTCCACATGTTCAATAATGCCGTCGTTTGGTCCAATTTTTCCTATTTCAGAAAACCCTAATTAGGGCTTATGAACCCTAACCATGGTGAATTCCGATTCAGGTGTCTAAACTCCAATTAACCTATGTAGAAAGTTTCGAAACTCTATTCTAAACACAAACAAAACATCAAAACATGTTAAATATGCATAAAAATCAAAAATTGAAATTGAGTTAGAATGAGCATACCGAAATCGTGTTTGTGAGATTCTAGGCTTGTTGATGGCTTGTGAGTATCTGGATCAATTCAGGGGACCTCCAGGAATGTATTGGAATGCTTAGAATTGATTGAAACAATCTGAAACTAGGGTTGCCAATAGCTTGTATCACACGGATTTTTTGAGCTTTGTTAGGGTTCTTAGAGGCAGAATTTTCGTCCTTTGTTCATGTAATAACATCATGTATATATAGTGGATGGATTTAGGTCAAGAATCATGAAGAAATAATGTACCAATCAATGAGAAAATATTTGATTTGGTATAAAACCAAATATTGTCTTTTTGATCAAATTTCAATCAATTCCCTTGCCAATTAATGCAAAATTTTGAATTTGCCAGCTTGTGTGGATTGTTTGGACTTCAAGAATGAGGGAAAAATCCAATTGCATTTAATTTTGATTTTCTACCTTTTATTTTAATTTAATTGGATTTTAAATGATTAAAATCCAAAATAAATAGAAAATAAAAGATAAAATCCGTGGCCTTGGGCTTGGAGGTTCCAAATCAACTGAGGAACAAGTTTGAACCAAGAAAAGTTAGGCCCATTTGCAAAATTTTGGGTTTTGTCAAGTATTTCTCTTTGTGCACCTCCTCAAAAATGCTCAACTTGTGCAAGGTGTATCTTGCTCAATTTTTAACATTTTTGGGTGTTCTTGGACTTTTTAGAAATCTCTAGATGTCCTCTACAACCTCTTTGGTTTCATCTCAATTGAAGTTTCCATGCTCAATAACAATTCTTTACAAAAAGTTGACATTTTGTTGACTTTGAAAAGGACCTGTAATGTTTTGACCCATATCTTCCAAATGAAGCATTTTATGACCAAACTTGTGAGACATGAAGTTGTAGAGAATTGAATTCTGTTCAAAATGAGAGGTGGTGGAAAAAATTTTGATAAAGTATGTGAAAGTTATGTCTGGTCAAAGTTCTGTTGACTTTTGTCTAAGAAAGCCCAATTTAGAAACTTTGACTTTTGATCAAATCTTGAGTTTTCTTGATGAATCATGATCAACCCTTGATCAAATGATGAATGTTACTCCAAAATATGGATGTCTGCTAAAAATTATGAATTTTGACTGTATGTTGACCACAGTTGACTTTTTGTCCAATACAACTGATTTTCAACCATCTGAGCAATTGTCTGAGGAAACTTGACTGGTAAGGCTTGAAACTTGACGTGGAGATTCTTTGAAGCATATGATGAGGAATGATGACCACTTGAGGTGTTGGAGGCTCATCCTGGCTTGAGGATAGTCAAACCCCAGTTTGGGTTGATTGCTTAGGAGAGGGTTTGTTTGGTCAACCCTTGTGAAATCCTTGAGTATGGGTATGAGAAATGTCTTGAGAAATAGGAGGGCAAATTTTGGGGTATGACAGTTGCCCCTGTTCAATCTTCTTGTACTTGAAGGGTTAGATTGGCATGCTTGCCTTTCGTAGCCTGAAGGTAGAAGATGATTGAACACTCGAGTACACCTGAAAATTTGCACTCGTTGTTGATTGATGATGTATTGGAATGGGCTTATAGATGCCATTTGGGGAAGCTGGAGGCTCCACTGGGGAATGAGTCATACGTTAGACTCAAGAACGTCGCCTGAATAGGAGAATCATCGGAGATGGGCTTAAGATGCCATCTGGAGAGATTGATGGCTGGGGAACGAGTCGTACGCTAGGCTATATAGATATTCCTAAAAGTAGAAGGGAGCACGGAGATGGGCTTAAGATGCCATCCGGAGAGAGTCGTACGTTAGACTTCGCGCTCGTCTTTGAATGAAGTTATTGGTTTGTACTAGTTTTTAACCAAATATGCAGCATTCTGAAAGTGGAGAGAGGTCTACAAGTAGTCGGAGATGGGCTTAAGATGCCATCCAGGGCGACTGAGTCGTACGCCAGACTCTGTAGTTGCCGTTGATAATAAGAGAGATGTCAGAATAAACCTTCATCCTGGCTACTCTGGGGGGAAATATCTGGTAGAATGTGGATAGTTTTCCCGTCTTGCTTCGGGTGTTAATCTAGTGCTTGTTGTCGGGAGACAACTTGGGTGGTCGTTCCGATAGGGTTTCCCATCTTGCTTCGGGTATTAATCCTGGACCTTCCATTTGGAAAAGATTCGTCGTACAGTCTTTCGGATAGGGTTTCCCGTCTTGCTTCGGGTATTAATCCAGGACCTTCCATTTGGAAATGATTCGTACGGTCTTTCGGATAGGGTTTCCCGTCTTGCTTCGGGTATTAATCCTGGACCTTCCATTTGGAAATGATTCATACGGTCTTTCGGATAGGGTTTCGCGTCTTGCTTCGGGTATTAATCCTGGACCTTCCATTTGAAACATATCTTCTACCTGCTGGGGAAAAGAAAACCTTGTCAGGGTATAGTTAGACTTATGCAGATTATGATGCATGCAAGCGTATGACAATGTGTATGAATGATATATGCACATGTTATGACTTTTATGAATAATGTATGAATGTAGATATTGTGGTATTTCAAAACATATCCATCTTGAAGAAGATGTGAATGCCCTGTTGGAGATTTCTAACTTCTGCTTGGGGATGAAATCATTGAAAATCCTGACTCGGAAGAGGAAGAGGTGCCTTTGATTCTTCCGGTTCACTATCTTACCATGTTTCGAGTCTGGATGTTAATGCTGCTGGGCATAATAAAAGCTGGGAGATATTCCGCTGGGGATCTTATGCGTAAATCTTGCGAGGGCACACGATTATTCTTTGAGGCTCGAAGGAACCGAAGCTTGTCGAAACCTCTGGCTGGGGAATAAGAGATGTAGGTTTCCTCCGATACACTATCGACCGGTCTCGGTGCGGATATTCTTCTTCTTTGGGGAATGATAATCGTCGAGATATTATCAGGGATAAATTCCTCTGCCGGAGATGAACCATTACTGCTCGGAGATTGGTAGCTGATTGGGATTGTTGTTCAGGGACTAACGAGATGAAACTTGAAACACTGGTGTAAGGAAATTGGTACTTCGCTGAAGAAGGTTCGTAGTGAGCGATGGCTCTGTGAGGATTGTACTCTGCAGGGGAACGTATTGGTGACTTCCGTCGCCATCTCAATTCCTAGAGCCTGTAGTAATTACTTTCGTTGCCCGTTTTTTGTATGTTTGTAAACAGATATTTATTGTCATATGCATATAATCATTCAAAGCAAACATTGGACTTTATACAAAAAACAACAATAGCGAACATTGTAAAAGAACTTGCATTAATTTTTGAAGGGTGGCGTATGGCCAAGCATTTTGTGTACAATGAAAGTAAAAGCTATGTGGAAACAATCTCGTCGAGCTTCAACTATGCTAGTGCTCATATATTTCGACTATCTCATCTCCTTGTTGTCAATAGAAAGTGAGTTGATTGATTTTCGCCATTTGAACCTTGAATGCTGATAGTAGTAGTCTGTAGGTAGGTGATTTGGACGAGACATAGTCGTACGCTTAAATCCATAACTTTTGCCTAGACCGCCTTTCGGGTTTCGGTCTGGGATACCCTTTTTGCCTAAACCGCCTTTTGGGTTTTCGACTTGCGGTGTACATGTTTTGTATATATCCTTAACTTTTGCGAACCTTTTGGTTCCGGGATGTATTTTGCCTAGGTCGGTCGACCTAGCGGGTCTCGTTATCTTGAGTATTTTTGACTATACATGTTCACGGTGTGGGAAGTCTTCGCCATCCATGGTGCTAAGTATCATAGCCCTTTGAAAATCTTGTTTTGACTACAAAGCGGTCCCTCGTATGTGGAGTCCATTTGCCCCTGGGATCACCTTGTGGAAGAATGATGCGCTTGACTACTAGATCAGCAACTTGGTAGACTCGGTGTTTGACTTTCTTGTTGAACGCTCTGATCATTCGCTTTTGATAGATCTGTCCATGGCATATGGATGCAAGTCGCTTCTCGTCGATCAAGTTAGTTTGGTCGAGGCGGGTCTGGACCCATTCGTCTTCGCCTAACTCTGCGTCCTGGAGGACTCTGGTTGAAGGTATCTGAACCTCGATTGGCAGGACTGCTTCCATATCGTATACAAGAGAGAAGAGGGTTGCCCCTGTGGATGTTCGTACTGTAGTGCGATAACCATGGAGAGCAAATGGCAGCATCTCGTGCCAATCCTTGTAAGTCACTGTCATCTTCTGTATGATCTTTTTGATATTTTTGTTGGCGGTTTCCACTGCGCCATTCATCTTAGGCGGATAGGGAGAAGAGTTGGTTTCTCGAATACGTATTTTATCGGATCCGTCTTGGAGATCAACAAGGTAGTGTGAGTCAACATATACTGTCTTAGTCGTGACGACCAAAGCCAAATAGCAAGTTTTCTCGAGTTGTGAGTATCTTGTTTCACAGTCGGTAAACTTTTTGCTAAGGTAGTATATTGCATACTCTTTTCGATGAGACTCGTCATGTTTCCCCAACACACACCCCATTGAGTTCTCTAACACTGTCAAGTACATGATAAGAGGTCTTGCTTCGGCAGACGGCATCAGGATAGGAGGATTATGTAGGTACTCCTTGATTTTGTAAAACGCGATCTGGCAATCGTCGTTCCATTCCACTACTTGATCTTTCTTCAGTAACTTGAAGATTGGCTCACAAGTAGCAGTTAGATGTGCAATGAATCTGGCAATGTAGTTCAATCGTCCCAAGAAACCTCTGACTTATTTCTCGGTGCGGGGCGCTGGCATCTCTTGAATAGCTTTAACCTTGGCTGGGTCAACTTCAATACCTTTACCACTGACAACAAACCCTAGGAGTTTACCGGATCTGACTCCAAAGGTGCACTTGTTATGATTGAGTCTCAGTCTTTACTTCTTCAGTCTATCAAACAGTTTCCGCAAATGATCGAGATGTTCTTCTCCAGTCTGTGATTGAGCTATCATGTCGTTGACGTAAACCTCTATCTCATGATGAATCATGTCATGAAATAGTGCCACCATGGCACTTTGATAAGTGGCGCCAGCGTTCTTCAGTCCGAACGGCATGACCTTGTAGCAGAAAGTGCCCCACTGAGTAGTAGTCTTCTCCATGTCTTCAGGAGCCATTTTAATCTGATTGTAACCGGAGAAACCATCCATGAAAGAGAAAACCTTATGTTGAGCGGTGTTGTCGACCAGGACATCAATATGAGGAAGTGGAAAATCATCTTTCGGACTCGCATTGCTCAGATCTCTGTAATCCACACACATTCATACTTTACCATCTTTCTTAGGTACAGGTACCACGTTTGCAACCCATTTTGGATAAGAAGTAACGGCTAGGAAACCGGCATTGAACTGCTTCATAACTTCAGCTTTGATTTTCTCAGACATCTCGGGGTTGTCTGACGGACCTTACCTTCTGGGGAGAAAACCTTCTTTTGTCGGTAATCGGTGCACCACAATGTCAATGTTTAGACCTGGCATGTCTTCGTATAACCAAGCAAAAACCTCGATATAGTCTCGTAGCATCTGAACCAATCTCTCTTTGACGCTGTTCTCAAGACCTGCTCCTATCTTGATCTCTTTTCTATCTTCATCAGTACCCAAATTCACAACCTCCATTGGCTCTTTGTGTGGTTGTATAACTCGTTCTTCTTGCTGTAGCAGTCTGACAAGTTCTCCTGGAACTTCACAATCTTCCTCACCTTCGTCTTCGGCTTGGTAGATCGGATTATCGAAGTCATATTTAGCAATAGCATAGCTGTTATCAACGAGATTCGGAGTGAATCTGCAGTGTATCACATGGGTGTGTGTAAGAACACATAGCTTTTGAAGGGGTAGTAAAGTAAAAAGAAAGAATCAAACGCAAAAGTCCAATGATTTTATTGAATGAAAATATGCAAATGATAGATAATAACTCTCACAAACGAGCCATGATGCCCCGATCAAGGCACTAGGCTTTAAAGTTTATTGTTCAAAGCATAGAAAACGAAAAGCATAACAAAAAACATAAGCAATTACTCCTGTCTAAAGGAGATTGGTATGACATCTTCGGTCTTCCAATTGATGAGTCCGTTTTCTGGAGTTGGGAAGATCCAATCGCCGATGTCGAAGTCACTGTTGTCGTCTTCTATAGCGTGGATTCCATTCTTGTTGATGCGGAAAGAAAGTTGGCCGGCACGTTCGCGGTGTATCATCTTTTGACCTTTCATGGTGAAGCCTAAACCAGTCTTGTCAGATTTGAAAGGAAGATCAGGGAGCTGACCCCAAATAGTACTACCTCCTCCTTCAACTGCAGCTTGAGCATCCTTCAGCGAGGCCATTCTAGGCGGAACTTGTGCAACTTTAGGAGTGACAGGAGAGTCAACAGGCATGACTCTTGGAACTGTTTCGAAGGCTTGACAGGGAGTCTCAAAGAATTCACCTTTCATCTCGAGGTATCGGAATGACTGCAGATGACTGACCATATATTCCTCTTTACCACATACTGTAACAACCTTCCCTTCCTTTGGGTAGTTAAACCGATGCAAGGTAGAGTATGACGCCCCATGTATCAAGGGCGTCCAAGTAGGCAAGTAAGGCGGACGAATGTCCATGACAAAGAAAGTGGAGTCGAAAGTGCGGAACCCGACTTTAGAGGAGAATGAACTCTCCAAGTCTTGTTCGTTTAGAACCATCAAAGCTCTTACAACGATGTCATTTGGGCTTCAGGCGAATCCTTCAACATCAAGTCGGTCAAAAGCACT
Source organism: Vicia sativa (assembly GCA_021764765.1). Lineage (NCBI taxonomy): Eukaryota > Viridiplantae > Streptophyta > Magnoliopsida > Fabales > Fabaceae > Vicia > Vicia sativa. The sequence continues at coordinate 205,599,443 of CM038796.1, forward strand.
CTTGGTGGGATATTGAGGCGAATCGGTATCTACCAAAACATGAGATAATGTAGCTTGCATTCAACAAAGATGTGCAAGGATTTGTTGTGTTCCTTCTAGCGAAGTCAAATCGACATCGAGAGAAGCCTAGGTCGTTCTTGGCACTAGGCTAGCTATACAAACTTCAAATTGATCGATAGTAGTGTCTTCGGTATGTGAGCATTCTTGAAACTTCACTAAGGCTTTAGCATGAGCCTCAGAGCACAAGAGCAGAGAAAGCATGGAGATCTTGGACGGAGTCTGTCCCAACTGTTCCACAACATTGTAGTCACTCTTCTTGATAATCTTCAAAGTTTCCTCCATTTCTCGTTTGGAGGTATCTTCAGCAACTTCCTTTGGTATACATAGCGGGATGAGTTCTTGGTTCTTTCCTTTGGCTTGGAATTGGATCAATACCATTGGAATCTGTTGAGTCATGATGTCTTTTGGAGGAGAGATCTCTGGAGAAAACACTCTTCTGGTTCTGGTCACCTTGCTTGATCCGGTGATGTTGTCAATGTCAGGAATGGATGCTTCAATTGTAATGTCCTCAATGGTCAGAGGGTCTTGCTTGACACCATGATAGTAAACTTCGGCTCCATAGTTCCACGGTATAGCTTTGTCAGAGGAATATGGAACTGGTCTGGGAGAAGTAGTGATGAGAGGTGCCACTCTAGGCACAGGATCAACAGAGGATATCCTTATCGTGTTTACATCTGCATAGTCTTCTGGGAAATCGTCTCCCCATCCGGTCGCTTTGACATCTTCAATAGGAATCTTGTAGCTTTCGGGAACAGTATACTTCACCATGTAATCGAACTTTCCACTTGGCTACCCCAAGGTATCCCATACTTCTGGTACAGTTTCGCTCACGTCTTCGATCTTCAGATTCTTAGACATGTCTTCACACAGCTTCTCCACAGGTGAAGGTTTCAAAAGTAGCACTTCGCGGTTATCCATCGTGCACTGAATACGTCTTCTCAACCAAGCACATCCGTCAGGTGCAGAGGGGCACCAACGACAATTCTCCAGGCATCCTAGATTGACACCGGCTTGCAGCAAATTCTTCTTAATAGTCATCAGAGGAATAGTCAAGTCATCTATATTAAAAACATAAGAGTTCTTGTCAATAGCATTGGAACTTTTGCCATGGTTAGGCATGGGTGCGTTGATCACATTCGGAGTCTCAACAGGAGGATCAAACTTAATCTCTTTAGCTTCAATCATATCTTGAATCTTGTTCTTCAGAGCCCAACAATCGTCAGTGCTATGTCCTGGGCTGTTGGAATGGTAAGCACACTTAGCATTAGGATTGTATCTCGGAGAGGAAGTGTTGATGTTTTGAGGAGGATCCCTCAAGGTGATCAGCTCTGCTTTCAACATGTGTTGTAATGCTTGCGACAACGGCATGTTGATCTTAAATGCGTGTTCGTGGCACGTTACGGTTATCTTGCGTTGTCTCGTGAGGTTCTTGATGTAGGATTGGATATCAGCTGCCCCAGCGGTGAGCACGGTCGGTCTTGGCTCGGCTTTTCTGACCATACACAGCATTGGCTTCTTTCTTACCAAAAGATCTCTTTGCGGCATTTGATGATGACTCTACCTGAATCTTTCCGCTCTTGATTCCAGCCTCAATGCGCTCGCCTGTCAATATTAGCTCGGTGAATTCGGCTGAAGAGTTTCCGATCAGATGATTGAAAAACGGGCCTGTCAGTGTTCCCATAAACATATCAACCAACTCCCTATTGGACAAGGGTGGTTGAACTCTGCCTGCTAGATCTCTCCATTTCTAAGCATATTATTTGAACTTCTCATCACGACCCATAGACATGCTCTGTAGTTGCATGCGAGTGGGTGCCAATTCAGCATTGTACTGGTACTGCTTGTAGAAAGCATCTGCTAAGTCATTCCAGGTATGGATGTAGGTATTCTCTAGCTGATAATACCACTCCAACTGAGCTCCGGATAAGCTCTCTTGAAAGTAATGGATCCACAGCTTCCTGTCAACAATGTGAGGATGGATCTTCTGAACATAAGACTTCAAATGTAGCTTCGGACAAGAGATGCCATCATACTTGGCAAAAGTAGGAACCTTGAACTTGCGGGGAATCACCACACCAGGAACTAAACTCAAGTCATCAAAATTCAACCCGGACATTTTCAAGTTTTCCACAGCATTCAGACGGTCTTCAAGTTGTTTGTATTTGTCATCCTCAAAAGAGTACTGCTCATTCTCATAGTCCTCTTCTTTGTTCTCAGGCTCACGCTGGTCTTCTTCATTGTTCTTGATACTTTCATCAGTTTCAATGCTCTTGTCTGAGAATTCCACACGGCTGACCACTTTAGGTCCACCCTTGTGACGTCTACCCATGTTGAGGACACCAATGACTCTCTTCTTTCTGTTGATGAGCTTCTTCAGATCTTCCTGGCCTTGGACCAAGCTGGTAACCACTTCCTGGAATTGAGCATTCTGAGCCTGGAGATCTTTGACAGTCTGTTCAAGAGCCATTTCTGCTAAAATAAATAGAGAGAAAATGAGAAAATCGATCTTCAATGTACCTGTTATGAAATGTCATGCTATGATATGCGATGTTTATGCAATGCAATGCAATGTTTTCAAGGACCTTAGGAATTTAAATTGGTTAAACAAGCATGAACAAACTTTTTATTAGCTTCTTTCTTTTTCTTTTTCTTTTTAAGTACAAAAGATAGTTCAGAAAAATAAAAGAACAAAAATTCTAAAGATCTATGTCTCCCATGGGCGCTTCCTTTTGGTGTTGAAGTAGGCGTTGATGTTTCGCTCCTCGTGAAGTAGCTTTGTCAACTCTAGTACCTTCTCCTCACTTGCGTAGCATTGAGCTTCAAATGTATCCCTTTCTTCTTTAAGCTGAATCCAGGATCTCTTCAAGTCTTCGAAATCAGTAGGCATGTCAGGATGGAGAACAGTATAGGGTACGTCACCTATAGCAACAGGTTCCATAATTACTGGTAACACGGATGTAAATGGCATCATGAGGTTTTGAGCTGGAGCTCGCACCCATTTAAGGTAAGGTTCCAAAGGAATGGAGTTTTGGTGCCCCAAAGTCTTGGTATCAGTCTTCTTTACCATGCCCCAAGCGTGTATGAACCTTCGATGGTAATTCTGGAGATCGTGGTTATAGTCGAACATAATATCTTGGAGAAGCATATCATGAGGACCATCTCTTCGAGCATAACCAAACTGACGTAGAGCTAGAGGAGGGTTGTAAGTGATACCTCCCCTTATGCCAAGGAGTGGTACATTAGGGAATTCTCCACAACGTTCAATGAAAGTGAAGTCCTTTTGAGAAATAAGACACCAACGGATATCTGAATGAGAGAGTGACATTAGCCTTTGAGACCACTTCAATCTTTTCTCGTTCTTCAATACTGATGGAAGAAGGTGCGAAATAAACCACCTGGAAATTAGAGGTATGCAACACATGAGAGTTCCTTGTCTTTTGATAGTACGAGTATGGAGAGAATGCAGGATGTCTCCAAGTAAGGTAGGCACAGGATTGCGAGTAAGGAATATCTTGATAGCGTTCACAACTATGAACTGTTCCAGATTAGGAAATAGAACCAAACCATAGATTAGCAAGGCCAAGATGTCTTCGAATGCTGGGAAACTCATAGCTTTGAGGAATTCTCGGGCTTTCTTTATCATAAATTTGGCAAGTAAACCCTTAACTCCGCTTCTTGTTTCCCAATTGGCTTCAATGTCTGAGCGCTTTAGATGTAATGCTGATGCGATGTCTTCGTACCTAGGAGCCTTTTCTGAACCGGTGAAGGGCATCTGATCAAGAATAGGTATCCCAAGTAGCTTAGAGAACTCTTCCAAGGTAAGAACCAACTGATAATCTGGGAATGTAAAGCAATGGTGTTTCGGATCGAAGAACTGGAATAAGACATGCATCATATCTTCTTCAAAACTAGAGATAACCAATTCAAGCAGATGACCATGTCTTTTCACAAACTGAGCATGATCGGGAATTTTTGAAACCAATTCTTTGAGCTGAGAAGGTACACTCATGAAGTTGATTCGGATAGTCTTTCTGGAAGCCATAAACCCTACAAAACAGAGCAAAGATAAATCCCTAGGTCCTTGAAATAGTTAGAGATGATATGCAATGTTATGATGTCATGATCTCATGTTTAGCAGGCACAAACAAATCACACAATGGCCCTAGGTTTAAGGCTTGAATGAGGTATAGGTGTCTACCCTACAAAAATTTGAGTGGGTTCATCCTGTCCTATAATAGTAACCGGGTTCTAGGAATCTCATATCATTGATCTTTCTCGTAGGCTTTTAATTCAATACGACTACCAAGTGGTCGACCGAAAATATCCCAAAAGTCTGATCTTAATGAGCATAGCATCGAGTATCAGCCAACCTCAGTCTACAACAAAGTCGGCCATCTCACTACCTTCTAATGGCCAAGATGGGTCAATTAGGGTTCTAAAATTTGAGTTAGTGTTGATGACACCACGCAGACGCCAAATGTTATCCTCAACTTGAAAATGAGGAGCATCAGGACATCCAAAGTGTCACACTAACGTAGCCAACATGTTGACCGTTTCGGTATACGCCTAACGGTGGCGATGATCTATTGCCACTTACCTAAGGAAACTTGGATCCGGTTGTAGGATCCCCCACAAGTAATAATACCCAAGCAACCCTTAAAGATAAAGCATATAAGTCAAACAGAAAGCAGTAAAGGTGATCTAGAAATCCCTAAGGTATTCTCTCTTTAGGGTGTCTCCCCGGCATAGTCGTCAGTTCTGTAATACGGTGGGAGAACTGACTATGGAATTTGTTTTGCTTTTTATCGCAAATGTTACGGATAGCAAGAGTCACCACCGACTTTTCTTTTATCCAGTTAAGGGAAGGTGAAAAGAACAGAAAAAGACCTTCGTTAGATTCTGAGTAAGGGAGAAGGTTATGAAAAGGGAAGGTATTAGCACCCCTTTTCCATCCGTAGTTATCTACGGGCTCTTAGTTGCTTCTAGCTCATCTTTAAAAATTGCTTTCTGTGTGTTTGACAAAAATGTTTTGAAAAAGGCATTTCGCTTTGACTTTGTAATGATTCATGTTGGAATGTATACAAAGTGTTCGGAAATGTTTTGTTTTGAAAAGTGTTTGAACTTTGACAAAAGTGTGAGGTGTGAAAAGTATTTTGATAGAGCAAGCAACTAAAAGTCTTATTACCTACTCAGAATGGTCGTTTTCGTGTTGTTTTACGTTCCTTTAGAATAGTGCTATCCATACCATTAGTTGGTAGGTAACCTTATTCGTTGGATGTAAGAGGGACATTCGTAAGGGACATCGGATGGTCATAGAAGGCAACTTATAGGAGTATTCTAGCACATTCGAAGGGACGATCATCACTTTTCGTAGGCAACAATCGAGGGACGAGATCATGTGTTCGTAGGCGACATCATGGGTCTATGATCTTTGTATCGAAGGGACTATGATGATATGTTTGTAGGCAACGGTGCTAGGATACCTCTACGTTCGAGGGACTTGACCATTTATTCGAAAGGCAACGAGAGAGAATAGCCTAGGGGTGCATGTGTGAAAAGAGTGTGTTAAATTCAGATATTTTATCTTGCAATTATAAGTGATCTACGTTTGTTTTTATCTTGCCATACACGCCTTATTACTAGCAGTTTATAGGGTGCAAAAAGTAACTTGCGGAAAGTAAATGTCCTACGCTATTACATGGCTTTGGGGCAGTTACATAATATAGGAGTGCAGAAAGTAAACGCAGAAAATATAACTCTACGCTATTACATGATAAAAAAACTTTGCGACCTATACATCCTTTCTAGAATTGTAAATGCGGAATAAGAAATAGATAATCGAAAAAAAGAAAATGTTAGCAAAATGCTTTGGAAATTAGTAGAAAAAAGGTTTTTGGGTTAGTAATCCTAATTAGATGATAGAATAATTTTTTGGGAATTTTCTGGATTGGTTTTAATGAGAAAAAGCAATTAAAAGTCAATTTTATGGTTAATTAACAATTAATTAAAATATGCATGCAAAAATATTAATTTTTATGTCAAAAATTAAATAAACATTTTTCTAATTAAAATGCAAAAAGAAAATATTTTTTGGTGATTTTTTAATGCATGAGAAAATTGTTTGAAAAGAATTAAATTAAAAGGAAAATAATATGAAAAGAAATAGAAAAATGTTAGTTTTGTAAAGTGGTAAAAAAGAAAGTGACATTGCCAAGGATCGAACCCCTGACCATGCCTTCAATACGCGCGCTGCTTGCCACTGAGCCATCCTGCACTTTGTGTTAGTTAAATGAAACAAAAAGAATATAAACGAAATTGATTTCTGAAAACCAGAATGCGCGCGAAGATCTTCATCTTCTTCGTTTAAATTTTTAAACCTATAGCGACGGCCTTGTTCGTCGCTGAAGCCCTTGCAAATTTCAAAAATTACATAGAAGCAATATAAATTCATTGTGAGTACATGGTTCAATTGCAAATTGGTCCCTGTGTTCAATGGTACCGGTCGTTTGGTCCAATTTTTCCTATTTCAGAAAACCCTAATTAGGGCTTATGAACCCTAACCATGGTGAATTCCGATTCAGGTGTCTAAACTCCAATTAACCTATGTAGAAAGTTTCGAAACTCTATTCTAAACACAAACAAAACATCAAAACATGTTAAATATGCGTAAAAATCAAAAATAGAAATTAAGTTAGAATGAGCAAACTGAAATCGTGTTTGTGAGATTCTAAGCTTGTTGATGGCTTGTGAGTATCTGGATCGATTCAGGGGACCTCCAGGAATGTATTGGAATGCTTAGAATTGATTGAAACAATCTGAAACTAGGGATGCCAATAGCTTGTATCACACGGATTTTTTGAGCTTTGTTAGGGTTCTTCGAGGTAGAATTTTCGTCCTTTGTTCATGTAATAACATCATGTATATATAGTGGATGGATTTAGGTCAAGAATCATGAAGAAATAATGTACCAATCAATGAGAAAATATTTGATTTGGTATAAAACCAAATATTGCATTTTTGATCAAATTTACATCAATTCCCTTGCCAATTAATGCAAAATTTCGAATTTTCCAGCTGGTGTGGATTGCCTGGACCTCAAGAATGAGAGGAAAATCCAATTTGCATTTAATTTTGATTTTCTACCTTTTATTTAAATTTAATTGGATTTTAAATGATTAAAATCCAAAATAAATAGAAAATAAAAGATAAAATTCGTGGCCTTGGGCTTGGAGGTTCCAAATCAGCTGAGGAACAAGTTTGAACCAAGAAAAGTTAGGCCCATTTGCAAAATTTTGGGTTTTGTCAAGTATTTCTCTTTGTGCACCTCCTCAAAAATGCTCAACTTGTGCAAGGTGTATCTTGCTCAATGTTTAACATTTTTGGGTGTTCTTGGACTTTTTAAAAATCTCTAGATGTCCTCTAAACAACCTCTTTGGTTTCATCTCAGTTGATGTTTCCATTCTCAATAACACTTCTTTACAAAAAGTTGACTTATTGTTGACTTTGAAAAGGACCTGTAATGTTTTGACCCATATCTTCCAAATGAAGCATTTTCTGACCAAACTTGTGAGACATGAAGTTGTAGAGAATTGAATTCTCTTCAAAATGAGAGGTGGTGGAAAACTTTCTGATAAAGCATGTGAAAGTTATGCCTGGTCAAAGTTCTCTTGACTTTTGTCTGAGAAAGCCCAATTTAGAAACTTTGACTTTTGATCAAATCTCGAGTTTTCTTGATGAATCATGATCAAATGATGAAGGTTACTTCAAAATATGGATGTTGACCAAAAATTATGATGTTTGACTGTATGTTGACCACAGTTGACTTTTTATCCAATACAACTTATTTTCAACCATCTGAGCAATTGTCTGAGGAAACTTGACTTGTAAGGCTTGAAACTTGACGTGGAGATTATTTGAAGCATATGATGAGGCATGTTGACCACTTGAGGTGTTGGAGGCTCATCCTAGCTTGAGGATAGTCAAACCCTAGTTTGGGTTGATTACTTAGGAGAGGGTTTCTCGGGTCAACCCTTGTGAAATCCTTGAGTATGGGTATGAGAAATGTCTTGAGAAATAGGAGGGAAAATTTTGGGGTATGACACATAGCATCGTTGGAAATCATAAATTGATTCATAAAAATCAAAACATCTTCATAATTAAACTTCCTCATCAAATCATGTTTTCATAAAGTATGATTCTTAATCACAAAAGAAATAACAACAAAAGAACAACAACAAGACAACATAAATATTCCCCCCAAGTGCTACGTATCAGAGCGACACCGACTCGACTAACAGCAGCTATAAACTCCGTCTTCATAACACGCGTTTGTTCACGTTAAAAGTGGGGAATCGAATATGAATTGGATTCTCTGGTAAACGATTTACTCTTTTGATTTGTTTATAAAGATGCATGAGCATCAAGCTTTATTTTTCAACACAAGAAAAATGATTATGAAAAAGGGGAAAGTTGCAATACCCTCAATTGATATGATATGCATTACGACTAGCGTGAACTAGACGCAACGCATTGGGGAGATTCCGAGTAAGGGGGGATTGTTATATAAAGGAATAGATGTGGCATCCTAAATATATATAGTTATCTATAGCTTTATATATGAATATGTTTGATATGTTTTGTGTGTTTTAAATTGCTATTGCTATGATCGGGAAAGTTTCTCCTTTGGATTTTAAGAAGGGGAAGATTATGTGGGATCCTAGGTTTTGTTATTATTGTGCTCGCAAAGATCATTGGGATCTTCTGCATACATATCCCTTAATGGAAATCAGAGCATTTGTAGCTCGGATCTAAAGGGATCTATGGTTTTGTTTGGTTTGAGGGAGAAAGAAGTTTGCTCGCCAAGGACAAGACCTCGTGCCTACGTATTCTCAAAGGGAAGTTGAGAAAGTCAGAGCAATCGTAGTTCCCACTTATGCTAGTGGAAGCAACGGGATGTTATTAAGAGACAAAGACGAATGTCATCTTTATGAAAAATGTATCTAATTTATTTCATCACATACATTTTGAAAGGTTTGATTGATTGAATCTTTCATCGTAAGTTATAGGTGTTTTGCTTGAGTGTACAAGCGTTACCACTTACGAGTTTAAGAAAGATGTTTGAAAAAATGATTGAAATCTTTTAATTGTAAGCATTGGGTGTTTTGCTTGAGTGTACAAGCGTTACCACTTACGATTAAGAGATGCTTTTGTTTGAAAAGAGTTTGAAAAAGATTTGATTGTATGTGATGTGATAGATGAGATACTTCTTCCATAGAGATGATAGATGTCTAAATCTCGAGGAGAAATTGATTGGATTGTGGGGATGCTTTTAAGAAGCCCATGGGTCCTTGTATTGTAAGCCCAAGAGGAGGCATTCCGAGGGTCATCGAGGGTCCTTGTATGAAGCTCAAGAGGAAGCTATTGGGTATGGCTGGCTTTGGCTTTAAGAGTTGTTTCACCGGGAAACCATCCTCTTAGGATTCAAGAGTGATTTCACCGGGAAATCATCCTCTCAGGGTTCTATCCTAGCGCGGGTGATTCTTTGTATTGGAAGCCCAATAGGAGGCTGTTAAGAGATTTCCTGGTCTCTTTCTTGTTTGATGCCCAAGAGAAGGCTAAACTCAATGAAGAGTTCTTTTGTACGAAGCCCAAGAGGAGGCTGACTCAGCAGGAGAGTGTTGTCTTATATGAAGCCTAAGCGGAGGCTAAACTCAGTAATTGAGTTTTATTATATGAAGCCTAAGAGGAGGCTAAACTCAGATGAATGAGTTATCTTGTACAAAGCCCAAGAGGAGGCTAAACTCTGTGGGAAACTTAGTTGTTAGACTAGTTGTCATGTTAATAACTGAACAGTTATATAAACAAGTATGGTATGTATTCACAAGAGTTTATGAAGGAAATATAAACAAGTGTGTGTTGTTTATTCACAGGAGTTTATGAAGGAAATATAAACAAGTATGCTAAACGAGCGTTTTAAAACAAGTGTATCTTGAATATTCACAAGTTTGAGTGTGTACAAGAAGATGAATATGTACACGAAGGGATGTTTATGTACAAGAAAATATATATGTACGTAGGAGGGTTGGGACTTACACCGTAAGGGAGGCCCATTGGTTTAAGAACAGTTTCACCAGGAATAATGCTCCTCTTAATACCAATGCAATCGGTGTATAAACAAACGAATGAAAACAAACGAAAGAAGTTTGTTTCTGTTTGATTATTTACAAAGACGATTGTATATGTACAAAGAAAGTTGACTATGTACATAAAGGAATTGGATATGTACAAGGAAATAAATATGTACATAAAAAGAATTTTGGGACTTACACCGTGAGGGAGGCCCATGATCGATTAAGAAATTCGAGGAAAAACGTGTTTCGGTTTTATCTTTAAATCGGATCGATCATGGAAAAAAACGATGTGTAAGTTTGTTGAAAAGTTTTGAAAAGGTCTTGAAAATGTTTTTGAAAGATAAAATATATTCACAAGAAGTTTGAAAAAGTTTCGAGTTTCGAAAGTTTGAAAGAAACATCCTTGAAAAAGTACTTAAAAAGTACTAAAATGTCTCGTTTTCGGCTTAATAAAAATATAATCAAAAGAGAATTTTTTTGAATTTTTTGACATATTCATAAAATAGACATATTAAATGACACGTGTGCAAAAAATAACCTCAAAATGAGGAGTTTTGATTGAGTTTTGAAAGCATTGAAGTTTGAAAAAAATGTGAAGAGAAAAGCAAAACAAATTGGCAAAATGGTCCCAAGGGGATTCGACCCCAGGACCATTGGGCAAGGCAAGGCAAGAGACTTAAGAGTGAGCTGGCAACCGCTGGGGCAGCAATATGCCATTCCATGTTATTATATTATAAACTTATTATTTGAATTTCTAGAAATCCAAAAACACGCGCGAACTCCATCTTCTTCTTCCTCAAGTTTTTGATTTTGTAACTTCCTCATTTCTCCATGAAATTGAAAGTTGTAAACATCAATCTTGCTCGAAATTTAATCAGAAACATGATGGTGATGATTAAGTCCATTTATTTTTAGTTAAACATGATTAATTTTCCCAAAAACGCGAAGAACCCTAATTCCTAAAAATCAAGATGAAATCGTGTATGGCCATGGAATTGATCAATTGATTGAGGGTTAAGCTTCAGTGAAGGTGGAGAAACAAAACGGCCAAGCTATTTTTGAATTGTAATTCAAAAATCAAAGAGTTCGAAGTTGAGCAACTTACCTCTTGAAGCTGAGATCGAATTCTTCGAATGAGTGTTTCCAGTTGATGTTTGAGGATTGCTGGAGCACCAGTGAACCTTATGGAAGGTCTTTGATCACTATGCACACTCTGAAATGGTCTGGAACTCTCTACCCAAGTCCACCTGCATATGCTTGAAGTAAACGTTGAATTCATGGTTAGAGGTGTTACAGGTCAGGGATGATGACTTGTATCATTCATATGAAGTGTATTGATGATGTTCAAATGATAAAATCAAGATTAGCTCGGGCCAATTATCAATTTGAAAGTTAAGGCAGTTTTTGCAAGTTTGAAAATTTGAAAAGCAATTCTGAGTTTTATTTGTTCTTGAGTTGGTTTTAAGTTTCAAACAAGTTATAATTAGAGTTTAGAACATGTTAGACACCAAATTTCTCACAGTTTTTCACAAGATTTGCAAAAGTGCAAAATCCTCACTTTTGAACTATGTAACTTGAAATTTAAGAAAGATGAGTGAAAGCTTGTTCTTGCATAGCTTTGGTGTGGTTTAAATTTGAGAACATGACCTCTATTTATAGGTCAAGAACTCTGAATGGTAAGTGAAGAAGATTGGATTGAACTTGAGCAACTTGCCTTCAAGGGCAAGAAAGTCATCTTTGCCATAAATGCAAATGGAATATTCTTTTAACCATGGTTAAAACTCAACGTGATCTTATCTCCATCATAATTACTTTCTCAACTGATTTTTATCATCTCTAATCCATCTTGGCTAGGTGGCAAGGCTTCTAGAAGGAGAGAAAATCAAAAATGACTTGTAATTTTTGAAGCATGAACTTGAAATCCATTGTTTTGGAGCTTTATGTTTCAAAATCAAAAGTATAGCTAGACAAAATGGATTTGCAAGTTCTTGGACATTTTGGAAAGCTTGTAACAAGAGCTAAAACTTTCATGTTTTGAGTTTTTTCTAATTCCAAATGGAACTATGTGAAAAATTGCCATGAAAGTAGGAAAAAACATGAAATTTTTAACGCTTAAAAATTTTCTAAGTGTTGAAAATTTTGACTTTTTGTTGACTTTTCCAAATTTCTTGATTTTTTATGATCATGATGGATCATTTGAAGTATTTTGATGATTGGAAAAGTTTTGTTTTGAAAAAGTTGACCAAAAGTCAAAGTTTGACTTTTCAATGCAGATGAAATTTCATCAAATGATCCAGAACTTGACTGAAGAAGAATGTGAACTTCTGTGATATTTTGAATCAAGAAATTAGGTCAAGATGTTACATTGAAGATATAAAGATCAATCTCCAAGCAAAAAAGTCATTCATTGAGCAAAAAGTCAGTGATTCTCTATCCTCGATACAAACCCTAATTGGTCGATCCTTGATAGATCATGAGGAAATGTTGGGAATCTGAAGATCAACTGTTGATGATTGATTAAGATAGATCAATTGAGGTGAGTGAAAACTCAAACCCTAATTGATCACCTCTTGAATCAGAGGAAAATTTGATGAAACCCTGATTTTGACTTCTAGAAGCCACACTTGATTAATTCTGTTCTGAATTGTTAATGAAATTCCTGGCAGCAGATACTTGATGTCACAGAGAATGTTATGACACAGTATCTGACACTATGTTGACAATTCACACAGTAAATGCAGAAAGCAGTAAATAACACAATAAGTTGTTCACCCGTTCGGTTCTAACAAACCCACGTGAGGCTACCAAGCGTGGAGGAAATTCACTATTAGTAGTATCAATTCAGAGTTAAACTCACCCGTTTACAACTCCTCACTTAATTCCTACCCAATGACACTTCAACCTAAGTCCTACTTAGATCTGAGTTCCTACTCACTCCCCCTCAATCACCGCAGTGATATCAACCTATTGTTTAATTGAATTGTGAAGACACACTTCAATAAAATATCTTGATCTCGCTTCAAAGCTTTCAATCAAGAGACAAACACTCGTGCTTCAAAGCTTTGAGTGATAAACTACCCTTACAAACAAATCCTAGTCCAATGCACTTATCAATTGATAGTTGCTTGGCTCACAAGAGAAACTAGAATTACAAAAACCAACTGTTACTAATCCTAACAGTACACAAAAACAACCTACAATATCTTCTGGAGGCGTGGCAGCATTGTAAGGGTTGAATTCCTTTTATAGAAGCAGTCCCAAATCTTCAGTTTTGGGCTTCCATAAAGATAGCTAGGGTTCACTTAATTTAATCCTAAAAACATGGTCTTTTCAACAACCAATTTAGATTTAATTAAGTTTAACCTAGCAGCCACGTGAGCATGTTTTCTAATAACAGAAAAACATAAATAAACAGCTCAACAAACTTCCTGAAAAATCTCAGAAAAGCGATTCGCAGCAGAATGTCACATCGAATGTCATAACATTTATGACATCGGTATTTCTGAAATTTCCCTGACTTTAGCTTCCCGGATCTGTACTTTTACCATCCTTGTCCGGAGGATTTATCTTCAATCTCTGAATGTCATGACATCTATCAAGACATTTCTAAAGCCTAGTTTTACCAAAATTGATGCCAACTTAAAACACTAACAAACTCCCCCTTTGGCACATTTTTGGCTAAAACTACTTGACCTATCAGAGTACAAATGCAGCAGAAGACTAACAAACTAGTTCTAAGTTTTCCTAAGCTTCAAGTAACTAGAACTAAGAGAAGATAAATTCTACCCATACACATATCCCACATTTTCCCATAGTTGCCCCACATACAATTGCCCACAAAACTTCCCACAGTATTTCTCCAAAGTTCCAGCCACTGTCACAAACAGTTGCTCACAGTTTTCCCTAGTATCCCACATTGATACTTCTCCCCCTTTTTAGCCATAAAGTGCCAAAGGATTACAATTGCCCCAAACTTTCAACCACAAAGGAGTATCAGAAGGAAAACAGCATAAATATTCAAGGGTTACATCTGTCAACACAATTACATTCATCCAAAATACAAATTGGTAACAAGCAGAACAAGAACAAGGTAGAAAATTGACAGAACAAAATTAACACCAGGGCAACAATCAGGGCCACAAAAATTAACCACACCAGCCACAGCTCAGGAGCTCTCTTCTCCTGAAGAGACACTGTGAAAAGAGGCATCTTCAGAGTCTTCTTCATCTTCAGCCCTCTGTACATCATCATTTGCAGCATCACCACCAGCATCATTATCAACAGCAAAGTCTTCATCCTCAGCCTCTGTGTCCTGCTCTAGTTGAGATATCAGCTCTTCTAGACTCTGTTTCCTTGCTTCCAGCTCTTTGCAAGTGGCTTTCAGCACAACAATGATATTTCCCTTTTTAGGAGTTGCTTTGACATTGGATGTCTCACCAGATGTCATGACAAGGTCTGGAACATGTTTTCCTTGAAACAGTTTGTAGTGAAAACCAAGAGTAGAGGCTCTTTTGCATACTGCATCTCTTTCAACTAGGATATCAGGAAATTGATCAATGATGATTCCACACAGTAGGGAGGGAAAGGCTATAGGTCCTTTGATTGCATAGCTTTCAGCATGCTTGAGGGTCTGCTGAAATATGTAGGTACCATAGTCAAATTTGGCCTGAGTGCCCACTGCATATATAATTCTGCCCAGTCCAATGGAGATAGTGGATTTGTGATTGGTTGGAACCCAGTTAGCAGCACCAATCTTATGCAGGATAGCAAATTTGACACTCAACTTGCTTGTAGAGAGTTTTCCCTTTAGGGGCCATTTCCTGACTTGTTTGGCAGTGATAGTTTGACATATCTTGTTGTCAGTTTCCTCCAGCTCTGGCTGAGTATTCTCAGATCTGCCCAGAAATCTGTTGATCACTTTTGGAGAAAACCTGACTTTCCTCCCTCTTACATGGACAGTCTGGTAGTTAGCAGAGTTCCTATCCCCACAGCCATTTGACAGATTGACTATGAACTCTTTCACCAAAGATTCATAACAGTTTGAGAACCTCACAACTGTCTTCATTAATCCAGCATCCTTAATCAGATTGACAATCTCTTTACACTCCAAAGCACTCTTATTTAGCTCCCTCTCCAGAGCAATCCTCTTTAGGCAAACATACTTCCATCTCCCAGCATTCTCAGGATGATGGAATGAGATGTTGTCAATGGCCACTTCAGGCACCTTGGACAGTTTCCCAAGAGTTGCCTTCTTCCTTGGATGAATGTCAGTGACATTCATTTCAACATCATACTCAGAATCTTGATCTGACTCTGAAGATTCAGGCATTTTTCTTTTCTTCACAATTGATGTACTCTTGGGTCTGGAACCACCATCAACAGTTTTTACTCTACATTTCTTTGTAGAGGGCTCAGCCTTAGAAACATTTTCAGCAAACTTTTCTTTAACAGGGCTCTGTGTGGTAGCCTGTTTTCCCTTCCTTCTCATCATCCTTTTTGCAATGTTGGGATTAACATTGTCTATGAGTTCATTGTCTGAGAACTCTTCATCTAAATTAATGACAGGGGGGTCAACTAAATTTTCAGAGTCTTGAACTGGAGGTTTTTCAAGATTATCTCCACTTGATTTATCTGGAGTCTGTTCTAAGATACTGTCAGAGATGGAATCTGCAGGAGTTTTATCTGAAACACTCTTTGCAGGGGATTCCTCAAGTATACCATCAAAAATCACATCTTCATTAACAAGGGGTTTCATTACAAACATCATCAACACTCACCTCAGAATCTTTAACTGAAGGAACAACAACATTCTTGATAGGAGAATCAACATGATCACGAGATGTCTTGACATCCTCTGTGACATCTGGATCAACTGCTAAGCTAGGGCTAGCAGACTTTTCATTTAGAGGGACTGAAACCCCAAGTACAGATCGATTCTCATTTAGGATGCTCATCACTATCCTAGCAATTGCTACATGCTCAGACCTAGACCCCTCTCTGTTTTCTATTTCTGAGGGTACAGAAGAGGAGGTACAGAAGTCTTACCAGAAGGTGATGCTTGTGTCCTTCTTGCATTCCTTGTTCGCAATTTCTTGACCTTTTCTGGGTCTGAGGCCATTGCGCGCAGTGGAGTAACTGTCAATGCTTCAGCTTGCATGGCTTCAGTCTTTGACTTATCTTCAGTCATGGAAGGAGATGAAGATCCTGATTGTTGGGATGATGAGGAGGATGAAGACATTTTTCGCTGATGGTTGTTGAGAGAATGAGAGGGAAAATGGCAAGGAATTTCAGAGTTTCTTTTAGATGAAGAAAGAGTGATACTACTTTCAAAAGAGGAAACTCTTATATATAGGTGTCTCTTCCTATTCTTGGGCTTTTTAAAATGAGGATGAAAATACCTAAATACCCCACTTATGAGTAATTGAATTAACAAGCCCAATTCATCCCTTGTTGTAGGCTCAGTTAATTGCTACAACTTCTCATGTTGACAAATACCCAATTTGTCCCTTAAAATCTTAAACTGACTGGCCTCAAGCACTTTTGTAGAGATGTCACAGGACAATGTCATGATATCCTGTGTGACATTGTACTTAGCCAGCATCTGCTTCATCCAGACCACCCTAGAACAATTGCTATCAGCTGTTGTGAGTTCAGCTTCAACATTGTATAGGACCACATAGTTTTGCTTCTTGCTGATCCAAGGAATGAGATTACTTCTCAAGGGGACACATCCAACAAAAATCCTTTTACACCAGCTTTGATCAACACCTTTTCCACTTGTTCTTTTGGACACCTTCAAATGTGAAAGGGTAATAGTCCTAGTGTGGCTTCCATTCTTCATTCCAAGCTTCTTGACACAATTCCTTGCACACTTGTTTTGTGAAAGAAGTGTTGAGCCATCCATCATTGTGTTTGAGACTTCTTCAGATTCCAAGTGATTACCATAGATTGAAGCTACCATGATATTACCTCCTCTGCCAAAGAGGATATCATCAAAGACTTTTCTCCTGTAACATTTGACAGTAAGACACCTGGTCAACCTTTCATGCCAGAACCTAGTGCTTTGCTTCAGTACTTCAGGAGTGATCAAATGTCTGGACATTGAGTGTGACATTCTGATTTCCTGTCCAGCCTTATAATTACCACAGATTCTCCCTTTATCCATGTGAAGTCTTGATAATCTTCTGATTCTTTCTATGGAACTGATCCTTTTCATTCCTCTGAAATGTGGATGATCAGATTCTTGTTGCCACAGCTTCACTTTCTCTTCATCTTTGTCTGTAGAGCATACAGATGACAGAGTGGGGTTCTCAGATTCCCACAAGTAGCAGTTGTCCTTTGATCTGACTCCTCTCATAATCACTACTTGTTCATCATTGATCACACGACATTCAGTCTTAGTGAAGTTTACTGTGAATCCCATATCACATAGCTGACTTATGCTAATGAGATTTGCAGTCAAGCCTTTTACCAGCAGCACTCCATTCAGGTTTGGATCTTCAGACCAAAGGTAACAAAGCTGGTAGAATAAGGCTTCACATCATTGAGAAGATTTCTGTCTCCAGTCATATGCTTGGAGCACCCACTGTGAAAATACCAATCTTCCTTGGGAGATACTCTAAGAGAGGTCTGTGCTATCAGAGTTGTAGTCTTCTTCTTCTTCCACTGGTGAGTGTATGATGCCTTGTTGGACTTGGACTTTACATAAGGAACTTGATTAGGATACCCATGTAGCCTATAGCAGGAGGACTTTATGTGACCAAATCTTCCACAATAATAACATCTCCATCTTTGAAACTTTTTGTTCAGGTTTCTATGATTTTGATGTTGAACCCAATGTTGTGACATCGGTTTGACATTGGTTCATTTAGTCCTTTTCTTTTTGATCAACAAATTTCTTAGCCTCCACATATCCCGAGGCACCTATTTCTGCTTTGTGGTATGACATCCTCTTTGCCTTTGACTTTCGTGTTTGTTCCTCCCAGTTATTGGCAAATCTCTGCGATCATGTACCCCGACCCGACATGTTTCCTGTTTTGTGTTGTGACCTTTGTTTTGACATTGTTTTCCCATGTCTCTTTTCTTAATGTCATCCACAGGTTTCTTTTCATACATATCCTAAACCATGCTTATTTCCTGATTTTGTCCAAGTCAAGAATTTCATCCAACTTTTCAAGACCAGATGTCAACATTTTGTGATTTAGACATCGATCAAGTTTGGAGTTCAACATGACAATATCACCGTTGAGGAGATTTATAGTGGTTGTGTTTTCCTTTTCTCACCTCTAGCTTCACATTCTCGACTTCCAACTTCTCAATCAGCTTTTTCTGTTCCTCATTCTGCTGACACACTTCACCATTTTTCACACACAGCTTCCTGTAGGTCTCAGCAAGCTCTTCAAAGGTTACTTCCTCATCACTAGAATCCATATCAGAATTGTACACTCCAGTGAGTGCAGTGACAAGTTTGGCACCTTCTTCCTCATATTCACTTCCTGAATCACCATCAGACCAAGTGACAGCCATTCCTTTCTTTTGTTTCTTAAGAAAGGTGGGACATTCAGCTCTTATATGTCCATATCCTTCACATTCATGACATTGGACTCCTCTGCTTTGACTTCCTTTTTCCTCTGAGTTGGATCTTCTGCTGGAGTCATAAGATCTGCTGATGTCAGATGCAATGTCCTTGACATTTGACCTTGACTTCGGATCAATCCTCTTGATAAGCTTGTTGAACTGTCTTCCAAGCATAGCTATAGATTCAGATATCTTCTCCTCATCTTCTACCTTGCATCCTTCTTCAGAATTGGATACAAGTGCTATGCTTTTATTCTTCCTGTCAATAGTTTCACTGATTCCCATCTCAAAGGTCATAAGAGACCCAATAAGTTCTTCAACTTTCAAGGTGCTGATGTCCTGAGCCTCCTCAATTGCAGTCACTTTCATTGCAAACCTTTTGGGCAAGGACCTGAGAATCTTTCTCACCAGCTTTTCTTCTGACATCTTTTCACCAAGTGCTCCTGAGGCATTGGCAATTTTCAAAACATTCATGTGAAACTCATGAATAGTCTCATCTTCTTTCATCTTCAAATTCTCAAATTTGGTAGTGAGCATCTGAAGTCTTGACATCTTCACCTTGGATGTCCCCTCATGAGTAGTTTTGAGAGTGTCCCAAACATCCTTGGCCAGCTCACATTGATGGACCAGTCTGAAGATATTTCTGTCAATACCATTGAATAGAGCATTCAATGCTTTAGAGTTTCCCAGAGCCAGCTCTTCTTCCTCTTTGCTCCATTCCTCCTCAGGTTTCAAGACAGTAGTCCCATCTTTCTCAACCTTGGTTGGATGTTTCCATCCTTTATCAGCAGCTCTCCAAGCCTTGATATCCACTGATCTTAAGAAAGCAACCATACGAGGCTCCCAGTACTCATAATTAGACCCATCCAGAATAGGTGGTCTACCTCCAAATCCTGCTTCTTTATCCATTATGCCGTAAACTATTATCCCTAGATCTCACCGGTAAACAAGCGTGGTGCCCGCCCGATGCCAATTGAAATTCCTGGCAGCAGATACTTGATGTCACAGAGAATGTTATGACACAGTATCTGACACTATGTTGACAATTCACACAGTAAATGTAGAAAGCAGTAAATTACACAATAAGTTGTTCACCCAGTTCGGTTCTAACAAACCTACGTCTGGAGGCTACCAAGTCAGGGAGGAAATTCACTATTAGTAGTATCAATTCAGAGTTAAACTCACCCGTTTACAAATCCTCACTTAATCCCTACCCAATGACACTTCAACCTAAGTCCTACTTAGATCTGAGTTCCTACTCACTCCCCCTCAATCACCGCAGTGATATCAACACACTTCAATAAAATATCTTGATCTCGCTTCAAAGCTTTCTGAAATTCTTGGCAGCAGATACTGAATGTCATAGAGAATGTTATGACACAGTATCTGACACTGCTTTGACAATTCACACAGTAAATATATAAAGCAGTAAATAACACAATAAGTTGTTCACCCAGTTTGGTTCTAACAAACCTACGTCTGGAGGCTACCAAGCCAGGGATAAAGTTCACTATTAGTAGTATCAATTCAAAGACCCTACAGCCAACTCACGCTGATGCCTTCTCACTTAATCACTACCCAATGACACTTTTACCTAAGTCCTACTTAGATATGAGTTCCTACTCACTCCCTCAATCACCGCAGTTGATATCAACCTATTGATTAATTGAATGTGAAGACACACTTCAATAAAATATCTTGATCTCGCTCAAAGCTTACAATCAAGAGACAAACACTCGTGCTTCAAAGCTTTGAGTGATAAACTACCCTTACAACAAATCCTAGTCCAATGCACTTTAACAATTTAAAGTTGCTTGGCTCACAAGAGAAACTAGAATTACAAATACCAATCACATTAATCCTAACAAGACACAAACCAATCGTTAAATTCCTTAACAAGACACAAACCAACTGCTCAATTCCTTAATAAAGACACAAATAAAAGCCTCGCAATGTCTTCAATAAAACTGAGGCGTGTAGAGTAAGGGTTGAATTCTTTATATAGAAGCAGTCCTGAATCTTCAGTTTTGGGCTTCCATAAAGATATCTAGGGTTCACTTAATTTTCTCATAAAAACATGGTTTGTTCAACAACCAATTTAGGTTTAATTAAGATTAACCTAGCAGCCACGTGAGCATGCTTTCTAATAAAGAAAAACATAAATAAAATGCTCAACAAACTTCCAAAAATCTCAGAGAAAACCGATTTCGGTATGTCACATCGAATGTCATAACATCATTATGACATCGCATCGCTTTTCGAATTTCCAGCCTTTAGCTTCCCGCTTGTACTTTTGCCATCCTTGTCCAGTAGGATTTATCTTCAATCTCTGAATGTCAATGACATCTATCATGACATTTCTAAAGCCTAGTTTTACCAAAATTGATGTCAACTTAAAACACTAACAAACTCCCCCTTTGGCACATTTTTGGCTAAAACAACTAGACCTATCAGAGTACAAATGCAGCAGAAGACTATTACCTAGTTCTAAGTTTTCCTAAGCTTTCCTAAGCTTCAAGTAACTAGAACCAAGAGAAGATAAATTCTACCCATACAAAAGTCCCACATTTTCCCATAGCTGCCCCACATACAATTGCCCCAAAAAAAATTTTAAACTGCCCATACTGCCCATACAAATCCCCATACAGTTTCCCAAGCAAGCATTAATACTTCCCACTAATACTTCCCACAGTATTCCTTCTCCCCCTTTTTAGCCATAAAGGGCCAAAGGAAATCATACAAGTACCCCAAACTGTTAATCAAACAGTGTCAACAACCAAGGAAATATACCAGCAAGTAATTAAGTACCAGCAAGTATAATAGGGATACATCATTGTTCAGCCATTACACATCTGTCAATAAGGATTACACACATCCAAAAGAAAGTACAAATGGAAACAAGAAACAAAACAGAGAGCAATTGATAGAATAAACAAAGAACACAAAGAAGAATAAAGGTGGAGGCATCAAGTGCTTTTTCTCCGAAGCACCGGAAGGAAGCTTCTTCGATCCTTCTTTAGCATCGGTGTTTGATCAAGACCAAGAATAAAGATTATCATCAAGATCCATGTCTTCACCAGAAGCATCACCAGCAAGCCTTCTTCCTCAACCTCTGTGTCTTCCTCTTTTTCAAGTGTAGAGATCAATTCCTCTATGATCTGCTTCCTTGCTTCAAGTTCCCTGCATGTCTCTTTTAGCACTGCAATGACCTTTGCCTTCTGGGAAGTTGTCTTGACATTTGATGTCTCAGCTGATGTCATGACAATGTCAGGGACATGTTTTCCTTGAAATAGCTTGTAGTGGAAGCCAAGGGCAGAAGCTCTTTTGCACATTGTATCTCTATCCCCCAGGATGTCAGGGTGCTGGTCAGTGATAATACCACACAAGAGGGAGGGAAATGCTATTGGTCCTTTTATAGCATAGCTGTCAGCATGTCTTAGGATCTGATCAAAAATGTAGCTTCCATAGTCAAACTTTGCTTTTGTTCCAACAGCAAAGATGAACCTCCCCAGACCAATGGAGATGGATGACTTGTGATTCGTGGGAACCCAGTTGGCTGCACCAATTTTATGCAGTATGGCAAATTTGACACTCAACTTGCTGGCTGAGAGTTTTCCCTTTAGAGGCCATTGTCTGACTTGTTTGGCAGTGATGGTTTGACAAATCTTGTTGTCCTTCTCCAACTCTGCCGAGTGTCGAGATCTTCCTAGGAATCTATTGATCACATTTGGAGAAAACCTGACTTTTCTCCCCCTCACATAAACAGTCTGGTAATCATCAGAATTCCTATCCCCACAGTCATTTGAGAGATTGACAATAAACTCTCTCACCAAAGTTTCATAACAGTTTGAGAGTTTCTCTACTGTTTTCATCAGTCCTGCCTCCTTAATCAGGTTAATGATCTCCTTGCACTCCAGAGCACTCCTATTCAGCTCTCTTTCCAAGGCAATCCTCTTCAGGCAAACATACTTCCATCTCCCAGCATTCTCAGGATGATGGAATGAGATGTTGTCAATGGCCACTTCAGGCACCTTGGACAGCTTCCCAAGAGTTGCCTTCTTCCTTGGATGGATGTCAGTGACATTCATTTCAACATCATACTCAGAATCTTGATCTGACTCAAGATCTGCATTTTCTTTCTTCACAATTGATGTACTCTTGGGTCTGGAACCACCATCAACAGTTGATACTCTACATTTCTTTGTAGAGGGTTCAGCCTTGTTCAGTTTCTTAGTTTTAGAAACACTTTCAGCAACCTTTTCTTTAATGGGCTCGTGGTACCGTTTCCCTTTCTTCTCAACATCCTTCTTGCAATGCTGGGATTTACATTGGCTATGAGTTCATTGTCTGAGAGCTCTTCATCTAAATTAATGACAGGGTGATCACCTAAATTTTCAGAGTCTTGAACTGGAGACTTTTCAAGATTACCTCCATTTGATTTTTCTGGAGTCTCTTCTAAGATACTGTCAGAAATGGAATCTGCAGGAGTTTTATCTGAAGCATTCTTTGCAGGGGATTCCTCAAGTACACCATCAGAAATCACATCTTCATCAATAGTGGGGGTTTCATTACAGACATCATCGATTCTTTCTTCAGAATCCTTAACTGAAGGATCAACAGCATTCTTGCCAGGAGAATCAATATGATCACCAGATGTCTTGACATCCTCTGTGACATCTGGATCCACTTCTAAGCTAGGGCTAGCAGATTTTTCATTTAGAGGGACTGAGACTCCAGGAACATATTGATTCTCATTTAGGATACTCATCACTATCCTAGCTATTGCTGCATGTGTAGACCTAGACTCCTCTGGGTTCACTCTTTCTGGGGGAACAGAAGATGATGGAGCAGAGGTCTTACCCGAGGGGGATGCTTGAGGTCTTCTTGCATTCCTTGTGCGCAATTTCTTAACCTTTTCTGGATCAGTAGCTATTGTGCGCAATGGAGTGACCTTCAGTGCTTCAGCTTGCATGGATTCAACACTTTCCCTGACTTCAGCCATGGAGGGAGATGGAGAGCCTGTCTTTTGGGATGATGATGAGGATGAAGACATTTTTCGCTGTTGGTTGTTGAGAGACTGAAGGCGAAAATGGCAAGGGATATCAAAGTTTCTTTTAGATGAAGAAAGAATGATACTACTTTCAGAAGAAGAAACTTTTATATGAGGGAGTCTCTTCCTATTCTTGGACTTTTTAAAATGAGGATGAAAATACCTAAATAACCCACTTATGAGTAATTGAAATAACAAGTCCACTTTATCCTTAGTTGTAGGCACAGTTAATTGCTACAACTCCTCATATTGACAGAAACCCAAATTGTCCCTTAAAGTCTTAAGTTGACTAGCCTCAAGCACTTTTGTAACAATGTCACAGTACAACGTCATGACATCTTGTATGACATTGTACTCAATCAGTGTCTGCTTCATCCAGACCATCCTGGAACAATTGCTATCAGCTGCTGTGAGTTCAGCTTCAACATTGTATAGGACCACATAGTTTTGCTTCTTGCTGATCCAAGGAATGACATTACTTCTCAAGGGAACACAACCAACAGCAATCCTTTTACACAAGCTTTGGTCAACACCTTTTCCACATGTTCTGTTGGATACCTTCAAATGTGGAAGGGTAATAGTCTTAGTGTGGCTGCCATTCTTCATTCCAAGCTTCTTGACACAATTCCTTGAACACTTGTTCTGTGAAGGAAGTGTTGAGCCATCCATCATTGTGTCTGAGACTTCTTCAGATACCAAGTGATTACCATGGATTGGAGTTACCATGATTTTTCATCCTCTGCCTAAGAGGATATCATCCAAGACTTTACTCCTGTAACATTTGACAGTAAGACACTTGGTCAACCTTTCATGCCAGAACCTAGTACTTTGCTTCAGTACTTCAGGAGTGATCAAATGTCTGGATATTGAGTGTGACATTCTGACTTCCTGTCCAGCCTTACAATTTCCACAGATTTTCCCTTTTCCCAAGAGAATTCTTGGTAATCTTCTGACTCCCTCTATGGAACTGATCCTTTTCATTCCTCTGAGGTGTGGCTGATCAGTTTCTTGTTGCCCCAACTTCATTTTCTCTTCATCTTTGTCTGTAAAGCACACAGATGGCAGAATGGGGTTCTCAGATTCCCACAAGTAGCAGTTGTCCTTTGATCTGACTCCTCTCATAATCACTGCTCGTTCATCATTGATCACAAGACATTCAGTCTTAGTGAAGTTGACTGTGAATCCCATATCACATAGCTGACTTATGCTAATGAGATTTGCAGTCAAACCTTTTACCAGCAGTACTCCATTCAGGTTTGGAACTCCAGACCAGTTTGAGTTTCCAACACCTTTGATTTCTCCTTTAGCTCCATCTCCAAAGGTAACAAAGCTGGTAGAGTGAGGCTTAACATCATTGAGAAGATTTCTGTCTCCCGTCATGTGCTTGGAACACCCACTATCAAAGTACCACTCTTCCTTGACAGATACTTTAAGAGAAGTCTGTGCTATCAGAGCTGTAGTCTTCTTCTTCTTCCACTGGTGAGGGTATGATGCCTTGTTGGACTTAGGCTTCACATATGGAACTTGATTAGGATACCCATGTAGCCTATAGCAGGTGGACTTTATGTGACCAAACCTTCCACAATAATAACATCTCCATCTTTGAAACTTTTGGTTCATGTTTCTATGATTTTGATGTTGAACCCAATGTTGTGACATCTGGTTTGACATTGGTTCATGTGGTCTGCTTTTCTTTCTGTGATCAACAAATTTCTTAGCCTTCACATTTCCTAAGGCAGACCTATTTCCAGCTTTGTGGAATGGCATCCTCTTTGCCTTTGACTTCCCAGGTTTGTTCCTCTCCGGTTATTAAAGTCTCTTTGCACATACCCCGAGCGGATATATTTCTGTATTGTGATGTGACATCTGTTTTGACATTGTTCTCCCATGTCTCTTCTTTTTAGTGTCACCAACAGGTTTCTTTTCAGCAACATATCCTAAACCATGCTTATTCCCTGCACTTTGTCCCAGCTGAAGAATTTCATCCAATTTTTCAAGACGATGTCAAGATTTTGATGACTTATACATCCGATCAAGCTTGAATTCAACATGACAATATCACCGTTGAGGAGAGCTATATTTTGTGCTTTCCTTTTCTCACCTCTAGCTTCACATTCTCCTTCCAACTTCTCAATCGACTGCTCCTCATTCTCCGACACACTTCATCATTTTTCACACATAGCTTCTCGTAGTTCTCAAGAAGCTCTTCAAATGTCACTTCCTCATCACTAGAGTCCATGTCGAATTGTACACTCCAGGAGAGCAAAGGACAAGTTTGGCACCTTCTTCCTCGATTCACTTGAATCACCATCGACAAGTGATGACCATTCCTTTCTTTTGTTTCTTAAGAAAGGTGGGACATTCAGCTCTAATATGTCCATATCCTTCACATTCATGACATTGGACTCCTCTGCTTTGGCTTCCTTTTTCTTCTGACTTGGATCTTCTGCTGGAGTCATGAGATCTGCTGGTGTCAGATGCAATGTCCTTGACATTTGACCTTGACTTTGGATCAATCCTCTTGATCAGCTTGTTGAACTGTCTTCCAAGCATAGCCATAGATTCAGATATCTTTTCCTCATCTTCTACCTTGCATCCTTCTTCAGATTTGGATACAAGAGCTATGCTTTTATTCTTCCTGTCAACAGTTTCACTGATTCCCATCTCAAAGGTCATAAGAGACCCAATAAGTTCTTCAACTTTCAAGGTGCTGATGTCCTGAGCCTCCTCAATTGCAGTCACTTTCATTGCAAACCTTTTGGGCAAGGACCTGAGAATCTTTCTCACCAGCTTTTCCTCTGACATCTTCTCACCAAGTGCTCCTGAGGCATTGGCAATCTCCAACACATTCATGTGAAACTCATGAATAGTTTCATCTTCCTTCATCTTCAAATTCTCAAACTTGGTAGTGAGCATCTGAAGTCTTGACATCTTCACCTTGGATGTTCCCTCATGAGTAGTTTTGAGAGTGTCCCACATATCCTTGGCGAGCTCACACTGATGGACCAGTCTGAAGATATTTCTGTCAATACCATTGAATAGAGCATTCAATGCTTTAGAATTTCCCAGAGCCAGCTCCTCTTCCTCTTTGCTCCATTCTTCCTCGTGTTTCAAGAGCCCCATCTTTCTCAACCTTGGTTGGATGTTTCCATCCTTTATCAAGAGCTCTCCAAGCCTTGATATCCACCGATCTTAAGAAGGCAATCATACGAGGTTTCCAAGACTATAATTAGACCCATCCGTAATAGGTGGTCTACCTCCAAATCTGCCTTCTCCATTAAGCCGTAAACTATAATCCCTAGATCTCACCGAAATAACAAGGTGGTGCCCGCCCGATGCCAATTGAAATTTCGCGCAGAGCATCGAATGTCACAGAATGTTATGACACAAGATTCGATATCGCTTTGACAATTCACACAAGAAATATATAAAGCAAGAATAACACAATAAGTTGTTCACCCGCTCGGTTCTAACAAACCTACGTCTGAGGCTACCAAGCCGTGGATAAAGTTCACTATAGTAGTATCAATTCAAAGACTACAGCCAACTCACAGCTGACAGCCTTCTCACTTAATCACTACCCAATGACACTTTTACCTAAGTCCTACTTAGATATGAGTTCCTACTCACTCCCCCTCAATCACCGCAGTGATATCAACCTATTGATTAATTGAATGTGAAGACACACTTCAATAAAATATATTGATCTCGCTTCAAAGCTTACAATCAAGAGACAAACACTCGTGCTTCAAAGCTTTGAGTGATAAACTACCCTTACAGCAAATCCTAGTCCAATGCACTTTAACAATTTAAAGTTGCTTGGCTCACAAGAGAAACTAGAATTACAAATACCAACTGTTACTAATCCTAACAGTACACAAACCAACTGTTAAATTCCTTAACAGTACACAAACCAACTGTTCAATTCCTTAACAGTACACAAATAAAAGCCTGCAATGTCTTCAATAAAATCTGGAGGCGTGGCTGTAGA
>CM038796.1:205627350-205730848 GCA_021764765.1 Vicia sativa
CTCCTTTAATTATCTTCTATCCCTATTTCGCCATCGTGGCGAAGGGTCGTATAGTAGTCGCATTCTGGTTTCGTTTATTTCATCACTTGGAGCACAGGGCTATTCTTGCTAGGTACTTGTCATAATTCCTTTTGTTAACTAAGTTGTTGTTGTCATAAAATAACTACGGTCGACGATATTTTCACTATACCATCTTCTCTCATAGAACCAATCTACGATGCATAGGCAGAGCGCCTCACGCCATGGGATCTCTTCCTAGCAACAAGTTATAATTGGCCTTGGCCGATCACCATAAACATGGTGGAGCTGCATTTCGAACCTGAGTTAAATCCACTTGCACACTCTCCCGTCGACCTACTTTCCCTTCATAGTTGGATAGGACCATGTTGTGTGGTTTGACATCACCATCTTGAATTCTAATTTCTTGACATGAAATAGGGCATTAAATTGTTGCGACACCTCCCATCCTAAGACCTTGTTTACGCCATGGGCTCCATCCTTTGCTCGAATGAACAATGGCTTCAAATGGTTCTTCATGGCGGCTGCGGGTGCTTTCGAAGCGCATTACGCTCTTCGATGGCGCGTTATCCATGACATAGTGTAAAGCGCACATGTTTCATCGGATCGATGGTATCATTCTCCTCGAAGCTCTTGATTTGGTCTCTTGTCCAAACTCGGAAGGTATCTGAGATACCGCGTTGCAGTTTAAGTTAAGTGAAGACTCCCCTCGATTCAAAGTTATTTGTCGACATATCCTCGTCTTCTTGAACTTGGTGTACTCCTTGACTCGTCTTGTTGTGTTTGGAGAAGAGTCTCCTACTAGCAGGTTTGTTTTCGGGTTGAGTGTTTGTTGTTGGTTTATTGATACTTGACACTTCTTTATTCTTGTCGAACTTGCTTCTTTATGCTTGACTTCCTTTGACCCTTCGAATCCTCTGCGCCTTCGCCATTGTGATCACGGTCATGGGGTTTTCCTTTGTAATTTCGGTCTCAATTCTTCCCTCTTAATTGTTGTTGCCTCCTATATATCATAGCGTGGCGTGCATTTCGTTCATTGCCTCTCCATTTTATCCTTTCCTTTATTAGCTCGACTTGTAGCCATTTGTCTGTTGTGGTAGCTTGATGGGGATTTTGAGCGTCACCCTTGAGCACCTTTAGGATAGGCTGTGTTTCGTTGAGTATGATTACCCTCGAGTGTTGACTCATCGACCAACTTCCTTGTGATTCGGCTGTGGAGGCGAAAGGAATGGTTGAATGCTCCGACCATGTTACGGTCATATCTTTGCGAGCATCTTGGGCATATCGGGCACTTGGTAGCCTTTGGCGGCGGACTAAAACTCGATTAAATTTCTCAACTCTGGGTAACACGAATAATTGGTTGTCTTGGCGCTTGATTGATGCGATTCGAGCCCTTTGCTTCTTCGAAGTCTGCAATTCTATGGTTGCGAGATAATGTTATCTGGGACATAGCATCATTTGACATTTCCCTTGTGTACTGACATGAGATAATCTTTGAGGTATTTTGCGGCATAGCTATCCTTCATTTGTATTTTTCTTTTCTAGGTATCTTTCATCTCCTCCATCTCGGAGCGAGGCCTCTCCATGTCCACCATGTTGGCGTCTACATCTTCCCTTTTTCATTATCATCTCCCCGTCACGATGGTTTTGACATCTTTGATTTGGATTTTCGAACTCTCTGAGGAAGTATTTCACGGGTAATCAAATTTTCCATGGGTTCCCCTAAAGTATCCCAAACTTCCTGAGGAATGTTGTCTTCTACCTCCTCCCTTTTTGTGCAATCATCTCCCGTCCTGTGGGCTTAGCGTCTTCGATTGGGATTTCGAACTCTACGGGGCGAGAATATTTTACGGTAATCAAATTTTCCCAGGTTCCCCTAAAGTATCCCAAACTTCCTTGAGGAATGTTGTCTTCTACCTCCTCCCTTTTGTCATCATCTCCCATCCCGTGGGCTTGGCGTCTTCAATTGGGATTTTAGAACTCTCACGGGAGAATATTTTACGGATAGTCGAACTTCCCGTTCTCCCAAGTATCTGATTTCTTTTAGGGAGGCTAGCTTTGTGATGCAATTCTCTCAAATTTTAGCCTTGGGCTAATAGCTGTGTCGATTCTTGTATTCGGTTCTCACAGCCCTCGTGGCTGGATCCCATTGAAACAACCGATGGTATTGCTTGATCAAGTCTCTAGTTGTTTGTGGATGTCTTGATGACTCCTTGTTGACTTGACTAACGCCAGGGTTCTATTCTCGGTGTTTTCTTCTCTAATGGGTGGCCTCTTGGTTTTGCTTCCAACATATTGGTTTCTCCAATGCACAAGGCTCGGAGTAGTTGGTATACGCAACATCGGGGTCTTCATCCACTTTCATTTTTGGTTTGTCGACAAATCTCGATCGCTTCTTTAATTGCATTTTGAATCAAATCACGAAAAGAAAACATTGTGAGGTTTTGTGGCCTGAAACTGATATTTACAAAATCCTCTTTTCTTTCTTTGATCTAAAGGAGATATTTTGACATTTGATGGCACAGTTGGCCATCTTTGACAACAAATCGAAAATCTCGTCACACTTTGTTATCGAAGGTATACACCTTCTTTGGGAATTTGTCACTTTTCTCATTTCAACAATTTCTTTCCTTTTGTAGGAACTAATAGTTTACAAGAGTAGGGTGGAGCTTTTTTAATTCAGCAAGATCTATTTAGACCTCTTTGATTAGGGATAGTCTTCTTCCTCCGTTTCGACATAGGAAATCTTTCTTTCTTGTTACTTTTAAAAGCCACGGCCTTTAAATTAGTCTTTCGACTTGTGAACCCTCATCTGCTAATGAGCCATATCCCTCGGTATTGTGTGTCTAATTTCTTTCGAATCGAATAGTCGGGCCTGTGGCCATTTCGACTAACTCATGTTAGGAACTCTTGTGAAACATCTAGACTTCAAGAGTCTAAACCTATTCAAGTACTCATTTATGGGTTACGTAAACTTCCTCTTAACTGCGGCTAGTTCCTTTAGACTAATTTTTAGATGTCCCATATAGAATTGTTCATGGAACAACCTTTCTAAGAGGTCCGATCCTATGGATCCGGGGAGGCAGAGTGGTGAACCATGTGAGCAGCATTTTTAGTGAGGAACTTGGGAAATATTTAATCTAAGGTTCTCATTATTTGCTATGTCTCTGCTTGGTCAAATACACAGCTATGTGTTTATTTATTGATTCATTTGTATCTCGGCAAACTTTTGTAAACAAGGATCTTATATCCCTTGGTAAATCGATTATGCATTACATAATACGCTATGGGAGGGCATAATTTGGCCTTCTAATCCCTGTATTAAGACCATTTTGGGCCATAATCCTCTCTATCATGGTGGTTAAATTATTTTCTGCCAAGATATTGTCATTTCGAATTCTATAAACAACTGCATCAGCATCTTGGTTTCGACCCACCATGACAACTCCTCTAGGTTGTTCTTCTCGAAACGTTGGGACCTCTAGCCTTTCGACCCTTGCCCCTGGTTCCATAACTCCCCTTTGTGGTTCCTCTCGAATCACTGGGGCATCTAATCTTTCGACCCTTGGCGCTGGTTCTATGAATCCCCTTTGTGGTTCTTCTCGAATCACTGGGGCATCTAACCTCTGTGCCCTTGCCCCCAAATTAACCTCCTCTCTGATTGGTCTATAGGGTCATCGACAATACATTCTATGATGAGTGCGTGTTGGCGTTAAGGTGGCCGCGAGGGATCACGAGCGTGAGTTGGATTCTGACACGTGGATTTAAATCTTTGATTTGTTTATAAAGATGCATGAGCATCAAGCTTTATTATTTTCAACACAAGAAAGATGATTTAATGATTATGAAAAGGGAAAAGCGATACCCTCGATTGATATTGGTATGCGTAACTAGCGCAAACTAGGCCTAGCGCATTGGGGATCGAGTAAGGGGATTGTTATATAAAGGGAATAGATGGAGCACCCTAAATATGTAGTTATCTACTGACTTTATATATGAATATGTTTGATATGTTGTGTGTTTTTAATTGCTA
This sequence comes from Vicia sativa, assembly GCA_021764765.1. NCBI lineage: Eukaryota > Viridiplantae > Streptophyta > Magnoliopsida > Fabales > Fabaceae > Vicia > Vicia sativa. The sequence goes on from CM038796.1 coordinate 205,631,402, forward strand.
TTTCTAAGATTGGGAAAGTTTCTCCTCTTGATTTTAAAGCGTGATTAGGTGGGCTTCTAGGGTTTATTATTATTGTGCTCGCAAAGATGCGTGGATCTTACGCATACATATCTATTGAGAATCGGAGCATTTGTAGCTCGGATCTGAGGGATCTATGGTTTGTTTGAGTGCGAGAGAGATGAAATTTGCTATGAGGATGAGACCTTGTGCCTCGTGTTCTCAAGGATGTTGAGAAAGTTGAGCAATCGTGGTTCCCACTTATGCTAGTGGAAACAACGGGATGTTAGTAAAGAGGCAGAACAAATGTCATCTTAATGAAAAATGTATCTAATCTATTTCATCACATACATTTTGAAAGTTTGTAATTGAAAATCTTTAGTCGTAAGTATTGGGTGTTTTGCTTGAGTTGTACAAGCGTTACCACTTACATGTTTAAGAAAGATGTTTGAAAAGATGATTGAATCTTTTAGCTGTAAGTATTGGGTGTTTTGCTCGGTATTCAAGCGTTACCACTTACAATTAAAGATTGTTTTGTTTTGAAAATAGTTTGAAAAGAGTTTGAAGAGTTTGAAAAGTTTTTGTTGTATGTGATGTGATAGATTAGATACTTCTTCCATAGAGATGATAGATGTCTAAATCTCGAGGAGAAATTGATTGGATTAAAGGGATGCTTTTAAGAGCCCGTGGGTCCTTATTGTAGCCCAGAGGAGGCATTCCGAGGTCATCGGGGTCATCGAGGTCCTGTATGAAGCTCGAGAGGAAGCTATAGGGTATGGGCGGCTTTGGCTTGAAAGGGATTTCAGAAAGCAGTCCTTTTACGAATAAGAGTAATTTCAGGAAATTTTACTCTGGAAATTTGAAGTGATTTCAGGAAACCATCCTTCGGGGTTCTATCTTAACGCGGGTGATTCTTTGTATTGGAAGCCCAGGAGGCATTGAAGATTTCCTATCTCTTTCATTGTATGATGCCGAAGAAGGCTAAACTCAATGAGGAGTTCTTTTGAGCCGAAGGGAGGTGACTCAGCGAGGTGTGTCTTATATGAAGCCTAAGCGGAGGCTAAACTACGTGGGAGAGTTTCTTTGTCACGAAGCAAGAAGGCTAAACTCAATTGGGGATGAGTTATCTTGTATGAAGCCAGCGGAGGCTATCCCTCTTGGGGATTGATTGTCTTATATAAAGCCAGCGGAGGCTAAGCTGTGGGAACCTATTGATTAGTCTAATTGTTATGTTAAAATTAGGCAGTTTGTATAAGCAGTGTGTGTGTGATATGTATTCACGAGGAGTTTATGAAGGAAATATAAACAATGCATGATGTTTATTTGGCCGGTTTATGAAGGAAATATAAACAAGTGTACGTACGCGAGCGTTTAAAAGCAGCGCAACTTGATTATTACAAGTTTGAATGTGTACAAGGAAGTGAATATGTACAGTGAGTTTTATGTACAGACAAAGATGGATGTACATGGGAGGGTTGGGACTTACACGTAAGAGGCCCATTGATTTGAAAGCGGTTTCACGAGGAATAATGCTCCTTTCAATACCAATGGTATTCGTGTGAATATGCGGATGAAGCAAGCGAATGATCGAAGTTTTATACGTGAAAAGTATTTTCAAAAGAAAGAGTATCTGTATTATGTACAGATAAAAAGTTTTGAAAAAGAAGTATCTGTGTTATGTACAGATAAAAGTTTTGGAAAAGTATTTGAGAAAAAGTTTGATATGTACAAGGAAATATTATGTACATAAAAGAATGTTATTGTTTATGTACAAGGAAAAATTATGTACATAAAAGAATGTTATGGGACTTACAGTAAAGGCCCATTGATTTGAAGAGTTTCACGAGGGAATAATGCTCCTTTCAATACCAATGGTATCGGTGTATAAACAAACGAATGAAAACAAACGGAAGAAGTTTGTTTATGTTTGAATATTAACAATGATAGTTTTGAGTATGTACAAATAAAGCTAAATATGTACATAAAGGATTGGGACTTACACCATAGGGGGCCCGTGATCGATCGAGAAATTCGAGAGAAGAGAAATCGGGTTTATCGTTTTAATCGGATCAATCATGGTAAAAGATGCAAGTTTGATGAAATGTTTTGAAAATGATTTGAAAATGTTTTGAAATGCAAGGTTGATTTATGAGAAGTTTTGGAAAAAATCGGAAGTTGAAAACTTGAAAAATTCACCTTTGAAGGGAGGTTTGAAAAGTGTTCAGAACATCGTTTTCGGCTCGATTAAAAATTAATCAAAAGAAAATATTTTTGGACTTTTTTGACATAATCATAAAATATATATATTAAATGACAAGTGTGCAAAAAATCATCTCAAAATGAGAAGTTTTGATTGGTTTAAAAAATTGTTGAAGTTTTGTGAAAAAACATGAAAAATTGGAAAGTTTGTAAAAAGAATGGTCTTGAGAGGGATTGAACCCATGACCAATTGGGGCCGTGTCGAGAGAGAACTAAAACAAGCATGCAACCAAGCCCAATAAGCCTGGTGTGTTAGTGGAAACACGTAGATAAAGGTGGATTATTTGAATTTTCAAAGCGAAGAACACCAGAACACAGCGAACACAGGTTTGTGATTTTGATTTTCGAAACTTTGATTCAAGCTATCTCCTTCGTTTCTCAATGGAATTGGACGATGTAAACATCAAAATGACTCGTTTTTCCCCACGAATACGATGGCATATGTTAATTTCATTTATTTTAAGCTAGCAGCGTTTTGGTTTTAGAAAAACTAAGAACCCTAGAAGCGATTTTTCAAATTAAATGATGTTTGTTCAATGATTCTTTGATTTTATTGAGGGGCTATTGTTGGGTTATGGTGCGAAAACAAAGCGGTAGTGAGTTTTTCAAATGATGCAAGGAATTAAGAGAAGCAGTTCGTGTTCTAACACGGAAAAGTTGAGATCGAATTCGATCTTGGAGTGTTTCGAGTTGCTCTGATTGATTAAGCACCGGTGACCTCTAGGGATGGTGTATGATCACCACCTTGCTGAACTTGCTTGAATCGAGCTACAGTCAACTGCATACACTCAAAATTGAGGCTGAAAGCGAGGTTAGCGATTACAGGTTGTTGTTCTTGTTTTGGATCGTCTCCATGTGCATATGGATCGTGTTAGGATGCTCACAACTCAAAACAAGCCTAAGTCCAATTCGATTGCTTATGGCGGTTTGAAGGTTTGGAAAATTGAAAATGGAAATCTGATTTTTACTTGCTTTTAGTTTGATTTTAAGCTTGCAACATGTTCCATAAGATTACGAAACACATTGGACACTAAAACTTATCATGTTTTCAATTGATTTTCAAAATGCTATGTTTGGCAAAATAACATGAATTGCTTAATTTTTCAAGAAAGTGGAAAAGCATGGTTTGTGAAATCTTGGTGTGAATTTCTCTTGAATTTGTGATCCTTTTATAGGCAATAGGCTCACGATCAAGTTAGGCAAATGTCCATGGCTTTTGGAAAATCAAAGTTACCTTAAGGGTAAGATTGTCATTTGTAAAGCAAAGAAACTTCCTTTTACCATGTGTTAAAATCCTCAATTTGATCCTATCTTCAATCATCACTTCTCATTGATTTATCAGTTCACATTCAATTTGGCAGGTGGAATGCTTACAGAACTAAGAAAATGCAAAATGACCTATAATTTGATGCTTTGATCTTTGAAAATCAAGTGTCATGAGGCATTATGTTTCAATTTCAAAAGTATAGCTAGCCTTCATGGATTTGAGAGTTCTTGGACATTTGGAAAGATCTTTCTGGCTACAACTTTCATGTTTTGAGTTTTCCAAATTCCAATTGGAACTATGTGAAAAATTGGCTTGAAGTTTGGAAAAATGTGAAATTTCAACACTTAGAAATTTTCTAAGTTATAGAAATTTGACTTTTGTTGACTTTTCCAAATTCTTTGATTTTTATGATCATGATGGATCATTTGAAGTATTTTGATGATGGAAAAAGTTTTGTTTTGAAAAATTTGACCAAAAGTCAAAGTTTGACTTTCTGTCGCGGATGAAATTTCATCGAGATGTTTAAAGCTTGTTGATGAATTACATGAACCCGTGATGATTTGGATCCGGTGGGTCAGAGGTTATATCTAAGATGTGATGACCAATCTCTATCCAAAAAGTCATCCCTTTGCTCAAAAAGTCGGAAGAATTCTCATGCTGATCAAAACCACTAATTAGGTCGATCCTCGATTGTGAGAAAAGAAATTTGATGTCGATGATCGGAGGTTGATGATTTGATCAAGATAGATCAAATAAGATGAGAAAATCTCAAACCCTAATTGGTTAGCTCTGAATCGGATGAAAATCAGTGAAACCCTAATTTTGACACAGAAGACTATACCCGATTAATCTTTGTCGACACATGGTTATGTAATGATGCAAAATGCAAGATGGTATATTAGGTCAAAATTTGGGGTATAACGATACCCTATTTAAGTTTCTTTAACACGAGAGATGAAGATGAATATCTTCGTTTTGATAGTGTAAAAGAGACTTAAATATCGGAATCTGTAAATTTTGGACCTAAAATACCAAAAGATCGCGGATGATGCAAAATGATTGCAAAAAGTTTAAATGATATCAAAGAAATGACACGGTGGAGAAAATTTGTGAATATGTCCTGTTTGGGAAGAATGATTCACAAAAGATGTGAATGTTTGTTCGCTTTGGAAACAAAAAGATTACCTTCTATCAGCCTTGTGACAATGTTTAAGGTAAGTAAAAATGATATTACCAATTATCAACTTTGTGATAGTTTATGGTAATGAATGTTGAAGATGTTACCAATTATCGGTAGTGATAACTATAACAAGGTAAAATTTTGATGCTGAATATTCGACTTTGTGAATAACAGACAAAAGTGGGCAACCTTTGGAATGGGCTTTTAAAGATATTACCAATTATCGACAAGTGATAACTATAACAAGGTAAATCTTAAAATGAGTTTGATGTGTATTCATCATGTAGAATAGCACATAGTGAGAAAATAGAACTCAAAAATGAGCTTCTACTTTCTTGGATACAATCTATGAGGATCTCTCTTTCGAGAGATCTTGGTATTGATAAACGGAACCGAGGTTTTCTTTTAAGCAGAAAAGACCATTCTTTGGAGATTTTCTCATACAGTCATGATTGACCTTGTTGAGAAGAGAAAACTTTTATGACAAGTTCGGGAATGAAAATAAGCGGCTCGAGATAAGGAGGCTATTGCTTTTGTTTGTAGATTAGAGACAAGGTTCTATTCGGGGAATGAGCGAAAAAGCAGTCAAATCAAGACATTGTTCCAAATGAGAATGACCTCAGTGAGGGAATGTGAGAAAGAGATATATTCTCTGTTTGGGGATACTACGCGGGAAAGCGAAAATGTGTCTTTTACTGTTTGGAGAAATCTCTTGGGAATATGATATACTCGTATGAGTATACCTATAACCAGAAGCAAACATTTTAAGAAATGCAAAATGCATGAATGATGCTATTGTGTATGAATGCCATGAATGTTATATGCATGCTAACAATACTAGACAAAGACACTAAAGGGATATTTGGGAGCAGGGGCTGCGTCACAATCGAACAAATACTCGGTGAAAATTGCAGCGATGGTGTAGAGGTTCACTGATGAAGAATCGGAGTTGCATGCTTTAAACTTTCTGGGAAAGGCATTTCTTTGGCAACTTGGTTGGGGATTCTTTTTGGATAAGAATCTGGTCTATGATGATTTCGAGGAGAAGGCTCTTTGTGCGATTGGCGACTCCAGGGATCGAAACACTTAGGGGCTGTTGAAGTTATTTCCGTGTTCATAACTCAAGGAGAATTTTGCTTTTGTTTCAAAATTTTGAGTAAAATTCATTTAAAACATTTTAGTTTCAAAAAGTGATTTTCACAATAAAAGCGTTGTTTTGCAAAAAGCGAACAAAGTAGGAATTGCAAACAAAAGGCCTGAGGCTCAAATTTATTGATAGAATGGTAATCGACCAAAGCGTGATTCCATGGACTATTTACAAAAGTTGGAAATGATAATTTATTGGGAAAAGGCTACATTGAAAGCAAATAACCATTACTATCTAACAACTTTGAATTCCAAGCGTGCTTGAGAAAAGTTGATTGAAGATCCGTTGATGGATGATTCTTCATGATGGACAAAATCTGAGGCCAGCTGCGATTACTTTGTCATTTTTATCCTTGTTTTGCCTAGATTGCCTTTTCGGGTTTCAATCTATCGGATAATTTACGTTTATTGTCTCTAATTTTTACTGGATCGCCTTTTAGGGTTTTCAATCACGAGCGCTCATTTTTGCCTAGAGTAAGCCCTTTGCGGGTTTTGACTTACCGGTACATTCTTTTGTTTTTAGACAAAGTATTTCTTGGCGCAGCATTCACGGGATGCGGGAGTTCATCACAAATCCATGGTTGTGAGTCATAGCCCGCTTGAAAAAGCTTCTCTTGACGATGTATGGACCTTCGTAGTTAGGGTCCATTTGCCCTAGAATCTGTTTGAAAAGGCAGAATCTTTTTAAGCACGAGTCGCCTTCTAAATTCACGAGGTCGGACCTTTTTGTCAAAGGCTTTCTTCATTCTTTTTGATACAATTGTCCGTGACACGGGCGGTCGGCGCTTTTCTTCAATTAAGTTCAGTGGTCATATACGGCACCATTCACCTCGAGATAACTTGGTTTCCATGAGAACTCTCATTGATGGGATCTCGACTTCTCACAGAACCTTTGCTTCCATGCGTATACTAGAAAAAGGAGTTGCTTTGTTGAAGTGCGTCTTTGATACGGTACCCATCGAGCAAATGGCGACATTTACGTGCCGGTCTTTGTGGTGATGACCATCTTACGGACAATCTTTTGATGTTCTTGTTGGGTGCTTCAAGCGCCATTCATCTTTGGCCGGTAAGGAGGCGAGTTATGAGGCTCGATCTTGAATTCCTCACCGTTCTTTCATCATTTTGTTGTTTAAGTTAGATCCATTTATCGTAATGATCTTACTTGGAATTCCATGTCGGCAAATGAGGTTGTTCTTAATGAACCTCACAACCACTTGTCTTGTAACATTGGCGTGGGCTGCCCGACCCATTTGGTGAAGTAGTCAATGGCCACTAGAATGAGCGATGTCCGTTGGGCGACTTCGGTTCAATCATTCCTATCATGTCAATGCCCCACATGAAGCGACCACGGAGAGGAGAGAGCGTTGAGTAAGTCGGTGGCACATGGATCTTATCTGCGTAGTCAGGCACTTGTGACATCTTTTGGCGTGTTTGTAGCAATCGGATTCCATCGTTATCAATAGTATCCTGCTCTCAAGATTTTCACGGACATTGCATGCCCGTTTGAATGGGTTCCAAGGATCCTTCATGCACTTCATGAATGATTGTATGCGCTTCTTGTGCATCGTATCGGCGAGAACCATGTCGAAGTTTCTTTTGTATAGAACATCTTCATTGAGGAAGAAGTTTCTAAGCCTCCTTAGAGTTTTCTTATCCTTGTCCGATGCCGGCGGGTACTCGTGTTTGAAGGAAGCGCTTGATGTCGTGAAACCACGGTTTATCATCGGCGCTTGTTGCAAATACATACGCGGGTCTTTCAAAGGCGTCGATCGGTGTGGGCATATCATTCCAATCGTTGACTTTGAACATGGAAGATAGAATAGCGGTACGCCATTCGGTTTCGATCTCGAGGGATGATGCAGCTCTACTTTGTTGAAGAAAGTCATCATAATCGTCTTGCATAATCTACATGGAATTAGACCAAGATGATGAGTCTCATACTTGTCTTTGATTTGGTTGATCCGAAGGGCTGAATCTCCATATGTCAAGGATCTTGATCCTCAGTCGATGGCTTCTTGATACCCATGATGCAAGCTTCGTGCTACTTTATGTTGTTGGTGCAATCAAATAGCAATCTGGCGGAAAAGCGGGATATGAGAACCCTCGAGTAATGATGGTGCCCCAATTCCATTGCCAAAGACATTAAGCGCTCCATCAGTGAACCCCACATACGGATTACGGATCGGTCCTTCTCCAAATAAGCGGTTCGTCGCGATCTTTCATCTTCAGTACATAACATCCTCGTCTGGGAAATCAAACTTGATAGATTGGTACTCGTTGAGTGATAAGCCGGTGATCGGCGAGAATGCTTCCTTTGACAAGCTTTATGGCGTCTTTGGATGTCATATTGAGATAGCAACATTTGCCATCGGCGATTCTCCGGTTAAAGCGGGCTTTTCAAGGCGTATGATTGGATCCATTTTGGAGATTAACCAAGTCGTGTGATTGATCATGTATTGGCGAAGGCGTTTGGAAGCCCGCACAAGTGACATGTTTTCTCGAGCATAGAGTACGAGTTTCACGTCTGTGAATTTCTTACTCGGGTAGTAGATGGCATGCTCCTTCTTCGGTTTCATCTTGTTGTCCAAGTCGCATGACCCATGGACTCTTCTAAATGCGGTAAGGTATATGATCAATGGTCTTCCTTCCGGAGGATTAGTATTGGTGGTTCGACAAGTATTCCTATCTTGTCGAATGCTTTTGGCAATCATTGTCCACACAATCTTTTGATCTTTTGGAGAAGCTTGAATCGGCCGGGTGTAGATCATCCCGAGATAAATCGGAGATGTAATTGAATCAGAAATCCTCTTGCCTTTTAAAATCTGTGGCGAAGGCATTTCTTGAATAGCCTTGACTTTGTCGAGGTCGACCTCAATTCCTCTTTGACGATGAAACCTAGGAGTTTTCCGGATCTTACCCCAAGGTGCATTTGTTTAGGATTCGGTAGGGCTGAAACTTCCTTAGTCGTTGAAACAACTTCAAGAGATATTCTATATGCTCTTCTTAGGTGTCGGAACTTTGCTATCATGTATCACGTGAACCTCGATCTCTTTGTGCATCATATCATGAAAGAGGTAGTCATTGCCCTTTGGTAAGTTGCTTTGCATTCTTTAATCAAAGGCATTACTTTGTAGCAAAAGTGCCCTGGCGTGATGAAGGCGTTTTCTCCATGTCTTGAGGCCATTACGATCGATTATAACGGAGAAACCATCCATGAAGGAAAAGGCGTTGAATCTTGCGGTACTATCCACTAGCATGTCGATATGCGGTAGTGAAATAGTCTTCGGACTTGCTTTGTTTAGATCGGTAGTCGACACACATTCGACCCTTCCATCTTTCTTGGAGGCGGTACTATGTTGGCTAGCCATTGAGGATACTCGAGTGACAAGGAAACCCGTCAAAATTGCTTGTCTTCCTTTTGATTTTCTCGACCATTTCGGGATGAACTCTCCTCGGTTTATGGCGGGCGGACATTCGTGTCATGGCGGTGATGTTCCGCGATCGGGTATCAATCCGGGCATGTCTGGTAGGACCAAGCAAATACATCAGCGTACTAGAAAGGCTGTCGGTTCGCCTTTGACCTTCTTTGTTGGTGAAGCTCCGATGTTTACCTTTTTATCTTCCTCGAACCCAGTTGATTGTTTCTAGAGGTTCTTTGTGAGCTGAATGATCCTTTCCTCGTGCTTAGTAGTCGAGAAATTTCATCAAAATCTCTTCTTCAACTTCCTCTTAAACAACTGCTGAGATTCCATAGTTGGGAGAGGCGTAGAGTTATTGCTTTCAATGGATTTGTCCATCATTTTAATCTGCATTTTTGATTTATGTTTGATTAAAGAAAGTTTTTCGTTTTTTTTTAGTTAATGTATGCAGATTATTATGACGATTTTTTTTTTTTTTGTTTTTTCTTTGTGTTTTTGGATTATCATTTCGGAAAAGGGTAAAAATGAAAATAAACACAAAGTGTGGAAACAAAACAACGCGTTTGTTTATGATTCACAATGAGCGAGCCTAAAATACAAACTCAATCGTCTTGGGCAAGACAATGAGAAGTTATTTAAAAACTAAAGCCCTATAAAACATCTCTTCGCTTTGGGCGAAGCGCGAGTTCAAAACAAAAGCAAAATAAACTAGTTAGAGCTATGAACATTAGTCTTGACTTCGGGCTTCCATGATGGCGAACTCCTTGGAAGTCGGTACTCGGGTAATTTTCCTTTTGGTTTAACCCTCGAGTAGACTTTGGTTGCTAGGCTGGCGAGGCTTTGAAGACTACGGGCAGCGGCCGCTTGCCTTCTTTGTGAAGCGATCTTCTTGGTTAACAGATCGGGAGTATGGGACATAGCATGGGTACTTCACATGGATCTTTGTGTGGAATCTTGGGGATGTTCCTTCAGGTCTTGAATGCGAGAGATCGTTGTCGACACTTTCGCATCGTATCTGAGTCGTACTCACGATCTTGATGATCATGTTGACATAGTGATAACGAGGATCGCTTGGTGGATTCCACGGATGTATTGAGCAGAGATCTTCGTTTGGGATCTCAATTGTTGATTAGTTTGAGAAGATGAGTATTCGCCTACGGTTGACTAGGGTATTCAAAATCATCACCCATCACATGAGGTGGATATCTTGATCCGGTTTTCGAGCTTTACGGTAGCGATGTATTTCACCATGTAGTCGTATTTGCCACTTGGTTCTCCCAAGGTATCCCAAATTCGATGAGATGGTGGATTTTCAAGTTCTTTGCAAGGACATGTCTTTGAATTGATCGGTCGGGCATATGATTCCTCTGAGACACGTATTCGGGGTTGTTCAAGTAAGTACTCCATTCTTGATTGAGATGGCTCGTCTTCATCCTCTTCAATGGTTACAACATTGACTTCTTCGGAGCGGGTTTAAAACCTCCGCGTGAAATACTTCCTTTATCGATGCTTCATCTTTCTCTTGTTTTTGTAGAATCAGTGTGAACCCGGTCAGGTTTCATTTCATTTTAGTGGGTTTAACTTGTCCCCATCCTTATATTGCCGTCTTTCACCATTTGTGCGCTTCTTTATGAAGAGATGGGTGATACATTTCATTGGTAGATTCATCTTCTAATGGACTTTACGGGAATGTGTCCCTTGATGTCATTCTTTGTGATGAAAAAGAAGCGGATAGATGGCTTACAAACAAAGCTTGTTCTGCTTGACAGTAACTAACTTTCCATTATTGTGAATTTTAACTTTTGGTGGAGAGTAAGTTACGCTCACCATCATGGATCGAGGTCTTCTAGAAAAGCACTATATCGGTGAGGGCGTCCATGACTTGGAAAGTAATTTTGAAGATGCGAGGACCAATTGTCATCGGAATCAACTTCAATAAGCGACTTTCGATCCATCAGCTCTTACCTATATCGTTGAACTTCATTGGCGTTCCTTTGTAAGCTAAGCGAGGCGTCGTTTAGGCATTACATTTTAAAGATGAACTGTGTCTACCAACACATGGGACAAGGAATCGGCGGCAAATCATCGAGATGTGCAAGGCTAAGTTGTGATCTTTCCTTCTTGGGGAAGTTCTTCATCAGAAACTCAAATTGTTCTGAGTGTTATGTTGGAGCGATCCTCAATTGATGCAGTAGTACATATGATCCACATAAGCTTCGGTCGATACTCTCATCAAGCTTCTCGGTGAGCTTGAATTAAGGAGTAAAACGTGTGAAATCTTTGAAGGAGTGCATCAATTGATCTCGACTCGATACTCGCTTTTCTTGATCGGTTTTAGTATCTCTTCAAAGTGAGTTGATGTTGGTCCCATTAGTAGAACCAATATTGTGCTTGGCTTAGCAACGAGGCTGTTGCGATTCTCAACGGATATGCTAAGCTGGGTTACGTCTAACAACGGGAGCTCTGACCCGGTCTTGGTGCTAATGGGCGTGAACTCGTCACCAGCGTTACTCGTCCGATTTACATTATATTGACATTAGGCGTGGCGAGAGGTTTCTCTTTTCCATTCTCCACCATGGTTGCATTGTATTGGTAAGGTGCTCTGGTAGGCATGTGGAGCAGGACCGGGTGGGCAAATCACCAAAGGAGGCGTTGGAAAAGCGGGACCTTTACGCGATCTCCACATACTCGGGTATGTTGAAACAAGGGATCTGGCGTTTACTTGAGGTTTTCAGTTGATATACGAGACTAAAATCTCATGGGAAAATGCCTACGGTATTTACGTTGTGGTCATCTACGTAATACGTAAATTTGTAGATCATAGAGGTCTAACAAATATTGAAGGTGCCTTTTACGAAGGACACCCTCGAATATCTCGAACGGAGCGGCGAGCTGCATAATCCTACTTTTGAAGGTGCTTTCGTCTTACAGTATGTTTCATGGAGCGCACAAATTTCCCTTGATCGGTTACAGATACTTGTCGGTATTTCTTAGTATTAAACTTACGAATGTCGGCTGTGTTGGAGGCGGATTAGCTTACGTTGGGCTCATTCTTGAAGGAAGAAGATTAGTCCTCACTAACCTTTGTACTTCTTCCTTTAATGCTATACAATGTTCAAGGTCATGGCTAGTGCCCTTGGTGAAAAAAGGCAAGATCGTCGATTTGTACCACCATGGTAATTTTTCGAGGAACCGGAGGTGGTGACCTTGTTTATCAAATTCCTTTCTATCGGTAGGGTAGAGCTACGTATGCGTCATGGGAATTGGGTCGGCCCAGGTGACCAGGCGTCTGATTTTGGTTATTAAAGCTGGGGCACATTGGAAATTTGAGTTTGTTGATTTCTTTGAAAGTGCGGAGCAATTCTTGCGTTCGGAGTAGTGTTGGTGGTGCTATGGTGGCTACATCATTGGATGACATTCTTCGTGGTTTCTCTCGGGATACCATTCCTACGTCATGCTCCTTTTTCCTTTGAAAGCCAGGTTCCAACCTTTCTAGTCCGCTAGAAGGTCACCTTCCTTAGTTGTCGACGGTTCGAACCCTCTTTCTAATCGCATTCCCGTGCTTACCATTTCATTGAAATCTCAAGTTGCACTAGCGATCATTCGCTCATAGTAGAATGAGTTAAGGTATTCAAGAACACCTTAGTCATTTCCTTTTCTTCCAATGGTGGGTTAATTTGGGCAATTTCCCTCCATCGTTGTATATTCCTTAAGCGTCTCTTTTCCTTTTGAGACATGGAGGCGGAGTTGATCCTATCGGGAGCCATATCCGAGTTGAACTTATCTTTGCTGAGCAGAAGGCTTTACCTAAGTCGTTGAGCGTTTGGATACTCGTGTTGTCTAAACCCATGTACCACTTGATCTTGACACGGTGAGGCTTGTCTTGGAAGTAATGAATTAGCGGTGATGATCCTCATTGTCGTAGACATTTTCTAGCGTACATCGTGAGATGGCTGCGGACAGAATTCCCTTTGTACTTCTCAAAGTCCGGGATTTTGAATTTCGCAGGTATTTTTACGAGGAACTAAGCAAAGATCTGGGCACTTTTCCCAAACAATTCTTTCCCTTGAATTGTTTTTATCTCATTTTAAGGAGGCTGTTCACGGAGATTTTCATTGAACCGGCGTTCGTGTTATTTCTGAGGTGTGATGAACTTCTTCGTGCGTGGCGGTGTGCACTCACTGGAGCCGAGTTCAACATGATCGGTTGAGAACACACATTGTTACTGTGGAAAAGTTATTCCATGTGAGCGAGTTTCTTTGTAAAGTAGGTATGTCAGCGAGATTGCTTGAGAAGTCGGTTGGCGAACTCTATGCGAAGTTGAAAGGCATTCCCCATGGATAACCCTGGCATCTTGAAGGTGAACTCTTGACTGACGGTGGCCCGGAGTAGTAGTGTCCTCTGAAGTTCTTTGGTTGATTTTAACGCTTTCGTGGCTTGTTGACTTTCTTGTTGTAATGTGTTGACCAAAGGCGTGAGTCTTTCTACCTCCTCTTGTAGTGTAGTTGTTGTACTACGAGTTCAGCATTCTCTTGATCAAAATTCTCCATTACTTTCCTTCTCTTTGATCTAGTATAAATGCGTTCGAGGTTGGTGCTTGGGCCTTGATCGAGAAACTCTAAGGCAGCGACGACGGGGCTTTTAGGAAAGACTCCACAAATGAGACTCGAAATGATAACTCGAAATGTAAGTATTAATGATATGCACAGAATATTTCCAAAGAATTCCTCCTAAAGAAAAGACTATTGCAAATGTTTGGGATGAAAAATCCATCTTATTGATATAAGGGAAAGATTACATCAAGGTGGAGCAAAAGCTCAATTACAAAAAGAAAAAGCTATTCCTAATTGTCTTTATCAGATGAGAGATCAAAGGCTTGCTGTAGCTTTGAGCTTCAGGATCTCCTTGGCATGCTGAGCTTTCAACTTGACCCGTTCAGTTTTGAGCTTGTTAACAATTCTCTTCCACTTATCAAGAGCGGGAGTTTCTTTTGTTAACTCGTCGAACTTTCTTTTCCTTTTGAGGGCTTCATCCTTCTTGATGAGCCATTCGTTTTGAAAGTTGAGTTTTGTTTCTTGGTCTTTGACCTGCTCTTTGAGCCTATCGTTTTCAGCGCTTGTGGTAAGGAATTTGCTCTTCAAAGCGTCCTTCTCTTGTTTGACTTGATTAAGGCTTCTTTGTATTTCCCTAATGTGGTAGGCTTCTTCCTTTGTCGGGAACATGGGTTTCTCAGAACATATGGCATCTGAAATTCCTCTGCTCTTTTCTTTACCCAAGGTGTAGTTTTCCTTAGCTACACATTCTTAGCATTGCCTCCTTTCTTTCTTGAGCAAAGCAGAGCTCTTATCATCTTGTCTTTCAAGCCACAGGGATCTGCCCTTACATATATAACTCTCGGTTGTAAACCAATGGGTTTCTACGAGTTTCGTGCAAAGCGTTTGGCGAGCGGGTTGTAATTGATTCCTCCTTGTGTACCGATGAAATGCGTTGGCAAATTCTCCGACTCTCAATGATTTCCATCTCATTATACGCTAAGGTATACCAATGAATGTCTTTGTGGGTTAAGGACATGAATCGTCGAGACCATTGCCACTCCTTCTTGTTCCTTTGAAAAATGGGGACTTTGGCAAATGAAACTATCCATCGTGCAACAATGGTGCCTGACACACAATTCTCCACCTCCTTGGCGATGTCTATGGTGAATTGAAAATATGTGTCTCAAAGCGAGGTAAGTGCGGGGTTTTGATTTTGAAAATCCTCATGGCATTAATGTCAACAAAATTCCCAATATTGGGAAACAACATCAATCCATAGATGAGGAGGGCTAGGATATTTTCGGAGGTTAACACCTGAGCCTCGGCAAAGGTGAAGGCTCTTTCAATAGAAACCGAGGTTAATCCTAGAATTCCCTTTTTGGTTCGCGGGTTTTTGTCTATCTCGATTTCCTTATGTGGTAAAGCAAGAGATATCTTGTGACCTAGGTATGGCTTCCAAACCATTGAAAGGCATTTTATACGAGATGGCGATTCCTAAAGTGGTGGCGTACTCTTCCAAAGTAGGCAGCAGTTGATGTCGAGGAAAGTGAAACAACGAAGGAGGGTCATAGAATTGCACAAAGGTTTGAGCAGTCCCTCATCTACATCGGTGTTTAAGAGGTTAAAGAGATTTCAGTATCTCTTTGCAAAATCAAAGGATTCTTTACCAAGGATGCTAACTCTCTTAATCTTTTCACGTCGGGAGATCACGAGCGTATACTTGTTTGTATGTCTTCCTCTTATATCCATCCTCTAACCTAAAACATTTGCAAAGGAAATTTCTAAATTCTTTGGAAATTTTGGGAAGGAAAAAGAAAGATGATGTTTTATGAATGAATGAATGCATGAATGCGGCATGTGGTCGATGAATTATTCACACGTTCAACGTTCTCGAGCATGAGGTCAACGATAAATGCAGCGGTTTAGTTCTAAAGGGTCTTGTCCTAAAACTAAATTGGCCAAGTGAAAGAATGATCACGCATTTCGCCAATAACGGTGAAGCAATGATCCTTCTCATGTTTCCTAACGAGGGGTTCTTAAATCCACTAGATAAAATCGTGAAATTTAAACAACACACAATAAAGAAAAAAGCAGACATATGCAATATGAAAGCTTAATCCCTTTCTTTTCTTTTGAAAACAAAAAAGCTTGGTGCTCTCGGGCGGTAACACGTTTTCTTTTTTGAAAATCAAAGTTTCGGTATTCCCAGAGTCGCCATTTTCTGTTCGCGTTAAAGGTGGCGCTTTGAGGGATCTGACGTGAGTTGATTCTACGGCGCGTATGATTTAAATCTTTTGATTTGTTTATAAAGATGCATGAGCATCAAGCTTTATTATTTTCAACACAAGAAAGATGATTTAATGATTATGAAAAGGGGAAATGAAATACCCTCGATTGATATTGGTATGCGTAACGACTAAGCGCAAACTAGGCCTACGCATTAGGAGATCGAGTACGAGGGGATTGTTATATAAAGGGAATAGATGGAGCACCCTAAATATGTAGTTATCTGACTTTATATATGAATATGTTTGATATGTTGTGTGTTTTTAATTGCTATTTCTAAGATTGGGAAAGTTTCTCCTCTGGATTTTAAGAAAGCGTAGATTAGGTGGGCTTCTAGGGTTTATTATTATTGTGCTCGCAAAGATACGTGGATCTTACGCATACATATCCTATTGGGAATCGGAGCATTTGTAGCTCGGATCTGGGATCTATGGTTTGTTTGGTGCGAGAGATGAGAATTTGCTCGCCAAGGATGAGACCTTGTGCCTACGTATTCTCAAAGGATGTTGAGAAAGTCGAGCAATCGTAGTTCCCTTATGCTAGTGGAAGCAGCGGGATGTTAGTGAAGACGGACAAATGTCATCTTAATGAAAATGTATCTAATCTATTTCATCACATACATTTTGAAAAGTTTGTAATTGAAAATCTTTAGTCGTAAGTATTAGGTGTTTTGCTTGAGTGTACAAGCGTTACCACTTACATGTTTAAGAAGATGTTTGAAAAAGATGATTGAATCTTTTAGCTGTAAGTATTGGGTGTTTTGCTCGAGTATTCAAGCGTTACCACTTACAATTAAGATTGTTTTGTTTGAAAATAGTTTGAAAAGAGTTTGAAGAGTTTGAAAAGTTTTTGGTATGTGATGTGATAGATTAGATACTTCTTCCATAGAGATGATAGATGTCTAAATCTAGGAGAAATTGATTGGATTAAAGGGATTCTTTTAAGAAGCCCGTGGGTCCTGTATTATTGCCAGAGGAGGCATTCGAGGTCATCGAGGTCATCGAGGTCCTTGTATGAAGCTCGAGGAAGCTATAGGGTATGGTGGCTTTGGCTTGAAAGGTTTCAGAAGGTCCTTTTCGAATAAAGTAATTTCAGGAAATTTTACTCTATGGAATTTGAAAGTGATTTCACGGAAACCATCCTTTCGGGGTTCTATCTTAACGGGTGATTCTTTGTATTGGAAGCCCAAGAGGAAGCAAGAGATTTCCTATCTCTTTCATTGTATGATGCCGAAAGGCTAAACTCAATGAGGAGTTCTTTTGAGCGAAGCCCAGAGGAGGCGACTCAGCGAAGTGTGTCTTATATGAAGCCTAGCGGAGGCTAAACTACGTGGGAGAGTTTCTTTGTCTGAAGCCAAGAAAGCTAAACTCAATTGGGGATGAGTTATCTTGTATGAAGCCAGCGGAGGCTATCCCATGGGGATTGATTGTCTTGTATAAAGCCCAGCGGAGGCTAAGCTGTGGGAACCTATTGATTAGTCTAATTGTTATGTTAAAATTAGGCAGTTTGTATAAGCATGTGTGTGTGATATGTATTCACGGGAGTTTATGAAGGAAATATAAACAATGCATGATGTTTATTCTGCGGTTTATGAAGGAAATATAAACAAGTATACGTACCTGACGTTTAAAGCAGCGCAACTTGATTATTTACAAGTTTGAATGTGTACAAGGAAGTGAATATGTACACGACGAGTTTTTATGTGGAGACAAAGATGGATGTACATAGGAGGTTGGGACTTACGCTGAGAGGCCCATTGATTTGACGGTTTCACGAATAATGCTCCTTTCAATACCAATGGTATTCGATTATGAATGTCTGGATGAAGCGACGAATGATCGAAGTTTTATCGTGAAAAGTATTTTCAAAAGAAAAGTATGTGTATGCGGATAAAAGTTTTGAAAAGTATACGTGTTATATGAGATAAAAGTTTTGGAAAAGTATTTGAGAAAAAGTTTGATATGTACAAGGAAATATTATGTACATAAAAGAATGTTATTGTTTATGTACAAGGAAAAATTATGTACATAAAAGAATGTTATGGGACTTACAGTGAAGGAGGCCCATTGATTTGAAAGATTCCACGAGGGAATAATGCTCCTTTCAATACCAATGGTATCGATTGTATAAACAAGCGAATGAAAACAAGCGGAAGAAGTTTGTTTATGTTTGAATATTAACAATGATAGTTTAGTATGTACAAATAAAGCTAAATATGTACATAAAGTTGGGACTTACACCATAAGGCCATGATCGATCGAGAATTCGAGAGAGGCGAAATCAGGTTTATCGTTTAATCGGATCAATCATGGTAAAAAGATGCAAGTTTGATGAAATGTTTTGAAAAATGATTTGAAAATGTTTTGAAATGCAAGGTTGATTTATGAGAAGTTTTGGAAAAAATCGGAAGTTGAAAACTTGAAAAATTCACCTTTGAAGGGAGGTTTGAAAAGTGTTGAACATCGTTTTCGGCTCGATTAAAATTAATCAAAGAAAATATTTTGGACTTTTTGACATAATCATAAAATATATATATTAAATGACAAGTGTGCAAAAAATCATCTCAAAATGAGAAGTTTTGATTGGTTTAAAAAATTGTTGAAGTTTTGTGAAAAAACATGAAAAATTGGAAAGTTTGTAAAAAGAATGGTCTTGAGAGGGATTGAACCCATGACCATGAGGTGGGGCACGTGTCAGAGAGAACTAAGAGCAAGCATGCAAGCAAGCCAAGCTGGTGTGTTAGTGGAAAATGACACGCGTAGATAAAGGAATGGATTATTTGAATTTTCAAAGCGAAGAACACCAAGAACAGCGAACTGGGTTTGTGATTTTTGATTTTCAGAAACTTTGATTCAAGCTATCTCCTTCGTTTCTCAATGGAATTGGACGATGTAAACATCAAAATGACTCGTTTTTTCCCCACGAATACGATGGCATATGTTAATTTCATTTATTTTAAGCCTAGCGTTTTTGGTTTACGGAAAACTAAGAACCCTAAAGCGATTTTCAAATTAAATGATGTTTGTTCAATGATTCTTTGATTTTATTGAGGGCTATTGTTCGTTATGAGTGCAGAAACAAAACGGCCGTGAGTTTTTTTTCAAATGATGCAAGGAATTAAGAGAAACAGTTTCGTGTTCTAACCTGGAAAAGTTGAGATCGAATTCGATGCTGGAGCGTTTCCAGTTGCTCTTTCTTGATTGATTAAGCACCGTGACCTCTAGGGATGGTGTATGATCACCACTTGCTCTGAACTTGCTTGAATCGAGCTACCAAGTCAACTGCATACACTCAAAATTGGCGGAAAGCGAGGTTAGCGATTCTGAGTTGTTGTTCTTGTTTGGATCATCTCCATGATGCATATGGATCGTGTTAGGATGCTCACAACTCAAAGGAAACCCTAAGTCCAAATTCGATTGCTTATGGCGTTTTGAAGGTTTGGAAAATTGAAAATGGAAATCTGATTTTTACTTGCTTTTAGTTTGATTTTAAGCTTGCAACATGTTCCATAGTGATTCTGAAACATTGGACACCAAAACTTATCATGTTTTCAATTGATTTTCAAAAATGCTATGTTTGGCAAAATAACATGAATTGCTTAATTTTCAAGAAAGTGGAAAAGCATGGATTTGTGAAATCTTGGTGTGAATTTCTCTTGAATTTGTGATCCTTTTATAGGCAATAGGCTCTGATCAAGTTAGGCAAATGTCCATGGCTTTTGGAAAATCAAAGTTACCTTAAGGGGTAAGATTGTCATTTGTAAAGCAAAAGGAAACTTCCTTTTTTACCATGTGTTAAAATCCTCAATTTGATCCTATCTTCAATCATCACTTCTCATTGATATTTATCAGTTCACATTCCAATTTGGCAAGGTGGAATGCTTCTAGAACAAGAAAATGCAAAATGACCTATAATTTGATGCTTTGATCTTTGAAAATCAAGTGTCATGAGGCATTATGTTTCAATTTCAAAAGTATAGCTAGCCTTCATGGATTTTAGAGTTCTTGGACATTTTGGAAAGATCTTTCCACAAGCTACAACTTTCATGTTTTGAGTTTTTCCAAATTCCAATTGGAACTATGTGAAAAATTGGCTTGAAGTTTGGAAAAAATGTGAAATTTCAACACTTAGAAATTTTTCTAAGTTATAGAAATTTTGACTTTTTGTTGACTTTTCCAAATTCTTTGATTTTTATGATCATGATGGATCATTTGAAGTATTTTGATGATGGAAAAAGTTTTGTTTTGAAAAATTTGACCAAAAGTCAAAGTTTGACTTTTACATCTTGAGAAATTTCATCGAGATGTTTACAAGCAGTGATGAATTACGTGAACACGTGATGATTTGGATCCAGTGGAGTCAGAGGTTATATCTAAGATGTGATGACCAATCTCTATCCAAAAGTCATCCCTTTGCTCAAAAAGTCAGAGAATTCTCATGCCCGATCAAAACCCTAATTAGTCGATCCTCGATTGTTCTGTGAGAAAATTTGATATCTGATGATCAGAGGTTGATGATTTGATCAAGATAGATCAAATAAGATGAGAAAATCTCAAACCCTAATTGGTTAGCTCCTGAATCAGATGAAAATCAGTGAAACCTAATTTTGACTGTGAACTATACCCGATTAATGTTGTCGACACATTGGTTATGTAATGATGCAAAATGCAAGATGGTATATTAGGTCAAAATTTGGGGTATGACAGTACGTTTGCTCGAACCAATGCCTGGTTCTGTCTACGCCTTTCTGGCGGAGCGAAAAAATTTGCTATTCGACTCATGTTAACGGTTTTCATTTGTCACAGTCATTTTGTACTATTAGGCGAAGATTTCTTGCATAGTTTGCGCTAACACTCTATCATATTATGGTTACTATTATCCATTAGCGCTAAAAAGCCATCTGGTTTTCTGTGGTTAGGATAGGCAATGTACTATAACCCACTGACCCTTGGTTATTTGTTAGGAATTGATTAACCCCAGACCCAGATCCTAATTGTGGTGATGTATTCGATGTCGAAGTGTGCAAACCTGCCATAAAAGATGTTGGCCTCCCATAAGACGGGTTTCCGGGTCTATGCCATGAAACTTGGTAATCTAGTTGGTAATGGGGTGGCGAAATGGGTTTGCGTCCCTGATGGTGGGACTAATCCCCCAGGATACCCCGTGGTTCCTGTATTGCCTAGGATCGAATTGTTAGTTGACATGCCACTTGTTCCGTTCGTGGCCACATTACTGGTAGAAGAGCAGCAGTTGTCGTTGAGAAGGGACACTAGGCGTTCCCATCGAGCGGACACATTAGTGCTCATTCCTTGTGGGGCATTTGTTCCCCTTGTTGATTGTTTGGATTAGACATCCTATTATTTTGTTTCTTACGGTAAGGGTTGGTTACTATTGGTTATTCTACCACTCCTAAGGTTCATATACCAGCGAACTTTGTTTACTCGAAAGAACTTCTATAATAATTATGTCTCACAATCTTTATTTATTTTAATTTTATAACGACCAATGATTGTCCTTTGGGCGTGCCAATTTGTTCCACGATGATTTACGGTGAAACAACGCTAGTCCTCAAACTATCGAATAAGCTTTATAAGCTGTTATGTTATTCAATTCCTCACGGTAACTTGCGGGATCGACTAGATTGATCCTATAGGTTGATTAGTTTGGATAAAATTAATAACAAAATAAGTGTTCATGTTTAAGACTTATATTTAGAGTGTTTTATGTATGTCCAATATATTTCGATTATAACGTTTGAAGAAATGACATGATCAAGTAAGGAAATATAAAGTTGACTTGAACGAGTAAAGGTTTGATTTGCAAAGAAATACTAAAGTGCAGAAAACATAAATGACTTCGAATGTAGAGATTTTAATATAAAAGCATGAACATAAAAGCATGAAATGTAAAAGACATGAATATAAAAGCGTTAAAGTAAAGATTTACGAAATATGCAGTTGAAGTAAAGAAAAACGTTTAAGTGCAGAAAGTAGTTAAATAACTTTGAATGCAAAAGTATTTAAAGACATTGATGCGAAGAAGATAAACTGGAAAGATAAAGACTTTTCTTGAAATTGTAAGGTTTGGTGCAATCATCGTTACATTGTTACATGCATTCGTTTCCTAGCCATGTGGTATTTTGAATATTCTTGAATTTTGTACAATAGATATGACACGAAATCCTAACACTAAGACTCCTATTTATACACTTGACCATAACGGCGACTTATGAGATCTTGCCACGTTCGGGACATGCAAAATATTATACTTCTTTAGCTTCCACAGCGTCTTGAACCGTTCCACGCACATATTCTAACTTCCAATTATCCGCTTCGCGTTTGAATTTCAAATGCTTTGGCCACTTCATTTCGAACCCAATTCTAGACACAACTCTACTACCACTTGAGCTCCCTTTATATGTATCACCATATTTGCCATTCGAAGTTCCAAGTTCCAATCGTCCATTCGAAGAGCCAATCTTTTCATTCCAAGCGTGACATTCACTTTGTTCCAACGAACACTTAACATCATCTCGTTTGAGCTCAATGATTCCACTTGAATCACAAATATCAAAATCTTGATAACACCCAACCAACACAATTCCGCCTACTATCAACTAGAGATTAAGGGTGATCAGTTCCTCAATTTGTCAATAGGCAGTCGACAATCATGATGGTGACATAAACCATCTTTACCCAACTACAACAGCGTCATCAAACTTACACTTCAAGTTACCAAAGCTTAACCTACTTGAGGCTCCATCTCTAAGTCACAAGCGCCACCAAGAAGTAAAACTTCTCCCCCACTTATTTCACACTCAACTCTGCAGACAAACAAATAAAAACAAGCAAGTACAAACAGTGTTTCGCACACATGTCGCATACAATAGGGTTAAACACATTAATAACCTGGCCGACAGACCGACCTGCCTGATACCACTAATGTAACACCCCAATATTACCCAATGTTTTATATGCAAAAATCAGAGTAAATTAAAATTTCATAAATTCAATACTGAGGCATCACACCTTCAAAACCAAATCACTTTAAACAGTTTGCTTTAAAGTATAAATCTCGGATACATAGTGTAATACGGTGGGAGAACTGACTTTGGAATTTGTTTTGCTTTTTATCGCAAATGTTGCGGATAGCAAGAGTCGCCACCGACTTTTCTTTTATCCAATTAAGGGAAGGTGAAAAGAACACAAAAAGACCTTCGTTAGATTCTGAGTAAGGGAGAAGCTTATGAAAAGGAAGGTATTAGCACCTATTCCATCCGTAGTTATCTCGGGCTCCTAGAACTTCTAGCTCATCTTTAAAATTGCTTTCTGTGTGTTTGACAAAAATGTTTTGAAAAAGGCATTTCGCTTTGACTTTGTAATGATTCATGTTGGAATGTATACAAAGTGTTCGAAAATGTTTTGTTTTGAAAAGTGTTTGAACTTTGACAAAAGTGTGAGGTGTGAAAAGTATTTTGATAGAGCAAGCAACTAAAAGTCTTATTACCTACTCAGAATGGTCGTTTTCGTGTTGTTTTACGTTCCTTTAGAATAGTGTCATCCATACCATTAGTTGGTAGGTAACCTTATTCGTTGGATGTAAGAGGACATTCGTAAGGGACATCGGATGGTCATAGAAGGCAACTTATAGGGTATTCTAGCACATTCGAGGGATGATCATCACTTTCGTGAGGCAACAATCGAGGGCGTGATCATGTGTTAGTGGCGATATATTGGGTCTATGATCTTTGTATCGAAGGACTATGATGATATGTTTGTAAGCAGCGGTGCTAGGATACCTCTATGTTCGAGGACTTAACCATTTATTGAAGGCGAGAGAGAATAGCCTAGGGGTGCATGTGTGAAAAGTGTGTTAAATTCGGATATTTTATCTTGGAATTAGAAGTGATCTATGTTTGTTTTATCACTGCCATACCGCCTAATTACTAGCGGTTTATAGGGTTGAGAAAGTAAATTACGGAAAGTAAAGTGCGGAAAGTAAATGTCCTCGCTATTACATGGCTTTGGGCGGTTACATAATATAGGAGTCAGAAAGTAAGCATAAAAATATAAATATCACGTATTACATGATAAAAAACTTTGCGACCTATACATCCTTTCTAGAATTGTAAATGCGGAATAAGAAATAGATAATCGAAAAAAAGAAAATGTTAGCAAAATGCTTTGGAAATTAGTAGAAAAAAGGTTTTTGGGTTAGTAATCCTAATTAGATGATAGAATAATTTTTGGGAATTTTACGGATTGGTTTTAATGAGAAAAAGCAATTAAAAGTCAATTTTATGGTTAATTAACAATTAATTAAAATATGCATGCAAAAATATTAATTTTTATGTCAAAAATTAAATAAACATTTTTCTAATTAAAATGCAAAAAGAAAATATTTTTTGGTGATTTTTTAATGCATGAGAAAATTGTTTGAAAAGAATTAAATTAAAAGGAAAATAATATGAAAAATAGAAAAATGTTAGTTTGTAAAGTGGTAAAAAAAGTGACATTGCCAAGGATCGAACCCACGACCATGCCTTCAATCTGCTGCTTGCCTGAGCCATCCTGCACTTTGTGTTAGTTAAATGAAACAAAAAGAATATAAACGAAATTGATTTACGAAAACCGAGATCTGTGTGAAGATCTTCATCTTCTTCGTTTAAATTTTTAAACCTATAGCGACGGCCTTGTTCGTCGCTGAAGCCCTTGCAAATTTCAAAAATTACATAGAAGCAATATAAATTCATTGTGAGTACATGGTTCAATTGCAAATTGGTCACATGTTCAATAATGCCGTCGTTTGGTCCAATTTTTCCTATTTGGAAAACCTAATTAGGGCTTATGAACCCTAACCATGGTGAATTCCGATTCAGGTGTCTAAACTCCAATTAACCTATGTAGAAAGTTTCGAAACTCTATTCTAAACACAAACAAAACATCAAAACATGTTAAATATGCATAAAAATCAAAAATTGAAATTGAGTTAGAATGAGCATACCGAAATCGTGTTTGTGAGATTCTAGGCTTGTTGATGGCTTGTGAGTATCTGGATCAATTCAGGGGACCTCCAGGAATGTATTGGAATGCTTAGAATTGATTGAAACAATCTGAAACTAGGGTTGCCAATAGCTTGTATCACACGGATTTTTTGAGCTTTGTTAGGGTTCTTAGAGGCAGAATTTTCGTCCTTTGTTCATGTAATAACATCATGTATATATAGTGGATGGATTTAGGTCAAGAATCATGAAGAAATAATGTACCAATCAATGAGAAAATATTTGATTTGGTATAAAACCAAATATTGTCTTTTTGATCAAATTTCAATCAATTCCCTTGCCAATTAATGCAAAATTTTGAATTTGCCAGCTTGTGTGGATTGTTTGGACTTCAAGAATGAGGAAAAATCCAATTGCATTTAATTTTGATTTTCTACCTTTTATTTTAATTTAATTGGATTTTAAATGATTAAAATCCAAAATAAATAAATAAAAGATAAAATCATGTGGCCTTGGCTTGGAGGTTCCAAATCAGTGAGGAACAAGTTTGAACCAAGAAAAGTTAGGCCCATTTGCAAAATTTTGGGTTTTGTCAAGTATTTCTCTTTGTGCACCTCCTCAAAATGCTCAACTTGTGCAGGTGTATCTTGCTCAATTTTAACATTTTGGGTGTTCTTGGACTTTTAGAAATCTCTAGATGTCCTCTACAACCTCTTTGGTTTCATCTCAATTGAAGTTTCCATGCTCGATAACAATTCTTTACAAAAGTTGACATTTGTTGACTTTGAAAAGGACACTGTAATGTTTTGACCCATATCTTCCAAATGAAGCATTTATGACCAAACTTGTGAGACATGAAGTTGTAGAAATTGAATTACATTCAAAATGAGAGGTGGTGGAAAAAATTTTGATAAAGTATGTGAAAGTTATGTACGGTCAAAGTTACATTGACTTTTGTCTAAGAAAGCCCAATTTAGAAACTTTGACTTTTGATCAAATCTTGAGTTTTCTTGATGAATCATGATCAACCCTTGATCAAATGATGAATGTTACTCAAAATATGGATATGCTAAAATTATGAATTTTATGTTGACCACGTTGACTTTTGTCCAATACATGATTTTCAACCATCGAGCAATTATGAAACTTGTTTGTGAGCTTGAAACTTGGTGGAGATTCTTTGAAGCATATGATGAGGAATGATGACCACTTGAGGTGTTGGAGGCTCATCGGCTTGGATAGTCAACCCAGTTTGGGTTGATTGCTTAGGAGAGGGTTTGTTTGGTCGACCCTTGTGAAATCCTTGAGTATGGGTATGAAATGTCTTGAGAAATAGGAGGGCAAATTTTGGGGTATGGCCGGTTGCCCTGTTCAATCTTCTTGTACTTGAAGGGTTAGATTGGCATGCTTGCCTTCGTGCTTTGAAGGTAGAAGATGATTGAACACTCAATACTGAAATTTGCACTTTCGTTGTTGATTGATGATGTATTGGAATGGGCTTATAGATGCCATTTGAAATTGGAGGCTCCTTTGGGGAATGATCATCGTTAGACTCAGAGCGTCGCTGAATAGGAGAATCATCGGAGATGGGCTTAAGATGCCATCTGGAGATTGATCTTTGGGGAGCAGGTCGTGCGCTAGGCTATATAGATATTCCTAAAGTAGAAGGGAGCACGGAGATGGGCTTAAGATGCCATCGGAGAGTAAATGCACGTTAGACTTAGCTCGTCTTTGAATGAAGTTATTGGTTTGTACTAGTTTTTAACCAAATATGCAGCATTCTGAAAGTGGAGAGAGGTCTACAAGTAGTCGGAGATGGGCTTAAGATGCCATCGAGCGGCCGAGTCTCTGCTGAACTTCTGTAGTTGCCGTTGATAATAAGAGATGTCGAGAATAAACCTTCATCCTGGCTACTCTGGGGGGAAATATCTGGTAGAATGTGGATAGTTTTCCCGTCTTGCTTCGGGTGTTAATCTAGTGCTTGTTGTCGGAGACAACTTGGGTGAAATCGTTCGATGGGGTTTCCATCTTGCTTGGTTATTAATCTGGACCTTCCATTTGGAAAAGATTAAATGCGGTCTTTCGGATAGGGTTTCCCGTCTTGCTTGAGTATTAATCCGGACCTTCCATTTGGAAATGATTAAATACGGTCTTCGGATAGGGTTTCCGTCTTGCTTGAGTATTAATCTGGACCTTCCATTTGGAAATGATTCATCGGTCTTCGGATAGGGTTTAGCGTCTTGCTTGGTATTAATCTGGACCTTCCATTTGAAACATATCTTCTACTGTGGGAAAAGAAAACCTTCGGGTATAGTTAGACTTATGCGATTATGATGCATGAGCGTATGACAATGTGTATGAATGATATATGCACATGTTATGACTTTTATGAATAATGTATGAATGTAGATATTGTGGTATTTCAAAACATATCCATCTTGAAGAAGATGTGAATGCCCTGTTGGAGATTTCTAACTTCTGCTTGGGGATGAAATCATTGAAAATCCTGACTCGGAAGAGGAAGAGGTGCCTTTGATTCTTCCGGTTCACTATCTTACCATGTTTCGAGTCTGGATGTTAATGCTGCTGGGCATAATAAAAGCTGGGAGATATTCCGCTGGGGATCTTATGCGTAAATCTTGCCGAGGAGCACCTGATTGTTGCTGAGGCTCGAAGGAACCGAAGCTTGTCGAAACCTCTGGCTGGGGAATAAGAGATGTAGGTTTCCTCCGATACACTATCTGACCAGGTCTCGGGTCTGGATATTGCTGCTGCTGGGGGAATGATAATCGTCGAGAGATATTCTGCTGGGGATAAATTCCTCTGCCGGAGATGAACCATTACTGCTCGGAGATTGGTAGCTGATTGGGATTGTTGTTCAGGGACTAACGAGATGAAACTTGAAACACTGGTGTAAGGAAATTGGTACTTCGCTGAAGAAGGTTCGTAGTGAGCGATGGCTCTGTGAGGATTGTACTCTGCAGGGGAACGTATTGGTGACTTCCGTCGCCATCTCAATTCCTAGAGCCTGTAGTAATTACTTTCGTTGCCCGTTTTTTGTATGTTTGTAAACAGATATTTATTGTCATATGCATATAATCATTCAAAGCAAACATTGGACTTTATACAAAAAACAACAATAGCGAACATTGTAAAAGAACTTGCATTAATTTTTGAAGGGTGGCGTAGGCCAAGCATTTTGTGTACAATGAAAGTAAAAGCTATGTGGAAACAATCTCAATCGAGCTTCAACTATGCTAGTGCTCATATATTTGACTATCTCATCTCCTTGTTGTCAATAGAAAGTGAGTTGATTGATTTTGCCATTTGAACCTTGAATCTTGATAGTAGTAGTGCATAGGTAGGTGATTTGGACGAGACATAGTAAATGCGCTTAAATCCATAACTTTTGCCTAGACCCTTTCGGGTTTCGGTCTCTAGGGATACCCTTTTTGCCTAAGCCGCCTTTTGGGGTTTTCGACTTTTGGTGTACATGTTTTGTATATATCCTTAACTTTTGCGAACCTTTTGGTTGCCGGAGATCTCTATTTTGCCTAGGTCGATCGACCTAGCGGGTCTCGTTATCTTTGAGTATTTTTTGACTATATATGTTCACGGTGTGGGAAGTCTTAGCCATCCATGGTGCTAAGTATCATAGCCCTTTGAAAATCTTGTTTTGACTACAAGCGGTCCCTCGTATGTGGGAGTCCATTTGCCTGGGATCACCTTGTGGAAGAATGATGCGCTTGACTACTAGATCGGACTTGGTAGACTCGGTGTTTGACTTTCTTGTTGAGCAGCTCGATCATTCGCTTTTGATAGATCATCCATGGCATATGGATGCAAGTCGCTTCTCGATCGATCAAGTTAGTTTGGTCGGGCGGTGCGGACCCATTCGTCTTCGCCTAACTTTCTGCGTCTGGAGGACTACGGTTGAAGGTATCGAACCTCGATTGGCGGGGCTTCCATATCGTATACAAGAGAGAGGTTGCCCTGTGGATGTTAATCTTGTAGTCGCGATAACCATGGAGAGCAAATGGCGGCATCTCGTGCCAATCCTTGTAAGTCATTGTCATCTTGTATGATCTTTTTGATATTTTTGTTGGCGGTTTCCTAGCCATTCATCTTAGGCGGATAGGGAGAAGAGTTGGTTTCGAATCGTATTTTATCGGATCCGTCTTGGAGATCAACAAGGTAGTGTGAGTCAACATATCTTGTCTTAGTCGTGACGACCAAAGCAAAGCGCAAGTTTTCTCGAGTTGTGAGTATCTTGTTTCACGAGTCGGTAAACTTTTGCTAAGGTAGTATATTGCATACTCTTTTCGATGAGACTCGTCATGTTTCCCCAACACACATTGAGTTCTCTAACAACATCAAGTACATGATAAGAGGTCTTGCTTGAGCGGCATCGAGATAGGAGGATTATGTAGGTACTCCTTGATTTTGTAAAGCAGCGATCGGCAATCGTCGTTCCATTCCACTACTTGATCTTTCTTGATAACTTGAAGATTGGCTCACAAGTAGCGATTAGATGTGCAATGAATGCGGCAGTGTGGTTCAATCGTCCCAAGAAACCTCGACTTATTTCTCGGTTTGAGCTGGCATCTCTTGAATAGCTTTAACCTTGGTGGGTCAACTTCAATACCTTTACCACGACAACAAACCCTAGGAGTTTACGGATCGACTCGAAGGTGCACTTGTTATGATTGAGTCTCGATCTTTACTTCTTGATCTATCAAGCAGTTTCCATAAATGATCGAGATGTTCTTCTCCGATGCGTGATTGAGCTATCATGTCGTTGGCGTAAACCTCTATCTCATGATGAATCATGTCATGAAATAGTGCCACCATGGCACTTTGATAAATGGCGCCGTTCTTGATCGAGCGGCATGACCTTGTAGCGAAAGTGCTGAGCGAAAGTAGTAGTCTTCTCCATGTCTTGAGGAGCCATTTTAATCGATTGTAACGGAGAAACCATCCATGAAAGAGAAAACCTTATGTTGAGCGGTGTTGTCGACCAGGACATCAATATGAGGAAGTGGAAAATCATCTTTCGGACTCGCATTGCTCAGATCTCTGTAATCCACACACATTCATACTTTACCATCTTTCTTAGGTACAGGTACCACGTTTGCAACCCATTTTGGATAAGAAGTAACGGCTAGGAAACCGGCATTGAGCTTCATAACTTGACTTTGATTTTCTCGGACATCTCGGGGTTGTCTGACGGACCTACCTTCCAGGGAGAAAACCTTCTTTTGTCGGTAATCGGTGCACCACAATGTCAATGTTTAGACCTGGCATGTCTTCGTATAACCAAGCAAAAACCTCGATATAGTCTCGTAGCATCTGAACCAATCTCTCTTTGACGCTGTTCTCAAGACCTGCTCCTATCTTGATCTCTTTTCTATCTTCATCAGTACCCAAATTCACAACCTCCATTGGCTCTTTGTGTGGTTGTATAACTCGTTCTTCTTCTTTTTGTGCGATCGACAAGTTCTCACGGAACTTCACAATCTTCCTCACCGTCTTGACTTGGTAGATCGGATTATCGAAGTCATATTTAGCAATAGCATATTTGTTATCGAGATTCGGAGTGAATCTGCGGTGTATCACATGGGTGTGTGTAGAACACATAGCTTTTGAAGGGTAGTAAAGTAAAAGAAAGAATCAAGCAAAAGTCCAATGATTTTATTGAATGAAAATATGCAAATGATAGATAATAACTCTCACAAGCGAGCCATGATGCCCGATCAAGGCACTAGGCTTTAAAGTTTATTGTTCAAAGCATAGAAAGCGAAAGCATAACAAAAACATAAGCAATTACTCTGTCTAAAGGAGATTGGTATGACATCTTGATCTTCAATTGATGAGTCCGTTTTACGGGTTGGGAAGATCAATCGCCGATGTCGAAGTCCTTTGTCGTCTTCTATGGCGTGGATTCCATTCTTGTTGATCGCGGAAAGAAAGTTGGCGGCACGCGTTCGCGGTGTATCATCTTTTGACCTTTCATGGTGAAGCCTAAACCGGTCTTGTCGGTTGAAAGGAAGATCGGGGTGACCCCAAATAGTACTACCTCCTCCTTCAGCTGCGCTTGAGCATCCTTGGTGAGGCCATTCTGGCGGAACTTGTGCAACTTTAGGGTGGGGAGAGTCAGCAGGCATGACTCTTGGGCTGTTTGAAGGCTTGAGGGGGTCTCAAAGAATTCACCTTTCATCTCGAGGTATCGGAATGATGCGAGATATGACCATATATTCCTCTTTACCACATCTTGTAACAACCTTCCCTTCTTTGGGTAGTTAAACCGATGCAAGGTAGAAATGACGCCCCCATGTATCAAGAGGCGTCCAAGTAGGCAAGAGTAAGGCGGGCGAATGTCCATGACAAAGAAAGTGGAGTCGAGTGCGGGAACCCGACTTTATGAGGCGAATGAACTCTCCAAGTCTTGTTCGTTTAGAACCATCAAAGCTCTTACAACGATGTCGCTGGGCTTCAAGACGATCCTTCAACATCAAGTCGGTCAAAAGCACTCTTCGGTAGGATATTCAGAGCAGAATCGGTATCTACCAAAACATGAGATAATGTAACGCCCTTGCATTCAACAAAGATGTGCAAGGATTTGTTGTGTTTCCTTCTAGCAGAAGTCAAATCAGCATCAGAGAAGCCTAGGTCGTTGCTGGCAGCTAGGCTAGCTATACAAACTTCAAATTGATCAGTAGTAGTGTCTTTCGGTATGTGAGCATTCTTCAGAAACTTCACTAAGGCTTTAGCATGAGCCTCAGAGCACAAGAGCAGAGAAAGCATGGAGATCTTGGACGGAGTCTGTCCCAACTGTTCCACAACATTGTAGTCACTCTTCTTGATAATCTTCAAAGTTTCCTCCATTTCTCGTTTGGAGGTATCTTCAGCAACTTCCTTTGGTATACATACGGCGGGGATGAGTTCTTGGTTCTTTCCTTTGGCTTGGGAATTGGATCAATATTTGGAATCTGTTGAGTCATGATGTCTTTTGGAGGAGATCTGGAGAAAACACTCTTACAGTTGGTCACCTTGCTTGATCCGGTGATGTTGTCAATGTCGGGAATGGATGCTTCAATTGTAATGTCCTCAATGGTCGGAGATGCTTGACACCATGATAGTAAACTTGGCTCCATAGTTCCACGGTATAGCTTTGTCGGAGGAATATGGGCTGTGCAGGAGTAGTGATGAGAGGTGCCACTCTAGGCACGGGATCAGCAGAGGATATCCTTATCGTGTTTACATGCGCATAGTCTTAGGAAATCGTCTCCCCATCCGGTCGCTTTGACATCTTCAATAGGAATCTTGTAGCTTTCGGGAACGGTATACTTCACCATGTAATCGAACTTTCCACTTGGCTACCCCAGGTATCCATACTTACAGTGCAGTTTAGCTCCGTCTTGATCTTGATTCTTAGACATGTCTTCACCTGCTTCTCCACGGTGAAGGTTTCAAAAGTAACGCCAGCGGTTATCCATCGATGCCTTTGAATCGTCTTCTCAACCAAGCACATCCGTCGGTGCGAGGGGCACCAGCGACAATTCTCGGGCATCCTAGATTGACACCGCTGCGGCAAATTCTTCTTAATAGTCATCGGAGGAATAGTCAAGTCATCTATATTAAAAACATAAGAGTTCTTGTCAATAGCATTGGAACTTTTGCCATGGTTAGGCATGGGTGCGTTGATCACATTCGGTCTCAGCGGAGGATCAAACTTAATCTCTTTAGCTTCAATCATATCTTGAATCTTGTTCTTGAGCCCAACAATCGTCGATGCTATGTCTGGGCTGTTGGAATGGTAACACACTTAGCATTAGGATTGTATCTCGGAGAGGAAGTGTTGATGTTTTGAGGAGGATCCCTCAAGGTAATCTCTTTCAACATGTGTTGTAATGCTTGCGACAACGGCATGTTGATCTTAAATGCTTGTGTTCGTGGCGCGTTACGGTTATCTTGCGTTGTCTCGTTGAGGTTCTTGATGTAGGATTGGATATCACAACTGCCCCCACAGACTGAGCACGGTCGGTCTTGGCTCGGCTTTTCTGACCATACACAGCATTGGCTTCTTTCTTACCAAAAGATCTCTTTGCGGCATTTGATGATGACTCTACCTGAATCTTTCCGCTCTTGATTCCGACCTCAATCGCTCTTTGTCAATATTAGCTCGGTGAATTCGGCTGAAGAGTTTCCGATCAGATGATTGAAAAACGGGCCTGTCAGTGTTCCCATAAACATATCAACCAACTCCCTATTGGACAAGGGTGGTTGAACTCTGCCTGCTAGATCTCTCCATTTCTAAGCATATTATTTGAACTTCTCATCACGACCCATAGACATGCTCTGTAGTTGCATGCGAGTGGGTGCCAATTCAACATTATCTTGTCTTTGCTTGTAGAAAGCATCTGCTAAGTCATTCCAGGTATGGATGTAGGTATTCTCTAGCTGATAATACCACTCCAACTGAGCTCCGGATAAGCTCTCTTGAAAGTAATGGATCCACAGCTTCCTATCAACAATGTGAGGATGGATCTTCTGAACATAAGACTTCAAATGTAGCCGGACAAGAGATGCCATCATACTTGGCAAAAGTAGGAACCTTGAACTTCGAGGAATCACCACACGGGAACTAAACTCAAGTCATCAAAATTCAACAGGACATTTCAAGTTTTCCACAGCATTGAGACGGTCTTCAAGTTGTTTGTATTTGTCATCCTCAAAATCTGCTCATTCTCATAGTCCTCTTCTTTGTTCTCGAGGCTCACATGTTGGTCTTCTTCATTGTTCTTGATACTTTCATCGGTTTCAATGCTCTTGTCGAGAAATTCCACGGTGACCACTTTAGGTCCACCCTTGGCGTCTACCCATGTTGAGGACACCAATGACTCTCTTCTTTACATTGATGAGCTTCTTGGATCTTCACGGCCTTGGACCAAGCTAAACACTTCACAGAATTGAGCATTACGAGCACGGAGATCTTTGTGATCTGTTCAAGAGCCATTTACGCTAAAATAAATAGAGAAAATGAGAAAATCGATCTTCAATGTACTGTTATGAAATGTCATGCTATGATATCGATGTTTATGCAATGCAATGCAATGTTTTCAAGGACCTTAGGAATTTAAATTGGTTAAACAAGCATGAACAAACTTTTTATTAGCTTCTTTCTTTTTCTTTTTCTTTTTAAGTATCAAAGATAGTTCAGAAAAATAAAAGAACAAAAATTCTAAAGATCTATGTCTCCCATGGGCGCTTCCTTTTGGTGTTGAAGTAGGCGTTGATGTTTCGCTCCTCGTGAAGTAGCTTTGTCAACTCTAGTACCTTCTCCTCACTTGCGTAGCATTGAGCTTCAAATGTATCCCTTTCTTCTTTAAGCTGAATCGGGATCTCTTCAAGTCTTGAAATCGGTAGGCATGTCGGGATGGAGAGCGATATAGATACGTCACCTATAACAGTTCCATAATTCTTGGTAACACGGATGTAAATGGCATCATGAGGTTTTGAGTGGAGCTCGCACCCATTTAAGGTAAGGTTCAAAGGAATGGAGTTTTGGTGCCCCAAAGTCTTGGTATCGATCTTCTTTACCATGCCCCAGCGTGTATGAACCTTCGATGGTAATGCGGAGATCGTGGTTATAGTCGAACATAATATCTTGGAGAAGCATATCATGAGGACCATCTCTTGAGCATAACCAAACTGGCGTAGAGCTAGAGGAGGGTTGTAAGTGATACCTCCCCTTATGCCAAGGTGGTACATTAGGGAATTCTCCACAACGTTCAATGAAAGTGAAGTCCTTTTGAGAAATAAGACACCAACGGATATCTGAATGAGAGAGTGACATTAGCCTTTGAGACCACTTCAATCTTTTCTCGTTCTTCAATACTGATGGAAGAAGGTGCGAAATAAACCACCTGGAAATTAGAGGTATGCAACACATGAGAGTTCCTTGTCTTTTGATAGTGCAGTATGGAGAGAATGGGGATGTCTCCAGTAAAGGTAGGCACGAGGATTGCGAGTAAGGAATATCTTGATAAGCGTTCACAACTATGAGCTGTTCAGTTAGGAAATAGAACCAAACCATAGATTAGCAAGGCCAAGATGTCTTGAATCTTGGGAAACTCATAGCTTTGAGGAATTCTCGGGCTTTCTTTATCATAAATTTGGCAAGTAAACCCTTAACTCCCTTCTTGTTTCCCAATTGGCTTCAATATCGGCGCTTTAGATGTAATCTTGATCACGATGTCTTCGTACCTAGGAGCCTTTTACGAAATGAAGGGCATCGATCAAATAGGTATCCCAGTAGCTTAGAGAACTCTTCCAGGTAAGAACCAAGCGATAATGCGGGAATGTAAAGCAATGGTGTTTCGGATCGAAGCTGGAATAAGACATGCATCATATCTTCTTCAAAACTAGAGATAACCAATTCAAGCAGATGACCATGTCTTTTCACAAACTGAGCATGATCGGGAATTTTTGAAACCAATTCTTTGAGCTGAGAAGGTACACTCATGAAGTTGATTCGGATAGTCTTTCTGGAAGCCATAAACCCTACAAAACAGAGCAAAGATAAATCCCTAGGTCCTTGAAATAGTTAGAGATGATATGCAATGTTATGATGTCATGATCTCATGTTTAGCAGGCACAAACAAATCACACAATGGCCCTAGGTTTAAGGCTTGAATGAGGTATAGGTGTCTACCCTACAAAAATTTGAGTGGGTTCATCACATCCTATAATAATGTAGGGTTCTAGGAATCTCATATCATTGATCTTTCTCGTAGGCTTTTAATTCAATCGACTACCAAGTGGTCGTAGAAAATATCCCAAAGTCGATCTTAATGAGCATAGCATCAGTATCGGCCAACCTCGGTCTACAACAAAGTCGGCCATCTCACTACCTTCTAATGGCCAAGATGGGTCAATTAGGGTTCTAAAATTTGAGTTAGTGTTGATGACACCACCCAGGGCCAAATGTTATCCTCAACTTGAAAATGAGGAGCATCGGGACATCAAAGTGTCACACTAACGTAGCCAACATGTTGACCGTTTCGGTATCGCCCTAGGTGGCGATGATCTATTGCCACTTACCTAAGGAAACTTGGATCGGTTGTAGGATCCCCACAAGTAATAATACCCAAGCAACCCTTAAAGATAAAGCATATAAGTCAAGCGAGAGCGATAAAGGTGATCTAGAAATCCCTAAGGTATTCTCTCTTTAGGGTGTCTCCCGGCATAGTCGTCGATTACATGTCTGATGGGAGGCCCGACTATGGAATTGTTTTGCTTTTTATCGCAAATGTTACGGATAGCAAGTCACCACGACTTTTCTTTTATCCGGTTAAGGAAGGTGAAAAGAAGAGAAAAAGACCTTCGTTAGATTACGAGTAAGGAGAAGGTTATGAAAAGGGAAGGTATTAGCACCCTTTTCCATCCGTGATTATCTACGGGCTCTTAGTTACTTCTAGCTCATCTTTAAAATTGCTTTACGTGTGTTTGACAAAATGTTTTGAAAAAGGCATTTCGCTTTGACTTTGTAATGATTCATGTTGGAATGTATACAAAGTGTTCGAATGTTTTGTTTTGAAAAGTGTTTGAACTTTGACAAAAGTGTGAGGTGTGAAAAGTATTTTGATAGAGCAAGCAACTAAAGTCTTATTACCTACTCGAATGGTCGTTTTCGTGTTGTTTCGTTCCTTTAGAATAGTGCTATCCATACCATTAGTTGGTAGGTAACCTTATTCGTTGGATGTAAGAGGGACATTCGTAAGGGACATCGGATGGTCATAGAAGGCAACTTATAGGAGTATTCTAGCACATTCGAAGGGACGATCATCACTTTCGTAGGCAACAATCGAGGGCGAGATCATGTGTTCGTGGCGACATCATGGGTCTATGATCTTTGTATCGAAGGGACTATGATGATATGTTTGTGAGCAGCGGTGCTAGGATACCTCGTTCGAGGACTTGACCATTTATTCGAAAACGAGAGAGAATAGCCTAGGGGTGCATGTGTGAAAAGAGTGTGTTAAATTCGGATATTTTATCTTGCAATTATAAGTGATCTCGTTTGTTTTATCTTGCCATACCTTATTACTAGCGGTTTATAGGGTGCAAAAAGTAACTGCGGAAAGTAAATGTCTACGCTATTACATGGCTTTGGGCGTTACATAATATAGAGTCGAAAGTAGCAGAGAAAATATAACTCTCGCTATTACATGATAAAAACTTTGCGACCTATACATCCTTTCTAGAATTGTAAATGCGGAATAAGAAATAGATAATCGAAAAAAAGAAAATGTTAGCAAAATGCTTTGGAAATTAGTAGAAAAAAGGTTTTTGGGTTAGTAATCCTAATTAGATGATAGAATAATTTTTTGGAATTTTACGGATTGGTTTTAATGAGAAAAAGCAATTAAAAGTCAATTTTATGGTTAATTAACAATTAATTAAAATATGCATGCAAAAATATTAATTTTTATGTCAAAAATTAAATAAACATTTTTCTAATTAAAATGCAAAAAGAAAATATTTTTTGGTGATTTTTTAATGCATGAGAAAATTGTTTGAAAAGAATTAAATTAAAAGGAAAATAATATGAAAAGAAATAGAAAAATGTTAGTTTTGTAAAGTGGTAAAAAAAGTGACATTGCCAAGGATCGAACCCGACCATGCCTTCAATACAGCTTTGAGCCATCACACTTTGTGTTAGTTAAATGAAACAAAAGAATATAAGCGAAATTGATTTACGAATCTTATGAAGATCTTCATCTTCTTCGTTTAAATTTTAAACCTATAGCGGCGGCCTTGTTAGTTGAAGCCTACAAATTTCAAAAATTACATAGAAGCAATATAAATTCATTGTGAGTACATGGTTCAATTGCAAATTGGTCCACATGTTCAATGGTACCGTCGTTTGGTCCAATTTTCCTATTTGAGAAAACCCTAATTAGGGCTTATGAACCCTAACCATGGTGAATTCGATTCGGTGTCTAAACTCCAATTAACCTATGTAGAAAGTTTGAAACTCTATTCTAAACACAAACAAAACATCAAAACATGTTAAATATGCGTAAAAATCAAAAATAGAAATTAAGTTAGAATGAGCAATGAAATCGTGTTTGTGAGATTCTAAGCTTGATGATGGCTTGTAGTATCGGGATCGATTCGAGGACCTCCGAGAATGTATTGGAATGCTTAGAATTGATTGAAACAATCTGAAACTAGGGATGCCAATAGCTTGTATCCTACATTTTTGAGCTTTGTTAGGGTTCTTGAGAAATTTTAGTCCTTTGTTCATGTAATAACATCATGTATATATAGTGGATGGATTTAGGTCAAGAATCATGAAGAAATAATGTACCAATCAATGAGAAAATATTTGATTTGGTATAAAACCAAATATTGCATTTTGATCAAATTTACATCAATTCCCTTGCCAATTAATGCAAAATTTGAATTTTCGGTGGTGTGGATTGCACGGACCTCAAGAATGAGAGGAAAATCAATTTGCATTTAATTTTGATTTTCTACCTTTTATTTAAATTTAATTGGATTTTAAATGATTAAAATCCAAAATAAATAGAAAATAAAAGATAAAATTCGTGGCCTTGGGCTTGGAGGTTCCAAATCGGTGAGGAACAAGTTTGAACCAAGAAAAGTTAGGCCCATTTGCAAAATTTTGGGTTTGTCAAGTATTTCTCTTTGTGCACCTCCTCAAAATGCTCAACTTGTGCAAGGTGTATCTTGCTCAATGTTTAACATTTTGGGTGTTCTGGACTTTTAAAAATCTCTAGATGTCCTCTAAACAACCTCTTTGGTTTCATCTCGGTTGATGTTTCCATTCTCAATAACACTTCTTTACAAAAGTTGACTTATTGTTGACTTTGAAAAGGACCTGTAATGTTTTGACCCATATCTTCCAAATGAAGCATTTTCTGACCAAACTTGTGAGACATGAAGTTGTAGAGAATTGAATTCTCTTCAAAATGAGAGGTGGTGGAAAACTTTCTGATAAAGCATGTGAAAGTTATGCCTGGTCAAAGTTCTCTTGACTTTTGTCTGAGAAAGCCCAATTTAGAAACTTTGACTTTTGATCAAATCTCGAGTTTTCTTGATGAATCATGATCAAATGATGAAGGTTACTTCAAAATATGGATGTTGACCAAAAATTATGATGTTTGACTGTATGTTGACCACAGTTGACTTTTTATCCAATACAACTTATTTTCAACCATCTGAGCAATTGTCGGGAAACTTGACTTAAGGCTTGAAACTTGCGTGGAGATTATTTGAAGCATATGATGAGGCATGTTGACCACTTGAGGTGTTGGAGGCTCATCCTAGCTTGAGGATAGTCAAACCCTAGTTTGGGTTGATTACTTAGGAGAGGGTTTCTCGGGTCAACCCTTGTGAAATCCTTGAGTATGGGTATGAGAAATGTCTTGAGAAATAGGAGGGAAAATTTTGGGGTATGACACATAGCATCGTTGGAAATCATAAATTGATTCATAAAAATCAAAACATCTTCATAATTAAACTTCCTCATCAAATCATGTTTTCATAAAGTATGATTCTTAATCACAAAAGAAATAACAACAAAAGAACAACAACAAGACAACATAAATATTCCCCAAGTGCTACGTGTCGGGCGACACCGACTCGACTAACGGCTATAAACTCCGTCTTCATAACACCTTGCGTTCTTTTTCGTTAAAAGTGGCTAGGGAATCGAATATGAATTGGATTCTCGGGTGAAGCGATTTACTCTTTTGATTTGTTTATAAAGATGCCGCGAGCATCAAGCTTTATTTTTTCAACACAAGAAAAATGATTATGAAAAAGGGGAAAGTTGCAATACCCTCAATTGATATGATATGCATTACGACTAGCGTGAACTAGACGCAACGCATTGGGGAGATTCCGAGTAAGGGGGGATTGTTATATAAAGGAATAGATGTGGCATCCTAAATATATATAGTTATCTATAGCTTTATATATGAATATGTTTGATATGTTTTGTGTGTTTTAAATTGCTATTGCTATGATCGGGAAAGTTTCTCCTTTGGATTTTAAGAAGGGGAAGATTATGTGGGATCCTAGGTTTTGTTATTATTGTGCTCGCAAAGATCATTGGGATCTACATATCCTAATGGAAATCAGAGCATTTGTAGCTCGGATCTAAAGGGATCTATGGTTTTGTTTGGTTTGAGGGAGAAAGAAGTTTGCTCGCCAAGGACAAGACCTCGTGCCTACGTATTCTCAAAGGGAAGTTGAGAAAGTCAGAGCAATCGTAGTTCCCACTTATGCTAGTGGAAGCAACGGGATGTTATTAAGAGACAAAGACGAATGTCATCTTTATGAAAAATGTATCTAATTTATTTCATCACATACATTTTGAAAGGTTTGATTGATTGAATCTTTCATCGTAAGTTATAGGTGTTTTGCTTGAGTGTACAAGCGTTACCACTTACGAGTTTAAGAAAGATGTTTGAAAAAATGATTGAAATCTTTTAATTGTAAGCATTGGGTGTTTTGCTTGAGTGTACAAGCGTTACCACTTACGATTAAGAGATGCTTTTGTTTGAAAAGAGTTTGAAAAAGATTTGATTGTATGTGATGTGATAGATGAGATACTTCTTCCATAGAGATGATAGATGTCTAAATCTCGAGGAGAAATTGATTGGATTGTGGGGATGCTTTTAAAAGCCCATGGGTCCTTGTATTGTAAGCCCGAGGAGGCATTAGGGTCATCGAGGTCCTTGTATGAAGCTCAAGAGGAAGCTATTGGGTATGGTGGCTTTGGCTTTAAGAGTTGTTTCATAGAAACCATCCTCTTAGGATTCAAGAGTGATTTCACGGAAATCATCCTCTCGAGTTCTATCCTAGCGGGTGATTCTTTGTATTGGAAGCCCAATAGGAGGTGTTAAGAGATTTCTGGTCTCTTTCTTGTTTGATGCCCAAGAAGGCTAAACTCAATGAAGAGTTCTTTTATGCGAAGCCCAAGAGGTGACTCGGCGGGAGTGTTGTCTTATATGAAGCCTAGCGGAGGCTAAACTCGATAATTGAGTTTTATTATATGAAGCCTAAGAGGAGGCTAAACTCGATGAATGAGTTATCTTGTACAAAGCCAGAGGAGGCTAAACTACGTGGGAAACTTAGTTGTTAGACTAGTTGTCATGTTAATAAGCGAGCAGTTATATAAACAAGTATGGTATGTATTCACAAGAGTTTATGAAGGAAATAT
This sequence comes from Vicia sativa, assembly GCA_021764765.1. Lineage (NCBI taxonomy): Eukaryota > Viridiplantae > Streptophyta > Magnoliopsida > Fabales > Fabaceae > Vicia > Vicia sativa. The sequence continues at coordinate 205,672,750 of CM038796.1, forward strand.
AAACAAGTGTGTGTTGTTTATTCACGAGGAGTTTATGAAGGAAATATAAACAAGTATGCTAAGCAGGCGTTTTAAAACAAGTGTATCTTGAATATTCACAAGTTTGAGTGTGTACAAGAAGATGAATATGTACGAAGGGATGTTTATGTACAAGAAAATATATATATACGTAGGAGGGTTGGGACTTACACCGTAAGGAGGCCCATGGTTTAAACAGTTTCACGGAATAATGCTCCTCTTAATACCAATGCAATCGATTGTATAAACAAGCGAATGAAAACAAGCGAAAGAAGTTTGTTTGTTTGATTATTTACAAAGACGATTGTATATGTACAAAGAAAGTTGACTATGTACATAAAGGAATTGGATATGTACAAGAAATAAATATGTACATAAAAAATTTTGGGACTTACAGTGAGGAGGCCCATGATCGATTAAGAAATTCGAGGAAAAGCGTGTTTCGGTTTTATCTTTAAATCGGATCGATCATGGAAAAAAACGATGTGTAAGTTTGTTGAAAAGTTTTGAAAAGGTCTTGAAAATGTTTTTGAAAGATAAAATATATTCACAAGAAGTTTGAAAAAGTTTCGAGTTTCGAAAGTTTGAAAGAAACATCCTTGAAAAAGTACTTAAAAGTACTAAAATGTCTAGTTTTGACAATAAAAATATAATCAAAAGAGAATTTTTTTGAATTTTTTGACATATTCATAAAATAGACATATTAAATGACACGTGTGCAAAAAATAACCTCAAAATGAGGAGTTTTGATTGAGTTTTGAAAGCATTGAAGTTTGAAAAAAATGTGAAGAGAAAAGCAAAACAAATTGGCAAAATGGTCCCAAGGGGATTCGACCCCAGGACCATTGGGCAAAACAAAACAAGAGACTTAAGAGTGGTGGCAACATTTGGGGCAGCAATATGCCATTCCATGTTATTATATTATAAACTTATTATTTGAATTTCTAGAAATCCAAAAACACGCGCGAACTCCATCTTCTTCTTCCTCAAGTTTTTGATTTTGTAACTTCCTCATTTCTCCATGAAATTGAAAGTTGTAAACATCAATCTTGCTCGAAATTTAATCAGAAACATGATGGTGATGATTAAGTCCATTTATTTTTAGTTAAACATGATTAATTTTCCCAAAAGCGAAGAACCCTAATTCCTAAAAATCAAGATGAAATCGTGTATGGCCATGGAATTGATCAATTGATTGAGGGTTAAGCTTCAGTGAAGGTGGAGAAACAAAACGGCCAAGCTATTTTTGAATTGTAATTCAAAAATCAAAGAGTTCGAAGTTGAGCAACTTACCTCTTGAAGCTGAGATCGAATTCTTGAATGAGTGTTTCGATTGATGTTTGAGGATTCTTTGGAGCACCGGTGAACCTTATGGAAGGTCTTTGATCACTATGCACACTCACGAAATGGTGGAACTCTCTACCCAAGTCCACCATATGCTTGAAGTAAGCGTTGAATTCATGGTTAGAGGTGTTGGTCGGGATGATGACTTGTATCATTCATATGAAGTGTATTGATGATGTTCAAATGATAAAATCAAGATTAGCTCGGGCCAATTATCAATTTGAAAGTTAAGCGGTTTTGCAAGTTTGAAAATTTGAAAAGCAATTAGTTTTATTTGTTCTTGAGTTGGTTTTAAGTTTCAAACAAGTTATAATTAGAGTTTAGAACATGTTAGACACCAAATTTCTCACGAGTTTTTCACAAGATTTGCAAAGTGCAAAATCCTCACTTTTGAACTATGTAACTTGAAATTTAAGAAAGATGAGTGAAAGCTTGTTCTTGCATAGCTTTGGTGTGGTTTAAATTTGAGAACATGACCTCTATTTATAGGTCAAGAACTCTGAATGGTAAGTGAAGAAGATTGGATTGAACTTGAGCAACTTGCCTTGAGGGCAAGAAAGTCATCTTGCCATAAATGCAAATGGAATATTCTTTTAACCATGGTTAAAACTCAACGTGATCTTATCTCCATCATAATTACTTTCTCAACTGATTTTTATCATCTCTAATCCATCTTGGCTAGGTGGCAAGGCTTCTAGAAGGAGAAAATCAAAAATGACTTGTAATTTTGAGCATGAACTTGAAATCCATTGTTTTGGAGCTTTATGTTTCAAAATCAAAAGTATAGCTAGACAAAATGGATTTGCAAGTTCTTGGACATTTTGGAAAGCTTGTAACAAGAGCTAAAACTTTCATGTTTTGAGTTTTTTCTAATTCCAAATGGAACTATGTGAAAAATTGCCATGAAAGTAGGAAAAAACATGAAATTTTTAACGCTTAAAAATTTTCTAAGTGTTGAAAATTTTGACTTTTTGTTGACTTTTCCAAATTTCTTGATTTTTTATGATCATGATGGATCATTTGAAGTATTTTGATGATTGGAAAAGTTTTGTTTTGAAAAAGTTGACCAAAAGTCAAAGTTTGACTTTTCAATGCAGATGAAATTTCATCAAATGATCCAGAACTTGAGTGAAGAAGAATGTGAACTTCTGTGATATTTTGAATCAAGAAATTAGGTCAAGATGTTACATTGAAGATATAAAGATCAATCTCCAAGCAAAAAAGTCATTCATTGAGCAAAAAGTCAGTGATTCTCTATCCTCGATACAAACCCTAATTGGTCGATCCTTGATAGATCATGAGGAAATGTTAGAATCGAAGATCAGCTGTGATGATTGATTAAGATAGATCAATTGAGGTGGTGAAAACTCAAACCCTAATTGATCACCTCTTGAATCGGAGGAAAATTTGATGAAACCCGATTTTGACTTCTAGAAGCCACACTTGATTAATTACATTACGAATTGTTAATGAAATTCTGGCGGCGATACTTGATGTCACGAGAGAATGTTATGACACGATGTCGACACTATGTTGACAATTCACCACGATAAATCACGACGATAAATAACACAATAAGTTGTTCACCGGTTCGGTTCTAACAAACCTACGTGGAGGCTACCAAGCGAGGAGGAAATTCACTATTAGTAGTATCAATTCGAGTTAAACTCACCCGTTTACAACTCCTCACTTAATTCCTACCAATGACACTTCAACCTAAGTCCTACTTAGATCTGAGTTCCTACTCACTCCCCTCAATCACCGATGATATCAACCTATTGTTTAATTGAATTGTGAAGACACACTTCAATAAAATATCTTGATCTCGCTTCAAAGCTTTCAATCAAGAGACAAACACTCGTGCTTCAAAGCTTTGAGTGATAAACTACCCTTACAAACAAATCCTAGTCCAATGCACTTATCAATTGATAGTTGCTTGGCTCACAAGAGAAACTAGAATTACAAAAACCAACTGTTACTAATCCTAACAGTACACAAAAACAACCTACAATATCTTCTGGAGGCGTGGCAGCATTGTAAGGGTTGAATTCCTTTTATAGAAGCAGTCCCAAATCTTCAGTTTTGGGCTTCCATAAAGATAGCTAGGGTTCACTAATTTAATCCTAAAAACATGGTCTTTTCAACAACCAATTTAGATTTAATTAAGTTTAACCTAGCAGCCACGTGAGCATGTTTTCTAATAACAGAAAAACATAAATAAACAGCTCAACAAACTTCCTGAAAAATCTCAGGAAAAAGCGATTACGCGAGCAGAATGTCACCTGAATGTCATAACATACATTATGACATCGGTATTTCTGAAATTTCCGGACTTTAGCTTCGATTACGATCTGTACTTTTACCATCCTTGTCCGGTGGATTTATCTTCAATCTCTGAATGTCATGACATCTATCAAGACATTTCTAAAGCCTAGTTTTACCAAAATTGATGCCAACTTAAAACACTAACAAACTCCCCTTTGGCACATTTTGGCTAAAACTACTTGACCTATCAGTACAAATGCGAAGACTAACAAACTAGTTCTAAGTTTTCCTAAGCTTCAAGTAACTAGAACTAAGAGAAGATAAATTCTACCCATACATATCCCACATTTTCCCATAGTTGCCCCATACAATTGCCCACAAAACTTCCCAGTATTTCTCCAAAGTTCCGACCCTTGTCACAAGCAGTTGCTCACGATTTTCTAGTATCCCACATTGATACTTCTCCCCTTTTAGCCATAAAGTGCCAAGGATTACAATTGCCCCAAACTTTCAACCACAAAGGAGTATCAGAAGGAAAACAGCATAAATATTCAAGGGTTACATCTGTCAACACAATTACATTCATCCAAAATACAAATTGGTAACAAGCAGAACAAGAACAAGGTAGAAAATTGACAGAACAAAATTAACACCAGGGCAACAATCAGGGCCACAAAAATTAACCACACCGACCATTTCGGGGCTCTCTTCTCCTGAAGAGACACTGTGAAAAGAGGCATCTTCAGAGTCTTCTTCATCTTCAGCCCTCTGTACATCATCATTTGCAGCATCACCACCAGCATCATTATCAACAGCAAAGTCTTCATCCTCAGCCTCTGTGTCCTGCTCTAGTTGAGATATCAGCTCTTCTAGACTCTGTTTCCTTGCTTCCAGCTCTTTGCAAGTGGCTTTCAGCACAACAATGATATTTCCCTTTTTAGGAGTTGCTTTGACATTGGATGTCTCACCAGATGTCATGACAAGGTCTGGAACATGTTTTCCTTGAAACAGTTTGTAGTGAAAACCAAGAGTAGAGGCTCTTTTGCATACTGCATCTCTTTCAACTAGGATATCGGAAATTGATCAATGATGATTCCACACGGTAGGGAGGGAAGGCTATAGGTCCTTTGATTGCATAGCTTTGGCATGCTTGAGGTCTGTTGAAATATGTAGGTACCATAGTCAAATTTGGCACGAGTGCCCTGCATATATAATTACACTTGATCCAATGGAGATAGTGGATTTGTGATTGGTTGGAACCAGTTAGCGACACCAATCTTATGCGGGATAGCAAATTTGACACTCGACTTGCTTGTAGAGAGTTTTCCCTTTAGGGGCCATTTCCTGACTTGTTTGGCAGTGATAGTTTGACATATCTTGTTGTCAGTTTCCTCCAGCTCTGGCTGAGTATTCTCAGATCTGCCCAGAAATCTGTTGATCACTTTTGGAGAAAACCTGACTTTCCTCCCTCTTACATGGACAGTCTGGTAGTTAGCAGAGTTCCTATCCCCGACCATTTGTGATTGACTATGAACTCTTTCACCAAAGATTCATAACAGTTTGAGAACCTCACAACTGTCTTCATTAATCCAGCATCCTTAATCAGATTGACAATCTCTTTACACTCCAAAGCACTCTTATTTAGCTCCCTCTCCAGAGCAATCCTCTTTAGGCAAACATACTTCCATCTCGGCATTCTCAGGATGATGGAATGAGATGTTGTCAATGGCCACTTCAGGCACCTTGGACAGTTTCCCAAGAGTTGCCTTCTTCCTTGGATGAATGTCAGTGACATTCATTTCAACATCATACTCAGAATCTTGATCGACTACGAAGATTGAGCATTTTCTTTTCTTCACAATTGATGTACTCTTGGGTCTGGAACCACCATCAACAGTTTTTACTCTACATTTCTTTGTAGAGGGCTCAGCCTTAGAAACATTTTCAGCAAACTTTTCTTTAACAGGGCTCTGTGTGGTAGCCTGTTTTCCCTTCCTTCTCATCATCCTTTTTGCAATGTTGGGATTAACATTGTCTATGAGTTCATTGTCTGAGAACTCTTCATCTAAATTAATGACAGGGGGGTCAACTAAATTTTCAGAGTCTTGAACTGGAGGTTTTTCAAGATTATCTCCACTTGATTTATCTGGAGTCTGTTCTAAGATACTGTCAGAGATGGAATCTGCAGGAGTTTTATCTGAAACACTCTTTGCAGGGGATTCCTCAAGTATACCATCAAAAATCACATCTTCATTAACAGCGGGGGTTTCATTACAAACATCATCAACACTCACTTCAGAATCTTTAACTGAAGGAACAACAACATTCTTGATAGGAGAATCAACATGATCACCAGATGTCTTGACATCCTCTGTGACATCTGGATCAACTGCTAAGCTAGGGCTAGCAGACTTTTCATTTAGAGGGACTGAAACCCCAAGTACAGATCGATTCTCATTTAGGATGCTCATCACTATCCTAGCAATTGCTACATGCTCAGACCTAGACCCCTCTCTGTTTTCTATTTCTGAGGGTACAGAAGAGGAGGTACAGAAGTCTTACCAGAAGGTGATGCTTGTGTCCTTCTTGCATTCCTTGTTCGCAATTTCTTGACCTTTTAAGGTGCGAGGCCATTCTTGTGATGAATGCTTGTCAATGCTTGACTTGCATGGCTTGATCTTTGACTTATCTTGATCATGGAAGGAGATGAAGATCGATTGTTGGGATGATGAGGAGGATGAAGACATTTTTCGATGGTTGTTGAGAGAATGAGAGGGAAAATGGCAAGGAATTTGAGTTTCTTTTAGATGAAGAAAGAGTGATACTACTTTCAAAGAAACTCTTATATATAGGTGTCTCTTCCTATTCTTGGGCTTTTAAAATGAGGATGAAAATACCTAAATACCCACTTATGAGTAATTGAATTAACAAGCCCAATTCATCCCTTGTTGTAGGCTCGGTTAATTGCTACAACTTCTCATGTTGACAAATACCCAATTTGTCCCTTAAAATCTTAAAGGCGGCCTCAAGCACTTTTGTAGAGATGTCACGGGACAATGTCATGATATCACATGTGACATTGTACTTAGCCATCGCTTCATCGAGACCACCCTAGAACAATTGCTATCGGTGTTGTGAGTTCGACTTCAACATTGTATAGGACCACAGTTTTGCTTCTTGCTGATCCAAGGAATGAGATTACTTCTCAAGGGACACATCCAACAAAATCCTTTTACACCACTTTGATCAACACCTTTTCCACTTGTTCTTTTGGACACCTTCAAATGTGAAAGGGTAATAGTCCTAGTGTGGCTTCCATTCTTCATTCAAGCTTCTTGACACAATTCCTTGCACACTTGTTTTGTGAAAGTGTTGAGCCATCCATCATTGTGTTTGAGACTTCTTGATTCAAGTGATTACCATAGATTGAAGCTACCATGATATTACCTCCTGCCAAAGAGGATATCATCAAAGACTTTTCTCCTGTAACATTTGTGATGAACACACAGTCAACCTTTCATGCGAACCTAGTGCTTTGCTTGATGCTTGAGTGATCAAATGTCGGACATTGAGTGTGACATTCGATTTCTGTCGACCTTATAATTACCACAGATTCTCCCTTTATCCATGTGAAGTCTTGATAATCTTGATTCTTTCTATGGGCCAGTCCTTTTCATTCCTCGAAATGTGGATGATCGATTCTTGTTGCCTGACTTCACTTTCTCTTCATCTTTATGCGTAGAGCATACGGATGATGGTGGGGTTCTCGATTCCCACAAGTAGCGGTTGTCCTTTGATCGACTCCTCTCATAATCACTACTTGTTCATCATTGATCACCGACATTGAGTCTTAGTGAAGTTCTTGAATCCCATATCACATAGGCGACTTATGCTAATGAGATTTGCAGTCAAGCCTTTTACCAGCAACACTCCATTCAGGTTTGGATCTTCGGACCAAAGGTAACAAAGCTGGTAGAATAAGGCTTCACATCATTGAGAAGATTTCTGTCTCCAGTCATATGCTTGGAGCACCTTTGTGAAAATACCAATCTTCCTTGGGAGATACTCTAAGAGAGGTCTGTGCTATCAGAGTTGTAGTCTTCTTCTTCTTCCACTGGTGAGTGTATGATGCCTTGTTGGACTTGGACTTTACATAAGGAACTTGATTAGGATACCCATGTAGCCTATAGCAGGAGGACTTTATGTGACCAAATCTTCCACAATAATAACATCTCCATCTTTGAAACTTTTGTTCGAGGTTTCTATGATTTTGATGTTGAACCCAATGTTGTGACATCGGTTTGACATTGGTTCATTTAGTGCCTTTTCTTTTTGATCAACAAATTTCTTAGCCTCCACATATCTGGCGGACCTATTTCTGTTTTGTGGTATGACATCCTCTTTGCCTTTGACTTTCGGGTTTGTTCCTCCACAGTTATTGGCAAATCTCTCTGCGATCATGTACCACCCGGACATGTTTCTGTTTTGTGTTGTGACCCTTTGTTTTGACATTGTTTTCCCATGTCTCTTTTCTTAATGTCATCCACGGGTTTCTTTTCGACCACATATCCTAAACCATGCTTATTTCCTGCATTTTGTCCAAGCTGAAGAATTTCATCCAACTTTTCGATGCGGATGTCAACATTTTGTGATTTAGACATCGATCAAGTTTGGAGTTCAACATGACAATATCACTTTGTTGAGGAGATTTATAGTGGTTGTGTTTTCCTTTTCTCGACCTCTGCTTCACATTCTCGACTTCCAACTTCTCAATCGACTTTTTACATTCCTCGTTCTGTGACACACTTCACCATTTTTCACACACAGCTTCCTGTAGGTCTCAGCAAGCTCTTCAAAGGTTACTTCCTCATCACTAGAATCCATATCAGAATTGTACACTCCAGTGAGTGCAGTGACAAGTTTGGCACCTTCTTCCTCATATTCACTTCCTGAATCACCATCAGACCAGTGGCGACCATTCCTTTCTTTTGTTTCTTAAGAAAGGTGGGACATTCAGCTCTTATATGTCCATATCCTTCACATTCATGACATTGGACTCCTCTGCTTTGACTTCCTTTTTCCTCTGAGTTGGATCTTCTGCTGGAGTCATAAGATCTGCTGATGTCAGATGCAATGTCCTTGACATTTGACCTTGACTTGGATCGATCCTCTTGATAAGCTTGTTGAGCTGTCTTCCAAGCATAGCTATAGATTCAGATATCTTCTCCTCATCTTCTACCTTGCATCCTTCTTCAGAATTGGATACAAGTGCTATGCTTTTATTCTTCCTGTCAATAGTTTCACTGATTCCCATCTCAAAGGTCATAAGAGACCCAATAAGTTCTTCAACTTTCAAGGTCTTTGATGTCTGAGCCTCCTCAATTGCAGTCACTTTCATTGCAAACCTTTTGGGCAAGGACCTGAGAATCTTTCTCACCAGCTTTTCTTCTGACATCTTTTCACCAAGTGCTCCTGAGGCATTGGCAATTTTCAAAACATTCATGTGAAACTCATGAATAGTCTCATCTTCTTTCATCTTCAAATTCTCAAATTTGGTAGTGAGCATCTGAAGTCTTGACATCTTCACCTTGGATGTCCCCTCATGAGTAGTTTTGAGAGTGTCCCAAACATCCTTGGCCAGCTCACATTGATGGACCAGTCTGAAGATATTTCTGTCAATACCATTGAATAGAGCATTCAATGCTTTAGAGTTTCCCAGAGCCAGCTCTTCTTCCTCTTTGCTCCATTCCTCCTCAGGTTTCAAGACAGTAGTCCCATCTTTCTCAACCTTGGTTGGATGTTTCCATCCTTTATCGGACTCTCAAGCCTTGATATCCAGATCTTAAGAAAGCAACCATACGAGGCTCCCAGTACTCATAATTAGACCCATCGAGAATGGGTGGTCTACCTCCAAATCTGCTTCTTTATCCATTATGCGAAACTATTATCCCTAGATCTCACCGGAAATAACAAGCGGGGTGCACTCGATGCCAATTGAAATTCACGGCGCGGATACTTGATATCCTGAGAGAATGTTATGACACGATGCTCGACACTATGTTGACAATTCACGATAAATGTAAAAGCGATAAATTACACAATAAGTTGTTCACCGGTTCGGTTCTAACAAACCTAAATGCGGAGGCTACCAAGTCGGGGAAATTCACTATTAGTAGTATCAATTGAGTTAAACTCACCCGTTTACAAATCCTCACTTAATCCCTACAATGACACTTCAACCTAAGTCCTACTTAGATCGAGTTCCTACTCACTCCCCTCAATCACATGATGATATCAACACACTTCAATAAAATATCTTGATCTCGCTTCAAAGCTTTACGAAATTCTTGGCGTCTTGAATGTCATAGAGAATGTTATGACACGATGTCGACCTTTGCTGACAATTCACCGGTAAATATATAAAGCGATAAATAACACAATAAGTTGTTCACCAGTTTGGTTCTAACAAACCTACGTGCAGGAGGCTACCAAGCCGGGATAAAGTTCACTATTAGTAGTATCAATTCAAAGACCCTACAGCCAACTCACGGTTGTGACCTTCTCATTAATCACTACCCAATGACACTTTTACCTAAGTCCTACTTAGATATGAGTTCCTACTCACTCCCCTCAATCACCGTGATATCAACCTATTGATTAATTGAATGTGAAGACACACTTCAATAAAATATCTTGATCTCGCTTCAAAGCTTACAATCAAGAGACAAACACTCGTGCTTCAAAGCTTTGGTGATAAACTACCCTTACAACAAATCCTAGTCAATGCACTTTAACAATTTAAAGTTGCTTGGCTCTGAAGAAACTAAATTACAAATACCAAGTTACTAATCCTAACGATTACACAAACCAGCTGTTAAATTCCTTAACAGTACACAAACCAACTGTTCAATTCCTTAACAGTACACAAATAAAAGCCTGCAATGTCTTCAATAAAATCTGGAGGCGTGGCTGTAGAGTAAGGGTTGAATTCTTTATATAGAAGCAGTCCTGAATCTTCAGTTTTGGGCTTCCATAAAGATATCTAGGGTTCACTTAATTTTCTCATAAAAACATGGTTTGTTCAACAACCAATTTAGGTTTAATTAAGATTAACCTAGCAGCCACGTGAGCATGCTTTCTAATAACAGAAAAACATAAATAAAATGCTCAACAAACTTCCTGAAAAATCTCAGGAAAAAGCGATTACGAGCAGAATGTCTGCTTGAATGTCATAACATACATTATGACATCGGTATTCTAAATTTCCGGCCTGACTTTAGCTTCCATTATTTGTACTTTTGCCATCCTTGTCCAGTAGGATTTATCTTCAATCTCTGAATGTCAATGACATCTATCATGACATTTCTAAAGCCTAGTTTTACCAAAATTGATGTCAACTTAAAACACTAACAAACTCCCCCTTTGGCACATTTTTGGCTAAAACAACTAGACCTATCAGTACAAATCGTGAAGACTATTACCTAGTTCTAAGTTTTCCTAAGCTTTCCTAAGCTTCAAGTAACTAGAACCAAGAAGATAAATTCTACCCATACAAAAGTCCCACATTTTCCCATAGGCCCCACATACAATTGCCCCAAAAAAATTTTAAAGCGCCCATCTGCCATACAAATCCCCATCGGTTTCCCAAGCAAGCATTAATACTTCCACTAATACTTCCCAGTATTCCTTCTCCCCCTTTTTAGCCATAAAGGGCCAAAAAATCATACAAGTACCCCAAGCATTAATCAAGCAGTGTCAACAACCAAGGAAATACCGACAAGTAATTAAGTACCGGCAAGTATAATAGGGATACATCATTGTTCAGCCATTACACATCATCAATAAGGATTACACATCCAAAGAAAGTACAAATGGAAACAAGAAACAAAGCGAGAGCAATTGATAGAATAAGCACAACACAGCAGCGAGGCGAGGCATCAAGTGCTTTCTTCTCCAGAAGAAGCACTGTGGAAGGAAGCTTCTTCAGATCCTTCTTTAGCATCAGGTGTTTGATCAGCACCAGCAACAGCATTATCATCAGCATCCATGTCTTCACCAGAAGCATCACCAGCAAGCCTTTCTTCCTCAACCTCTGTGTCTTCCTCTTTTTCAAGTGTAGAGATCAATTCCTCTATGATCTGCTTCCTTGCTTCAAGTTCCACATGTCTCTTTTAGCCTTTGCAATGACCTTTGCCTTACAGGAAGTTGTCTTGACATTTGATGTCTCGGTGATGTCATGACAATGTCGAGGACATGTTTTCCTTGAAATAGCTTGTAGTGGAAGCCAAGGCGAGCTCTTTTGCACATTGTATCTCTATCCCCGAGGATGTCGGTCTTTGATCGGTGATAATACCACACAAGAGGAGGAAATGCTATTGGTCCTTTTATAGCATAGCTGTCAGCATGTCTTAGGATCTGATCAAAAATGTAGCTTCCATAGTCAAACTTTGCTTTTGTTCCAACAGCAAAGATGAACCTCCCCAGACCAATGGAGATGGATGACTTGTGATTCGTGGGAACCCAGTTGGCTGCACCAATTTTATGCAGTATGGCAAATTTGACACTCAACTTGCTGGCTGAGAGTTTTCCCTTTAGAGGCCATTGTCTGACTTGTTTGGCAGTGATGGTTTGACAAATCTTGTTGTCAGTTTCCTCCAACTCTGGCTGAGTGTCAGCAGATCTTCCTAGGAATCTATTGATCACATTTGGAGAAAACCTGACTTTTCTCCCCCTCACATAAACAGTCTGGTAATCATCAGAATTCCTATCCCCACAGTCATTTGAGAGATTGACAATAAACTCTCTCACCAAAGTTTCATAACAGTTTGAGAGTTTCTCTACTATTTTCATCAGTCCTGCCTCCTTAATCAGGTTAATGATCTCCTTGCACTCCAGAGCACTCCTATTCAGCTCTCTTTCCAAGGCAATCCTCTTCAGGCAAACATACTTCCATCTCCCAGCATTCTCAGGATGATGGAATGAGATGTTGTCAATGGCTACTTCAGCCACCTTGGACAGCTTCCCAAGAGTTACCTTCTTCCTTGGATGGATGTCAGTGACATTCATTTCAACATCATACTCAGAATCTTGATCTGACTCTGAAGATTCAGGCATTTTTCTTTTCTTCACAATTGATGTACTCTTGGGTCTGGAACCACCATCAACAGTTGATACTCTACATTTCTTTGTAGAGGGTTCAGCCTTGTTCAGTTTCTTAGTTTTAGAAACACTTTCAGCAACCTTTTCTTTAACAGGGCTCTGTGTGGCAGCCTGGTTTCCCTTTCTTCTCAACATCCTTCTTGCAATGCTGGGATTTACATTGGCTATGAGTTCATTGTCTGAGAGCTCTTCATCTAAATTAATGACGGTGATCACCTAAATTTTGAGTCTTGAGCGGAGACTTTTCAAGATTACCTCCATTTGATTTTTAGGTCTCTTCTAAGATCTTGTCGAAATGGAATCTGCGGGAGTTTTATCGAAGCATTCTTTGCGAGATTCCTCAAGTACACCATCAAATCACATCTTCATCAATAGTGGGGGTTTCATTCTGGACATCATCGATTCTTTCTTGAAATCCTTAGCGAAGGATCAACGACATTCTTGCGGAGAATCAATATGATCACGGATGTCTTGACATCCTCTGTGACATCTGGATCCACTTCTAAGCTAGGGCTAGCAGATTTTTCATTTAGAGGGACTGAGACTCCAGGAACATATTGATTCTCATTTAGGATACTCATCACTATCCTAGCTATTCTTGCATGTGTGACCTAGACTCCTCGGGTTCACTCTTTACGGGGAGAGAAGATGATGGGCAGAGGTCTTACAGGGGATGCTTGAGGTCTTCTTGCATTCCTTGTGCAATTTCTTAACCTTTTACGGATCGGTAGCTATTATGCGCAATGGGTGACCTTGATGCTTGACTTGCATGGATTCAACACTTTCACGACTTGACCATGGAGGGAGATGGAGGCTGTCTTTTGGGATGATGGCGAGGATGAAGACATTTTTATTTGTTGGTTGTTGAGAGACTGAAGGCGAAAATGGCAAGGGATATCAAAGTTTCTTTTAGATGAAGAAAGAATGATACTACTTTCAGAAGAAGAAACTTTTATATGAGGGAGTCTCTTCCTATTCTTGGACTTTTTAAAATGAGGATGAAAATACCTAAATAACCCACTTATGAGTAATTGAAATAACAAGTCCACTTTATCCTTAGTTGTAGGCACAGTTAATTGCTACAACTCCTCATATTGACAGAAACCCAAATTGTCCCTTAAAGTCTTAAGTTGACTAGCCTCAAGCACTTTTGTAACAATGTCACAGTACAACGCCATGACATCTTGTATGACATTGTACTCAATCGATTATGCTTCATCGGACCATCACGGAACAATTGCTATCTTTGCTGTGAGTTCAGCTTCAACATTGTATAGGACCACATAGTTTTGCTTCTTGCTGATCCAAGGAATGACATTACTTCTCAAGGGAACACAACCAACAGCAATCCTTTTACACAAGCTTTGGTCAACACCTTTTCCACATGTTACATTGGATACCTTCAAATGTGGAAGGGTAATAGTCTTAGTGTGGCTGCCATTCTTCATTCAAGCTTCTTGACACAATTCCTTGAACACTTGTGCGTGAAGGAAGTGTTGAGCCATCCATCATTGTGTGCGAGACTTCTTGGATACCAAGTGATTACCATGGATTGGAGTTACCATGATTTTTCATCCTCGCCTAAGAGGATATCATCAGACTTTACTCTGTAACATTTGTGATAAGACACTTGGTCAACCTTTCATGCGAGAACCTAGTACTTTGCTTGATGCCTTGGGGTGATCAAATGTCGGATATTGAGTGTGACATTCGACTTCTGTCCGACCTTACAATTTCCTGATTTTCCCTTTTCCCAAGAGAATTCTTGGTAATCTTGACTCCCTCTATGGGCCAGTCCTTTTCATTCCTCACGGTGTGGTGATCGGTTTCTTGTTGCTGACTTCATTTCTCTTCATCTTTGTACGTAAAAGCACACGGATGGCGAAATGGGGTTCTTAGATTCCCACAAGTAGCGGTTGTCCTTTGATCGACTCCTCTCATAATCCTGCTCGTTCATCATTGATCACAAGACATTCGGTCTTAGTGAAGTTGTTGTGAATCCCATATCACATAGGTGACTTATGCTAATGAGATTTGATCAAACCTTTTACAATGATACTCCATTCGGGTTTGGAACTCAGACGGTTTGAGTTTCAACACCTTTGATTTCTCCTTTAGCTCCATCTCCAAAGGTAACAAAATTGGTAGAGTGAGGCTTAACATCATTGAGAAGATTTACATCTCCCGTCATGTGCTTGGAACACCACTATCAAAGTACCACTCTTCCTTGGCGGATACTTTAAGAAAGTGTGCTATCGGCTGTAGTCTTCTTCTTCTTCCTTGGTGAGGTATGATGCCTTGTTGGACTTAGGCTTCACATATGGAACTTGATTAGGATACCCATGTAGCCTATAGCAGGTGGACTTTATGTGACCAAACCTTCCACAATAATAACATCTCCATCTTTGAAACTTTTGGTTCATGTTTCTATGATTTTGATGTTGAACCCAATGTTGTGACATCTGGTTTGACATTGGTTCATGTGGTCTGCTTTTCTTTCTGTGATCAACAAATTTCTTAGCCTTCACATTTCCTAAGGCAGACCTATTTCCAGCTTTGTGGAATGGCATCCTCTTTGCCTTTGACTTCCCAGGTTTGTTCCTCTCCTGGTTATTAGCAAGTCTCTTTGCAGTCACATACCCTGAGCCAGACATATTTCCTGTATTGTGATGTGACATCTGTTTTGACATTGTTCTCCCATGTCTCTTCTTTTTAGTGTCACCAACAGGTTTCTTTTCAGCAACATATCCTAAACCATGCTTATTCCCTGCACTTTGTCCCAGCTGAAGAATTTCATCCAATTTTTCGATTGCAGGATGTCGACATTTTGACGGACTTATACATCGATCAAGCTTGGAATTCAACATGACAATATCACTTTGTTGAGGAGAGCTATATTGGTATGCTTTCCTTTTTCTCGACCTCTAGCTTCACATTCTCGACTTCAACTTCTCAATCGACTTTTACATTCCTCATTATGACACACTTCATCATTTTCACACATAGCTTCTGTAGTTCTCAACAAGCTCTTCAAATGTCACTTCCTCATCACTAGAGTCCATGTCGAATTGTACACTCCGGTGAGGCGGTGACAAGTTTACCTTCTTCCTCAGTTCACTTGAATCACCATCGGACAAGTGACACCATTCCTTTCTTTTGTTTCTTAAGAAAGGTGGGACATTCGACTCTAATATGTCCATATCCTTCACATTCATGACATTGGACTCCTCGCTTTGGCTTCCTTTTCTTGACTTGGATCTTCTTTGAGTCATGAGATCTGCTGGTGTCGGATGCAATGTCCTTGACATTTGACCTTGACTTTGGATCAATCCTCTTGATCGACTTGTTGTCTTCAAGCATAGCCATAGATTGAGATATCTTTTCCTCATCTTCTACCTTGCATCCTTCTTGATTTGGATACAAGAGCTATGCTTTATTCTTCACATCAGCAGTTTCAGATTCCCATCTCAAAGGTCATAAGGGATCCAATAAGTTCTTCAACTTTCGGGATCTTGATGTCACGAGCCTCTTCAATGCGGTAACTTTCATTGCAAACCTTTTGGGCAAGGACACGAGAATCTTTCTCACCGACTTTTCCTCGACATCTTCTCACCAGTGCTCACAGGGCATTGGCAATCTCAACACATTCATGTGAAACTCATGAATAGTTTCATCTTCCTTCATCTTCAAATTCTCAAACTTGGTAGTGAGCATCGAAGTCTTGACATCTTCACCTTGGATGTTCCTCATGAGTAGTTTTGAGGTGTCCCACATATCCTTGGCGAGCTCACACTGATGGACCAGTCTGAAGATATTTCTGTCAATACCATTGAATAGAGCATTCAATGCTTTAGAATTTCCCAGAGCCAGCTCCTCTTCCTCTTTGCTCCATTCTTCCTCAGGTTTCAAGACAGTAGCCCCATCTTTCTCAACCTTGGTTGGATGTTTCCATCCTTTATCAGTAGCTCTCCAAGCCTTGATATCCACTGATCTTAAGAAGGCAATCATCACGAGGTTTCCGTATACTCATAATTAGACCCATCGAGAATAGGTGGTCTACCTCCAAATCTGTTTCCTTCTCCATTAAGCGAAACTATAATCCTAGATCTCACCCGAAATAACAAGCGGGGTGCACCTCGATGCCAATTGAAATTCACGGCGCGGATCTTGAATATCACGAGAGAATGTTATGACCACGATGTCGACCTTTGCTGACAATTCACGATAAATATATAAGCGATAAATAACACAATAAGTTGTTCACCGGTTCGGTTCTAACAAACCTACGTGCGGAGCTACCAAGCCGGGATAAAGTTCACTATTAGTAGTATCAATTCAAAGACCCTACCCAACTCACGGTTGTGACCTTCTCACTTAATCACTACCCAATGACACTTTTACCTAAGTCCTACTTAGATATGAGTTCCTACTCCTCCCCTCAATCACAGATGATATCAACCTATTGATTAATTGAATGTGAAGACACACTTCAATAAAATATATTGATCTCGCTTCAAAGCTTACAATCAAGAGACAAACACTCGTGCTTCAAAGCTTTGGTGATAAACTACCCTGACAAATCCTAGTCCAATGCACTTTAACAATTTAAAGTTGCTTGGCTCACAAGAAACTAAATTACAAATACCAACTGTTACTAATCCTAACGATACACAAACCAAGCTGTTAAATTCCTTAACGATTACACAAATAATATTCAATTCCTTAACGGTACACAAATAAAAGCACAATGTCTTCAATAAAATGCGGGCGTGGCTGTAGAGTAAGGGTTGAATTCTTTATATAGAAGCGATCCACGAATCTTGAGTTTTGGGCTTCCATAAAGATAGCTAGGGTTCATAATTTTCTCCTAAAAACATGGTTTGTTCAACAACCAATTTAGGTTTAATTAAGATTAACCTAGCGACCACGTGACATGCTTTCTAATAACGAGAAAAACATAAATAAAATGATCAACAAACTTCACGAAAAATCTCGGGAAAAGCGATTCTGCAGAATGTCTGCTGAATGTCATAACATACATTATGACATCGATATTTCTGCAATTTCGGCTGACTTTAGCTTCGATTAAGTACTTTTGCCATCCTTGTCCGTGGGATTTATCTTCAATCTCGAATGTCAATGACATCTATCATGACATTTCTAAAGCCTAGTTTACCAAAATTGATGTCAACTTAAAACACTAACACTTTCAATCAAGAGACAAACACTCGTGCTTCAAAGCTTTGGTGATAAACTACCCTTACAAACAAATCCTAGTCCATGCACTTATTAATTGATAGTTGCTTGGCTCACAAGAAAACTAAATTACAAAACCAAGCTGTTACTAATCCTAACGATACACAAAACAACTGCAATATCTTCAATATCTTACGGGCGTGGCGACATTGTAAGGGTTGAATTCCTTTTATAGAAGCGTCCCAAATCTTGAGTTTGGGCTTCCATAAAGATAGCTAGGGTTCATAATTTAATCCTAAAAACATGGTCTTTTCAACAACCAATTTAGATTTAATTAAGTTTAACCTAGCAACCACGTGACATGTTTTCTAATAACGAGAAAAACATAAATAAGCACTCAACAAACTACGAAAAATCTCGGGAAAAAGCGATTACTGCGAGCAGAATGTCTGCGAATGTCATAACATCATTATGACATCGGTATTTCTGAAATTTCGGCCTGACTTTAGCTTCCGATTCGGTGTACTTTTACCATCCTTGTCGATGGGATTTATCTTCAATCTCGAATGTCATGACATCTATCAAGACATTTCTAAAGCCTAGTTTACCAAAATTGATGCCAACTTAAAACACTAACAGTTAGTGATGCAGTAATGCATATGTAAGGTGGTATATTAGGTCAAAAATTGGGGTATGACTGATGCCCCTATTTAAGTTTCTTTAACCTGAGATATGAAGATGAATATCTTCGTTTCGATAGGTGTGAAGAGACTTAAATATCAGAATACGCAAATTTTGGACCTAAGATACCAAAAAATGCGAGTGATGCAAAATGTTCACCCAGGAGATATCAGAGAATGATATGATGGGGAAATTTATGAGGATGAATCAATTTGTCTAAGAAAGGAGAATCCTGTTTGTAGGGAAACAAACAATATGTTTCACTGGGAAAGTAGCTTCATGATGCAAGTGAATATCTGTTTCGCTTTGGGAAACGAGGAGATTACCTTCTGTCAGCCTTGTGACAATGTTTAAGGTAATTGAAGATGATATTACCAATTATCAGCCTTGTGATAGTTTATGGTAATGGGTTCTGAAGATATTACCAATTATCAGCGAAGTGATAACTATAACAAGGTAATTCTTGAGAAATTTTACTGAGTATTCAGCCTTGTGAATAACAGACAATGATGGAAACAGATCTCAAATGAGTTTCTATTTTCACAGCTACAATCTTTCCGGGGATTTCTCTTTTGAGAAGATGCGATCATTTTGATTGAAAAGACACAGGTTTTCTTTAGACAGAAAGACAACTGTGGATATTTCTTGATCTTCCATGATTGGACTTGCTAAGAAGAACAATTATTTTAAGTTTCAAGATGATAAGGAAATAAGCATTTCGGATAATGATTTCTTATTGTTTGTGGATAGATTTTTTCTGCGAAATCTAGACCTGAGTTGATTAGTGACGAGGTTCAATCCAGGAATGAACTGGAAAGAAACAGTCAATCAAGACTTTGTTCCCAATGAGGAATGATCTCAGCTGGGGAACATGACAAAAATGTATTTTCTTCTTGGGGATAATCTACTGGAGAGATGACACACCCATATTTGTTTTTAGGAATAAATGCAACCTAAACAAGTGATATTGAAGCAAACATTGAGAAATGCAGGAATGCTTTAATGATGCTATTATGTATGAATGATGAATGTCTTATGTATGTCATATGCGTGCTGATGATACTTGACAAGACAACAAAACGTATTTGGGAAAAGGACTATGTCTCAGTTACTGATGATGAATCTGAGTTGCATGCTTTAAACTTTATTGGGAAGGCATTTCATTGGCAATCTTGTTGAGGATTCTTTTTGGATAAGAATACCGTCCTTTGATGATCTCTTTCGAGGAAAAACTTCTTAGCGGTTGTTTGAGTCGAAACACTCATGGAAAAGCTACTTGAAGTTCTTTCATTGTCCATAGTTCAAAGGAAAATGTGCTTTTATTTCAAAATTTTGAAGTAAAATTCATTTAAAACTTTTCTTTTAGTTTCAAAAATGATTTACATTTATTGTCTCTAATTTTTGCTGGACCGCCTTTTCGGGTTTTAGTCCACCGAGGCGCTCATTTTGCCTAAGCCGCCCTTTTGGGTTTTGACTTACCGTGTTGTTCTTTTATTTTTAGACAAAATATTTCTTGGCGCATCGGCATTCACGGGATCTGGAAGTTCATCACCGTCCATGGTTGTGAGAGTCATAGCACCACGAGAAAAGCTTCTTTTGACGATGTATGGGCCTTCGTAATTAGGAGTCCATTTGCCCTAGAATCGGTTGAAAAGGCGAATCTTTTTAAGCGAGTCGCCTTCACGGAATTCACGAGTCGGACCTTTTTATCGAAGCTTTCTTCATCCTTCTTTGATCTGATTGTCCATGACACAGGCGGTCGAGGCATTTTTCTTCAAGTTCAACTGGTCGTATCTATTTTGACACCATTCGGCCTCGGATAACTTAGCTTCCATGAGAACTCTCATCAACGGAATCTCAACTTCTACGGGGAGCACTGCTTCCATGCCGTATACTAGAGAAAAGGTTGCCCTGTTGAAGTGCGTCTTGATCGATACCCATGCGAGCAAATGGCAGCATTTTGTGCCAGTCTTTGTAGGTGATGACCATCTTTTGGACGATCTTTTTGATGTTCTTGTTGGCAGCTTCAACGGTGCCGTTCATCTTTGGCCGGTAAGGAGATGAGTTGTGATGCTCGATCTTGAATTCCTCACACAATTCTTTCATCATTTTGTTGTTCATGTTTGATCCATTATGCGTAATGATCTTACTTGGAACTCCATATCGGCAAATGAGGTTGTTCTTGATGAACCTCACAACCACTTGTCTTATAACGTTGGCGTGAATCTTGCTTGACCCATTTGGTGAAGTAATCAATAGCCACTAAAATGAAGCGATGTCCGTTAGGCGCTTTTGGTTCGATCATCCCAATCATGTCGATGCCCCATGGAGAAAGGCCATGGAGAAGAGAGCGTTGAGTAAGTCGGTGGAACATGGATCTTATCTGCGTAGATCGGCACTTGTGACATCTCTTGGCGTGTTCTGACAATCGATTCCATTGTTATCCAATAGTATCCTGCTCTCAAGATTTTCTGGACATTGCATGCCCATTTGAATGGGTTTCAAAGGACCCTTCATGCGCCGTGAATTATCGTATGCTTCATATGCATCCGCATCGGCGGGACCATATCGAAGTTTCTTTTGTATAGCACATCTTCATTTAGAAAGAAATTTCTAGAAAGCCTCCTTAGAGTTTTCCTATCTTTGTGCGATGCCAGTGGGTACTCACGAGTTTGAAGCGTTTGATGTCGTGGAACCACGACATCATCAAAGTGCTTGATTGCAAACACATATCGGAGTCTTTAAAGGCGTCGTCGAATCTTAGGCACATCGTTCCAATGGTTGACTTTGAACATGGAAGATAGAGTAGCCAAGGCGTACGCCATTCGATTCGATCTCGGGGATATGATGCGGTTCAACTTTGTTGAAGAAAATCAACAAGCGTCTTGCATAATCTCGTAAGGAATCAAACCAAGATGATGAGTTTCATACTTGTCTTTGATTTGATTGATCACAGTGAATCTCCATATATGTCAAGGATCTTGATCCTCAAGTCGATAGCTTCTTGATACCCATGATACAAGCTTCATATTCTGCGATGTTGTTGGTGCAATCAAATAATGTCTGGCGACGGGATATGTGAACCCTCGGGAGTGATGATGCGCCCAATTCCATTGCCAAAAGCGTTAGCTGCTCCATCAAATTAAGCCCCATCTATATTACGGATCGGGGCCTTCTTGGATATGGTTCGTCACAATCTTTCATCTTTAAGTACATAACATCCTCGTCGGGAAGTCGAACTTGAGAGATTGGTATTCGTTGATCGGTTGATAAGCCAAGTGATCGTGAGAATGCTTCCTTTGACCGCTTTTTGAGCACGATCTTGGATGTCATATTCGGATTAATAGCATCTGACGAGCAATTCTTCTGTTAAGGCGGGCTTTTCAAAGGCGTACTTGATTGGATCCATTTGGAGATTAACCAAGTCGTGTGATTGATCATGTCTTGGCGGAGCGTTTGAAGCCCATACCAAAGCACAACATGTTTTCTCGAGCATGGATAAGTTTCACGATCTGTGAACTTTTTACTCAAGTAGTAAATGGCATGCTCTTTCTTCTTGGTTTCATCTTCTTTGTCCAGCACCACCCATGGAATCTTCTAGCGGTAAGGTACATGATTAATGGTCTTCCTTCATTGGAGGAATCGGTATTGGAGGTTCGACGGATACTCCTTAATCTTGTCAAGCGCTTTTGGCAATCTTTTGTCCACACAACCTCTTGATTTTTGCAGAGAGGCTTGAATATCGGCCCACAAGTAGCAGTCATTTGAGAGATAAATCTGGAGATGTAATTCAATCGTCCAAGAAATCCTCTTAATTGTTTTTCTGTATGTGGCGTAAGCATTTCTTGAATAGCCTTGACTTTGTTAGGATCAACTTCAATACCTCTTTGGTGACAATGAAACCTAGGAGTTTTCGGATCTTACCCCAAAGGTGCATTTGTTAGGATTGATGAGAAATTTCCTTAGTCGCTGAAACAACTTCAGGAGATATTCTATATGCTCTTCTTTAGTGTCAGACTTTGCTATCATGTCGTCCACGTAGACTTCGATCTCTTTGTGCATCATGTCTTGAAAGAGAGTAGTCATTGCCCTTTGATAAGTTCTTTGCATTCTTTAATCAAAGCGGCATTACTTTGTAGCAAAATGTGCCCATGGGGTGATGAAGATGTCTTCTCCATGTCTTGGGAGCCATTACGATCGATTGTAGCGGAGAAACCGTCCATGAAGGAAAAGACGTTGAACTTTGTAGTGCTATCCACTAGCATGTCAACATGCGGTAGTGGAAAATCATCTTTTGGACTAGCTTTGTTCAAGTCCCGGTAGTCAACACACATTCTGACCTTTCCATCTTTCTTTGAGACAAGTACTATGTTGGCTAACCATTGAGGATATTCAGAAGTGACGAGGAAACCTGCGTCGACCTGCTTTTGAACTTCCTTTTTTATTTTGTCAGCAATATCTGGGTGAACTCTTCGCAGTCTTTGTTTAACTGGCGGACACTCCGGCTTTAATGGCAACTGATGCTCCACGATGCTGGTATCTAAACCTGGCATGTCTTGGTAAGACCAAGCAAACACATCAACATATTCTTTGAGAAGATCTATTAGTTTGCCCTTGACGTTGTTGTCGAGTAGAGCTCCGATATTCACTTCTTTTTTGTCTTCTTCAGAACCTAAGTTGATTGCTTCCAAAGGCTCTTGGTGAGGCTGAATGATTCTTTCCTCGTGCTTAAGTAATCGAGAAATCTCATCTGGGATCTCTTCTTCAACTTCTTCCTTGGCGACTTCACTGGGGATTTCAAATTCGGGAGAGAGCATAGAGTTATCGCGTTCAATGGATTTGTCCATTTGTTAACCTGCATGTTTTGATTTATGTTTTATTAATTAACTCTTCTCTTTTCTTTTTTTTTAGAAAAAGTTAATGTGAAAGTGTATGCAGATTATTATTATTTTTTTTTTTTTGAAGATTTTTATTGTGTTTTTTAGGATTACCATTTCCAAGAAAAAGGGTAAAAACGAAAAATAAACACAAAATGTGGAATCAAAACAACACTTTTATTTATGATTCACAATATGAAACAGGGCCCTAAAAATACAAACTCATTTGTCTTGGGCAAGACAAAGAGAAATTATTTAAAAGCTAAACCCTATAAAACATCTCTTCGCTTTGGGCGAGGCGAGAGTTCAAAACAAAAGCAACATAAACTACTTAGAACTATGAACGTCAGTCCGAACTTTAACAGGCTTCCAATAGTGGAGAACTCCTTGTAAGTCAAGATACTCTGGTAGCTTTTCTTTTGGCTTAGTTCTTGAATAGACTTTGGTCGTTGGTCGAACAGGTTTTGAAGACTCTGGACGGTTGACCTTGCCTTTTGTGCTACTGAAACAATCTTCTTCTGTTTGATTGGTAGATCGAGGAGCATAATATGCAGCATATGTGCTTTCAAGTGGCATGTATCCTGGATTCTTGGGATGTTCTTTCCAATCTTCTGAGTGGAGAGACTCATTATCTGCGACGCTTTCCAACTCATTTCCAGAATTGTCTTCTTGATCTTCGGTAATTACATTGACGTAGTAATAGTCACAATTTGGCTTAACATCCTCGGCGGGCGAATTAAAGCAGAGATCCTCATTTGGGATCTCAATCTGATGATGAGATCGAGAAGATGTGTATAACTCTTCCGGTTGACTAGGATACTCAAAAGGATCGTCCCATCACGTTGCTTGGATGTCTTCAATTCTGATTTTTGAGCTTTCAGGTGCAGTGTATTTCACCATGTAGTCAAACTTTCCACTTGGCTCTCCCAAGGTATCCCAAACTTCAGAAGGGATAGGTGGATTTTCATTCTCATTCTTTTGTAGGGACATGTCTTTGAATTTATCATCGGAGGATAAAGCAGTGCGTCTGAGTCTTCACAGGACACATATTTAGAGCTATTAAGGTAAGTGCTCCACTCTTCAGATCCGGAGAAATCGTCTTCATCACCTTCATTGGTAAGAACGTTAACCTCTTGAAGAACAGGGTTTAGGAAATCCCCACTATGGAATACCTCCGTGATTGGGCGAAGGGCTTCATACCTTTGATTATCTTTTGGAAATATGGAGAAAATCCAAGCCCTATTTTTGTCTCGTTGTTGACTGGTTTTATTACTTGTCCCCAACCTGCAGCGTTACCATCTTTTACTATCTGCGCTGCTTCTTTGTAAGAGGAGATAGATGATCTGCTTTTCCTTGTAGATTCACCTTCTAACGAGAGTCCCTGGAACTGTGTCCCTTCAACATCATCGGCGGTGATGAAAGAAAAGGTAGATAAATGGCTGACTAGTATAGCTTGTTCACCGATGATGGTTACTAGCTTCCATTCTGTAAACTTGGTTTACGGTGGAAGTGAATGTCACGACTCACCTTCATGTATCCATGGTCTTCCTAGCAAACAAGCTGTAGCGGTGGCACGTCCATGACCTGGAAAGTGATTTGGAAGGTATGCGGACCAATCGTCATTGGAAGGTCGACTTCCCCAATAACGGATTTCCTTGATCCATCAAAGGCTCTTACCACTATATCATTGAATTTCATCGGCGTTCCTTTGTAAGATAAACGAGCGAGAGTCGTTTTGGCATTACATTCAAGGATGAACCGGTATCCACTAGCACGTTGGACAGAGAGTCTGATTGACAAATCATTGAGATATGCAGAGCCAGATTGTGATCTTTTCCTTCCTCTGGAAGTTCTTCATCACTAAAGCTTAAATTGTTGCAAGTTGTAATGTTGCCTACAATTCCACCAAATTGATCAGTAGTCACGTCGTGATCTACGTAAGCTTGATCTAGCACCTTCATCAAAGCTTCTCGGTGAGCTTCGGAATTCAGAAGTAGAGATAGTATTGAAATCTTGGAGGGAGTCTGCATTAATTGATCCACAACTTTGTACTCGCTTTTCTTGATTAGCTTCAGAATCTCATCGAAATCTGAGTTGACATTGGTTCCACCAGACGGACCAACATTTATGTTTGGATTATCAACTGGAATCCCCATGGGATTCTCGGGGGATGTATCAACTGGATTTCGTCCCACTATAGGAACAACAGGTTTCTTTGGTGGCAACGGAGTGTACACGCGTCCACTTCGCGCTACTCGTCCTATTTCAGTTATGTTTACATCAGCTGAAAGAGTTGGTATGGGTTTCAGCTTCCCATCTTCTATCATGGTTGTATTGTATTGATAGGGAATTGCTTTGTTAGAACTATACGGAACAGGACCAGGTAGACAAATCACCAAGGAGACTACGGAACTTACGGACCATTGTGCACTTTTACTTTTCGGGCATATCGAAGCAGGGGATAATGACGTTTACTTCAGGAATTTCCGAGTTGATATCTGAGACTAAAAGCTCATGCGGAAAATTCCCTACCATATTCACGTCATAGTCGTTCCTGTTTCTGAAGATCTGGATATCGCCAATGTGTATCAACCGTTGAATGTTTGATCCTACAGTTGGACATCCTCGAAAATCCTTGAAGCAGATTCTGCAGGCTGCGTAATCATGTTTAGTGAAAGCGCCCATTGTACTGTATGTATCATGGAGTTGTACCAAGCTTTCTCTTATCATATTTACATCAGTGACAAGATACCGATCAATTCACGGTATGTCCATTATGATTGGGAAGTGGATTTGCTTGTACATTTGGATTCGCGTTTCTGAAGGAGAGGAGATTAGTCCTTACTAACCTTTGTACTTCGGCTTTCAGTGCTATGCAGTGCTCGAGATCATGTCCCGGTGCCCCTTGATGAAAAGGGCAAGACACATCTGCTTTGTACCACCAAGGTAATTTTTCTGGTATAGGAGGTGGTAACCTTGTTTGCACAAGGTTCCTTTCTATTAATGCAAGATATAATTCCGTGTATGTCATCGGAATTGGATCAAACTGCGAGACCCGAGGTACACGGTTCTGATTGTTGAATTGTTGAGCCTGTTGTCGAGGCTGTTGAGTTCTTTGGGCGTGGAGCAATTCACGTGTTTGAACTTGTATTAACAAGAGATTCTGTAGCTACATTGTTGTTGGTGACATTCTTCTGGGTTTCCCTCGGGATACCATTCCTATGTTCCTTCCTTTTGGAAAAGCGGTTCCAACCTTCTTGGTTCCTTTGGAAGATCCTATCTCTTTGATCGGGCGTCCTGTTCGAACTCCTTCTTCTAGTCGCATTCCCATGCTTACCATCTATTCGTGTTAAAAAGTGACGCGCTAGGGAATCGAATCTGAAGTCGGATTCTCTGGCTCGAAACGATTTACTCTTTTGATTTGTTTATAAAGATGCATGAGCATCAAGCTTTATTATTTTCAACACAAGAAAGATGATTTAATGATTATGAAAAGGGAAAATGTTAATACCCTCAATTGACTTTGATATGCGTAACGACTAGCGCAAACTAGACGTAACGCATTGGGGAGTATTCTAGGTAAGGGGGTTTGTTATATAAAGGGAATAGATGGAGCACCCTAAATATATATGGTTATCCATAGCTTTATATATGAATACGTTTGATATGTTTGTGTGTTTTAATTGCTATTTCTATGATTGGGAAAGTTTCTCCTTTGGGATTTTAAGAAGGATAGATTATGTGGGATCCTAGTGTTTGTTATTATTGTGCTCATAAAGATCTTTGGATCTTACGCATACATATCCCTTAGTGGGAATCGAGCATTTGTAGCTCGGATCTAAAGGGATCTACGGTTTGTTTGGTCTGAGGAAGAAAGAAATTTGCTCGGCAAGGATGAGACCTTGTGCCTACGTATTCTCAAAAGGATGTTGAGAAAGTCAGAGCAATCGTAGTTCCCACTTATGCTAGTGGAAGCAACGGGATGTTAGTAAGATACAGACAAATGTCATCTTAATGAAAAATGTATCTAATCTATTTCATCACATACATTTTGAAAAGTTTGACTGATTAAAATCTTTCGTCGTAAGTTATAGGTGTTTTGCTTGAGTGTACAAGCGTTACCACTTACATGTTTAAGAAAGATGTTTGAAAAAAAAGATTGAATCTTTTAACTGTAAGCATTAGGTGTTTTGCTTGAGTGTACAAGCGTTACCACTTACGATTAAGAGATGTTTTTTGTTTGAAAAGAGTTTGAAAAGTTTTTGATTGTATGTGATGTGATAGATAAGATACTTCTTCCATAGAGATGATAAACGTCTAAATCTAGGAGAAATTGATTGGATTAAGGGATGCTTTTAAGAAGCCCATGGGTCCTTGTATTGTAACCCCAAGAGGAGGCATTCCGGTCATCGAGGTCCTTGTATGAAGCTCAAGAGGAAGCTATAGGGTATGGTGGCTTTGGCTTTAAAGGTTTCAGGAAACCATCCTTTTGGAATTAAGAGCAATTTCAGGAAATTATACTCTCAGGGTTCTATCCTAACGCGGGTGATTCTTTGTATTGGAAGCCCAATAGGAGGCTGTTAAGAGATTTCTGGTCTCTTTCTTTGTATGATGCCCAAGAGAAAGCTAAACTCAATGAGGAGTTATTTTGAGCGAAGCCCAGAGAGGCGACTCAGCAGTGTTGTCTTATATGAAGCCTAAGCGGAGGCTAAACTCGATGAATGAGTTTTCTTATATGAAGCCAAGAGGAGGCTGAACTCAGATGAATGAGTTACCTTGTACAAAGCCCAAGAGGAGGCTAAACTCTGCAGGGATGAGTTATCTTGTATAAAGCCCAAGAGGAGGCTATAACTGTGGGGAACCTATTGGTTAGACTAGTTGTTATGTTATAACTAGGCAGTTATATAAACAAGTGTGTGTGTGTGATATGTATTCACGGGAGTTTATGAAGGAAATATAAACAATGCATGTATGTTTATTTACAAAAGTTTATGAAGGAAATATAATCAAGTGTACGTGAAGCGAGCGTTTAAAAGCAGCGTAACTTGATTATTTACAAGTTTGAATTGTGTACAAGGAAGTAAATATGTACACGAACGAGTATTTATGTACAGGAGGATGTGGATGTACATAGGAGGGTTGGGACTTACACCATAAGGGTGGCCCATTGGTTTAAAAGCAGTTTCACAGGGAATAATGCTCCTTTTAATACCAATGGTATTTAGTGTATACACAAGTGAAGTGAAAACAAACGATCGAAGTTTGTCTGTACTTGAGTATAAAAAGTATCTGTATTATGTACAGGTAAAAATTGGTATATTCATAAAAATAATTGGATATGTACAAGGAAAATATGTATGTACATAAAGAATGTTGGGACTTACACCGTAAGGGAGGCCCATGATCGATTAAGAAATTCGAGAGAAAACGAATTCGGTTTTATCGTTTAATCGGATCGATCATGGAAAAAGATGCAAGTTTGATGAAAAGTTTGAAGAATGTTATTTGAAAGTGTTTTTGAAAAGTGAAATTTACTTGTGAAAAGTTTTGAAAAGAATCGGGTTTCGAAGGTTTGAAAAAAATCACCTTTAAAGGTGTTTTGAAAAGTACTCAAAAGTACCGTTTTCGGCTCGATCAAAATATAATCGGATGAAAGTTTTTTCTGAAAATTTTTGCACTATCATAAAATAGATACATTAATTGACAAGTGTACATAAAATCACCTCAAAATGAGGAGTTTTGATTGGGTTTTGAAAAAGTCAAAGTTTAAAAAAAAAAATACAAAAGTTTGGTAAAAAATGGTCCCAAGGCTGCTTGAAACCGGGACCTCAAGGCAAGGCAAGGCATAAGTGACTTAAGAGTGGCGGCAATTGGCAATACATCCGTATTGAACTCAATTAATGTTATAATATTATAAACGGATATTTGAATTTTCAAAAAGCAGGACTCATCTTCTTCCTCCAATCCTTCAATCAATCCTCAAATCTTCGTTTCTTGATGAAATCAAAAGATGTAAACATGAAAGTTGATCGTTTTGAGCCCAGGAACATGATGGAATCACTTAATTTCATTTATTTTAAGCTAATCATGATTGAATTTCTGAAGAACACGAAGAACCCTAAAACTGAAAAATCTAATTGAAATCGTGTATGGTGAGTGATTTGATCAATTGATTGAGGGTTAATGATCATGGATAGTGCATAAACAAAATGGCCAAGAGTTTTTTTATTTGAATCAAAGAATCATGGAGTTCGAAGTTGGTGTTCTTACCTGTTGAAGTTGGAATTGAATTTTGTGTTGGAGTGTTTCAGTTGAGTTTTGTGATTGCTTGAGCACCAGGACCTTATAGAAGGTGTGAGGATGGTCTACACTTTATGAACTTGCACGAATTGATCGACCAAGTCGACACATACAGCTCAAAGTGGCTGGAAATCATGGTTAGAGGTGTTACGTTTGTTGTTAATAGTGCATCATGTCTATGATGTATGTTGATAATGTTTGGATGATCGAACTCAAGTTGCTCGAGCCAAACCATGGATTGAAGTTTAAAAGCGTTTTGGCAAGCTTGTGTACATAGAATGCAAAATCTGATTTCTAGCTTGGTTTATGTTGATTTTATGTTTCAAACAAGTTTCATATTGATATTAAAACATGTTAGACACCAAATTACTCAAAGTTTTTCACAATTTTCAAAATGCAAGTTTTCTCAAATATCACTATGTTTCTTGAATTTTAAGAAAGAAGAGAAAGCATGTTCTTGCATGGCTTTGGTGTGTTTGAATTTGAAAACAAAACCTCTATTTATAGGCCTCAAGTTCTGAAAAATAAGTGAGAAAGTTTGGCTTTGGTAGTTTCAACTTGCCTTAGAGGCCAAGGAAGTCATTTTTGCATTAAATGCAAAAGGAAGCTTCCTTTTAACCATGGTTAAATCTTAACTTGATCCTATCTCTTTACAATTACTCTCACTCTGATATTTATCAGCTCTAATCCTCTTGGCTAGGTGGCATGCTTCTAGAAAGAAAGAAAAACTCAAAATGACCTATAATTTTGAACTTTGTACTTGAAAATTATGGATTTTGGAGCTCTAAGTTTCAAAATCAAAAGTATGGCTAGACTCCATGGATTTGAGAGTTCTTGGACATTTTGGAAAGCTTGTTTCAAGGGCTACAACTTTCATGTTTTGAGTTTTTTCCAATTCAAAGTGGAACTATGTGAAAAAATGCCATGAAGTTTGGAAAAAGTACAAAATTTTAACACTTGAAAATTTTTCTAAGTGTTGAAAATTTTGACTTTTTGTTGACTTTTCCAAATTTCTTGATTTTTTATGATCATGATGGATCATTTGAAGTATTTTGATGATTGAAAAGTTTTGTTTTGAAAAAAGTTGACCAAAAGTCAAAGTTTGACTTTTCTGTGTAGATGAAATTTCATCAGATGTTTCAGAAATTGACTGATGAATCATGTGAACTTCTGTGATGTTTTGAATCCATAAATTAGGTCAACATGTTGTATCTAAGATATGAAGATCAATCTCCAATCAAAAAAGTCATCCATTGATCAGAAAATCAGAGATTACTCATGCTCGACAAAAACCCTAATTGGTCGATCCTTGATAGATCAATGAGAAAAGTTGGATATCTGAAGATCAGAGGTTGATGATTTGATCAAGATAGATCAAATGAAGTGAATGAAACTCAAACCCTACTTGGTTGCCTCTTGAATCAGATGAAAAATTGATGAAACCCTAATTTTGACCTGTAGAAGCTACACGGATTAATTACATTACGAGCATTAGTGATGCAATGATGCAAATGTAAGGTGGTATATTAGGTCAAAAATTGGGGTATGACTGATGCCCCTATTTAAGTTTCTTTAACCTGAGATGTGAAGATGAATATCTTCGTTTTGATAGGTGTAAAGAGACTTAAATATCGAGAATCTGTAAATTTTGGACCTAAGATACCAAAAGATGCGAGTGATGCAAAATGATTGTAAAAGTTTCACCGGATATATCAAAGATGGATATGATGGGGAAAAATTGTGAGGATGACTCAATCATCTAGGAAGAGAGGATCTGTTTGTTGGGAAACAAGCAATATGTCTCATTGGGGAAAAAGAGATTCACAAAACATGTGAATATCATTTTCGCTTTGAAATGAAGAGATTACCTTACATCGACCTTGTGACAATGTTTAAGGTAAATGAAAATGATATTACCAATTATCAGCCTTGTGATAGTTTATGGTAATGAGCCTCGAAGATATTACCAATTATCAGTGAAGTGATAACTATAACAAGGTAATTCTTGAGAAAATTGCTGAGTATTCAGCCTTGTGAATAACAGTCAATAATGGAAACAGATCTCAAATGAGTTTCTATTTTCACAGCTATAATCTTGCCGGGGATCTCTCCTTTGAGAAGATGCGGGCATTTTGATTGAAAAGACATAGGTTTTCATTCAGATAGAAAGACAACTGTGGAGATTTTCTTGAACTGTCATGATTTGAACTTTTTGAGAAGAACAATCTTTTTATGACAAGTTTCAAGATGAAAAGGAGATAAGCAGCTCAGATGACGAAGCTATTGCTTATTGTTTTGTTGGTTAGAGGCGAGGGTTCTATCCGGAATGAGCTGGAAAGAAGGTCAATCAAGACTTTGTTCCTAATGAGAATGCTCTCGGTGGGGAATATGATAGAGAAAGATATATTTCTACTTGGGGATAATCTGCCGGAGAGATGACACACCCACACTTGTTTTTTTCTTTTCTTTCTTGGGAGCAAATGCAATCCTAAACAAGTGATATTGAAGCAAACATTTGAGAAATGCAGAAATGCATTAATGATGCTATTATGTATGAATGATGAATTATAAATGTCATATGCATGCTAACAATACTTGACAAGACAACAAGGGATATTTGGGAAAAGGACTATGTCACAGATTCGAACAAATATTCGCAAAATCTTACAACAATGGCGTGAATATTCTTGTTGATGAACATTAGTTGCATGCTTTAAACTTTCGAAAAAGGCATTTCATTGGCAACTTTGTTGGAAATTCTTTTGGATAAGAATACCGTCCTTTGATAATCTCTTGAGGAAAGAAGACTTCAGTAGGTTGTTCTATCTTCGGAGATCGAAACACTTATGGAGAAAAGCGTTGAAGTTTCTTACGTGTTCATAGTTCAAAGGAAAATTTTGCTTTTATTTCAAAATTTGATGTAAAATTCATTTAAAACCTTTTAGTTTCAAAAGTGATTTTCACAATAAAAGCGTTATTTTGCAAAGCGAATAAAGCAAAATTGCAAACAAAAAGCCAAGGCTCAAATTTATTGATAGAATGGTAATCGCCAAAGGCGTGATTCCATGAGTTATTTAAAAGTTGGAAATGATAATTTATTGGGAAAAGGCTACATTGAAAGCAAATAACCACTATTATCCTAACAACTTTGAATTCCAAGTGTTTGTTGCTTGAAAGTTGATTGAAGATCCGTTGATGGAAGATTCTTGATTAATGCGGATGATTAGTTACTTTGTCATTTTTATCCTTATTTTGCCTAGATTGCCTTTTCGGTTTTCAATCTATCGGGATATTTTCATTTATTGTCTCTAATTTTTACTGGACCGCCTTTTGGTTTTAGTCCACCGAGCGCTCTTTTGCCTAAGCCGCCCTTTTCGGGTTTTCGACTTACCGAGCTGTTCTTTTGTTTTTAGACAAAGTATTTCTTGACTGCATCAGCATTCACAGGATGCGGGAGTTCATCACCGTCCATGGTTGTGAGAGTCATAGCACCGCCAGAGAAGCTTCTTTTGACGATGTATGGGCCTTCGTAATTAGGAGTCCATTTGCCCTTAGAATCAGGTTGAAAAGACAGAATCATTTTAAGCACGAGATCGCCTTCTCTGAATTCACGAGGTCGGACCTTTTTGTCGAAGGCTTTCTTCATCCTTCTTTGATATAATTGTCCATGACACAGAGCGGTCAGGCGCTTTTCTTCAATTAAGTTCAGCTGGTCGTATCTGCTTTGACACCATTCGGCCTCAGATAGCTTAGTTTCCATGAGAACTCTCATTGACGGAATCTCAACTTCTATGGGGAGCACTGCTTCCATGCCGTATACTAGAGAAAAAGGAGTTGCCCCTGTTGAAGTGCGTACTGAAGTACGATACCCATGCGAGCAAATGGCGACATTCGTGCCAATCTTTGAAAGTGATGACCATTTTCTGGACGATATTCTTGATGTTCTTGTTGGCAGCTTCAACGGCGCCGTTCATCTTTGGCCGGTAAGGAGATGAGTTATGATGCTCGATCTTGAATTCCTAACACAGTTCTTTCATCATTTTGTTGTTCAAGTTTGATCCATTGTCTGTAATGATCTTGCTTGGAACTCCATATCGGCAAATGAGGTTGTTCTTGATGAACCTCACAACCACTTGTCTTGTAACGTTGGCGTAAGATCTTGCTTGACCCATTTGGTGAAGTAATCAATAGCTACTAGAATGAGCGATGTCCATTGGGCGCTTTTGGTTCGATCATCGATCATGTCGATGCCCACATGGAGAAAGGCCACGGAGAGGAGAGCGTTGAGTAGAGTCGGACATGGATCTTATCTGCGTAGATTTGACACTTGTGACATCTCTTGGCGTGTTTACAGATCGATTCCATCGTTATCAATAGTATCACGCTCTTAAGATTTTTACGGACATTGCATGCCCATTTGAATGAGTTCAAAGGATCCTTCATGTACTTCATGGATGATCGTGTCTACTTCTTGTCGTCGGCATCGGGCGGACCATGTCGAAGTTTCTTTTGTATAACACCTCTTCATTCGGAAGAAATTTCTAGAAAGCCTCCTTAGGGTTTTCTTATCCTTATCGATGCCCCAGTGGGTACTCTCGTGTTTGAAGGAAGCGCTTGATGTCGTGGAACCACGGTTTATCGTCGAAGCTTGATTCTGAATACATATGCGGTCTTTCAAGGCGTCGATGCGGATTTTAGGAATATCATTCCAATCGTTGACTTTGAACATGGAAGATAGAGTAGCCAAGGCGTCGCCATTCGATTTTGATCTCGAGGATATGATGCGGTTCCACTTTATTGAAGAAAGTCAACAAGCGTCTCGCATAATCTCTGTGGGGAATCAAACCAAGATGATGAGTTTCATATTGTCTTTGATTTGGTTGATTACAAGGTTGAATCTCCATATATGTCAAGGATCTTGATCCTTAAGTCGATGGCTTCTTCAATACCCATGATACAAGCTTCATATTCTGCGATGTTGTTGGTGCAATCAAATACCAATCTGGCGGAAATGGGATATGAGAACCCTCGGGAGTAATGATATTGCCCCATTCCATTGCCAAAAACATTAATGCTCCATCAAAATTAGGCCCCATCTAGATTACGGATCGGACTTTCTCGGGCGGTTCGTCACAATCTTTCATCTTTAAGTACATAACATCCTCGTCAGGGAAGTCAAACTTGAGAGATTGGTACTCGTTGAGGTTGATAAGCCATGTGATCGTGAGAATGCTTCCTTTGACCGCTTTTTGAGCATGGTCTTGGATGTCATATTCGAATCGCCATCGAGCAATTCTTCCCGTTAAAGCGGGCTTTTCAAAGACATACTTGATTGGATCCATTTGGAGATTAACCAAGTTGTGTGATTGATCATGTCTTGGAGAAGGCGTTTTGAAGCCCATACCAAAGCACAACATGTTTTCTCGAGCATGGAGTACGAGTTTCATAGTCTGTGAACTTTTACTCAAGTAGTAGGTGGCATGCTCCTTCTTACGGTTTCATCTTCTTGTCAAGCCGCAGCCCATGGACTCTTCTAGTGCGGTAAGGTACATGATTAATGGTCTTCCTTCATTGGAGGAATCGTATTGGAGGTTACGATAGGTATTCCTTGATCTTGTCAAATGCTTTTGGCAATCTTACATCCACACAAATTCTTGATTTTTCGGAGAAGCTTAAATATCGGCCCACAGTAGCGATCATTTGAGATAAATGGGCGTAATTCAACCGTCAGAAATCCTCTTACTTGCTTTACGTATGTGGCGTAGGCATTTCTTGAATAGCCTTGACTTTGTCGGTCAACTTCAATACCTCTTTGGTGACAATGAAACCTAGGAGCTTTCGGATCTTACCCCAAAGGTACATTTGTTAGGATTCGAGTGAAATTTCCTTAGTCGTTGAAACAATTTTAAGAGATATTCTATATGCTCTTCTTGATTATCGAGACTTTGCTATCATGTCGTCACGTAGACTTGATCTCTTTGTGCATCATGTCATGAAAGAGTAGTCATTGCCCTTTGGTAAGTTAAATCGGCATTCTTTAATCAACGGCATCACTTTGTAGCAAAAGTGCCCGTGGCGTGATGAAGATGTCTTCTACATGTCTTGAGGCCATTCGATCGATTGTAACGGAAGCGTCATGAAGGAAAATACATTAAACTTTGCAGTGCTATCCACTAGCATGTCAATATGCAGTAGTGGGAAATCATCTTTTGGACTTGCTTTGTTCAAGTCCCGGTAGTCAACACACAGTCTGACCTTTCCATCTTTCTTGGAGACAGGCACTATGTTGGCTATCCATTGAGGATATTCAGAAGTGACGAGGAAACCTGCGTTGAGCTGCTTTTGAACTTCCTTTTTGATTTTATTAGCCATTTCAGGGTGAACTCTTCTCAGTCTTTGTTTAACTGGTGGACACTCCGGTCTTAATGGCAAGTGATGCTCCACGATCTTTGGTATCTAAACCGGTATGTCTGGTAGGACCAGCGAACACATCAACATATTCTTTGAGAAGATCTATCGGTTTGCTCTTGGCGTTCTTTGTCGGTGAAGCTCGATATTTACTTCTTTTTGTCTTTCGGAACCCAAGTTGATTGCTTCAAAGGCTCTTTGTGAGGTTGAATGATTCTTTCCTCGTGCTTAAGTAATCGAGAAACCTCATCAGGATCTCTTCTTCAACTTCTTCCTCGGCGACTTCTGAGGATTTCAAAGTTGGGAGAGCATAGAGTTATTGCTTTCAATGGATTTGTCCATACATTGTCTGCATATTTGATTTATGTCGATTAATTAATTTTTCATCATTTTTTTTTGAAAAAGTTAATGTGAAAGTGTATATGATTGTATTTTTTGAAGATTTTTATTGTGTTTTTAGGATTATCATTTCCAAGAAAGGGTAAAATGAAAACAAACACAAAGTGTGGAATCAAAATAACGCATTTTATTTATGATTCACAATGAAACAGGGCCCTAAAATACAAACTCATTCGTCTTGGGCAAGACAAAGAAATTATTTAAAAGCTAAACCTATAAAACATCTCTTCGCTTTGGGCGAGGAGTTCAAAACAAAAGCAAAGATAAACTACTTAGAACTATGAACATTTGTTCGAACTTCAGAGGTTTCGATGGTGGCGAACTCCTTGGAAGTTGAGGTACTCGGTAATTTTCCTTGATTTAACCCTTGAGTAGACTTTGATCGTTGGCCGAGTAGGCTTTGAAGACTACGAGCAGCGGACCTTGCCTTTTGTGTTCTGAAGCGATCTTCAGCTTGATGAGCAGATCGGGAAGTATGGGATCTGACATATGTATTTTGTTGGCCTTTGCGTTGAATTACGAGGATGTACCCTCAATCTTGAAGAGACTCATTGTCGTGACACTTTCTAGTTCGTATCTCGAATCGTACCCTTGATCTTCAGTGGTCACTTTGATGTAGTGGTAGTCAAGATTTGGTTTAACAAATTCCACAGATGCGTCAAAGCAGAGATCTTCGTTTGGAACCTCAATCGGTTGATAGGATCGGGAAGACGTATGCTCCTCTTCTGGTTGACTAGGATACTCAAAAGAATCACCCCATCCGATTAAATTGGGCGTCTTGATTCGATTTTTGAGCTTTCTGGCGCAGTGTATTTCAACATGTAGTCAAACTTGCCACTTGGTTCTCCCAAGGTATCCCAAACTTCAAAAGGGACAGGTGGATTTTCATTCTGTTGTAGGGATATGCCCTTGAATTGATCAATTGGAGGATAGTACCGCGCGTAAGATTCTTCCTGAGACACATATTCAGGGTTGTTTAAATAAGTGCTCCACTCTTCAGATCCGGAGAGATCGCCTTTATCACCTTCAACGGTAATAACGTTAACCTCTTGAAGAACAGGGTTTAAGAAACCCCCACTGTTGAATACTTCTTTGATTGGACGAAATGCTTCATCCTTTTGCTTGTCTTTGGAGAATACGGTGCGAACCGAGTCAACTTTTGTCTCGTTGTTGGAGGTTTGATTACTTGTCCCGTCCTTGACATTGCCATCTTTTACTATCTGGCTGCTTCTTTATAAGAAGAGATAGATGATCTATTTTGCTAGTAGATCCATCTTCTAGCGGATGTCTGAAATATGTCCTTCAACGTCGTTAGGCTGTGATGAAAGAAAAGCTGGATAAATGGCTTATTAATAGCAGCTTGTTCACGATGATGGTCACTAGTTTCCCATTCTTGTGAATTTGGTTTCGATGGAGAGTGGATGTCTGACTCACCTTGATGGATCCATGGTCTTCCTAGTAGACAGCGTAAGCGGTATGCGTCCATGACACGGAAAGTGATTTGGAAGGTATGCGGACCAATTGTCATCGGAGATCGACTTCCCCGATAAGCGACTTCGTGACCCGTCAAAGGCTCTTTATGTCATTGAACTTCATCGGTGTTCCTTTGTAAGCAAGCGAGCGAGAGTCGTTTTGGCATTATGTTTAAGGATGAACCGGTATCCACTAATTCGTTGGACAGAGAATCTGATTGGCAAATCATTGAGATATGCAGAGCCAGATTGTGATCTTTCCCTTCCTCTGGAAGTTCCTCATCACTGAAACTTAAATTATTACAAGCTATTATGTTGGCGACAATACCTCAAAGTGCATTAGTCACATCATGGTCTACATAAGCTTGGTCTAGTACCTTCATCAAAGCTTCTCGGTGAGCTTCGGAGTTCAGGAGTAGAGATAGTATAGAAATCTTGGAAGGAGTATGCATCAGCTGATCCACGACTCGGTACTCGCTTTTCTTGATTAACTTATCTCATCAAAATTTGTGTTGAAGTTGGTTCTCGGGCGGACCAACATTAGTGCTTGGATTAACAGTAGGAATCATTGTGGGATTCTCGGGAGATATATTAGCTGATTTTGTCTAACTTGAGGAGCAGCAGACGGTCTTGGTGACGGAGTATGTACTCGTCCGCTTTGTTACTCGTCCTATCTCAGTTATGTTGACATTAGTTGGAAGAGTTGGCATGGGTTTCTCCTTTCCATCCTCTATCACAGTTGCATTGTATTGATAAGGAATTGCTTTGCTAGAACTGTATGGAACAGGACCGGGTAAGAAAATCACCAAAGGAGACCCTGGAACGTTGGAACCGTTGTATTCAATCTCCACATGCTTGGGTACATTGAAACAGGGGACGATAACGTTTACTTCGGGATTTTCCGAGTTGATATCTGAGACTAAAAGCTTATGCGGAAAATACCCTACTGTATTCACGTCATAGTCATCTCTGTTTTTGTAGACCTGTATGTCACCAATGTCTAGCAATCGTTGAATGTCTGCTCTTATGGTGGGACACCCTCGAAGATCTTTGAAGCAGATGTCACAAGCTACGTAATCGTGTTTAGTGAAGGCACCCATTGTACTGTACGTATCATGGAGATGTACCAAGTTTCCTCTTATCAGATTCACGTCTGTGACGAGATACCTATCTGTATTTCTTAGTATCAGATTCACTGTATGTCCACTGTGACTGGGAAGTGGATTTGCTTGCACGTTGGGATTTGTATTTCTAAAGGAAAGAAGATTAGATTTCACTAATCTACGCATACCTTTTAGCTATGCAATGCTCAAGATCGTGGCCTAGAGCCCCTTGGTGAAAAGGGCAGAATCATCCTGTACCACCGATTTTTAGGACCGGAGGTGGTGACCTTATGCTGTGCAGATTCCTTTCTATTAATGAGGGTATAGTTATGTTATGCGTCATCGGAATTGGGTCGAATTGCGAGACCGAGGCGCAGGTTTGATTGTTAAAGCTGCTGAGCACATTGTCGAGGCTATTTAGTTTGTTGGTTCTTTGAGTTCTTTGGAGCTGGACAATTCTGTGTTTGGACTTGTGTTAACAGTGGGCGTTATGGCAGCTACCTGTCGCTGTTGACTGACATTCTTTCGCGGTTTCCCTCGGGATACCATTCCTATGTCATGTTCTTTTTTCTTTGGAAAACTGGTTCCAACCTTCCTAGTTCCACTAGAAGATCCCGCCTCTTTGGTTAGGCGTCCGGTTCGAACTCCTTCCTCTAACCGCATTCCCATGCTTACCATCTCGGTGAAATCTCGGGGCGGCTAGCGATCATTAGATTAAATAGAATATACCAAGAGTGTTTAAGAATACCTTGGTCATCTCCTTTTCTTCTAATGGTGGGTTGACTTGGGCAGCAATTTCCCTCCAACGTTGAGCGTACTCTTTGAATGTCTCTCTTTCTTTCTGAGACATGGAGCGGAGTTGATCCCGATCGGGAGCCATATCCAAGTTGAATTTGTATTGTTGTCGAAGCTTCACCTAAGTCATTAAATGTTTGGATATTATTTGTCTAATCCATGTACCACTTGATCGGCACACAAGACTATCTTGGAAGTAGTGGATTAACAAGGTGATTGTCGTTGTGCGTGAACATTTTCCTAGCATACATCGTAAGATGGCTCTGTGGATAGGAATTTCCTTTATACTTTTCAAAGTCAGGGACTTTGAATTTTGCAGGTATCCTTACGCGAGGAACTAAGCACAGATCATGGGCGTTCTTCCCAAACGATTCCTTCCCTCGAATCGTTTTAATTTCAAGCTGCATTTTGAGAAGTTGTTCCTGGAGAGTCTCCATCGGGCCACGAGGATTCGTGTTGTCTCCTGGAATATGGTGAACTTCTTTGTCTGCAATAGTGTGCACTACGGAAGCTGAGTTTGTCATGATCGGTTGAGAAACCGTCATAGTTACTTGCGGAAAAGTTATTCCATGTTGCGGAGTAAGTGTTGAGTTTTCTTTTAATGTAGGTACTTCAAGCGTGGTTGTTTGTACTTGAGAAGTTGGTTGGCGAAATCCGATGCGAAATTGAAAGGCATGCCCATGGATAGCCTAACATCTTGAAGAGTGAACTCTTGGCTTGAAGCTGGAGTAGTAGTGTCTTCGAAATGTTTGCTTGATTTTGGTACTTTCGATGTAAACTAGCGACTTTGTCTTCTTTGCCAATGAATTGACAAAAGAAGTGAGTCTCTCCACCTCTTCTTGCGGTGTTATTCTTGCTCTGAAGCTCAACATTTTCTTGCTCAATCCTTCCATTACTTTCCTTCTTTTTGAGCGTGTATTGTATGTTGGGTAGGTGTGGGCGGGTGAGAAACTCAAGCAGCGACTAGCTTGCGATCTTTCCCAATCGAGAAAGATCCTTATGGCGTTGATATCAGCGAAATTTGGGACGTTGGAAACAACACCAATCCATAGATGAGTAAAGCTAAAATAGCTTCAAGGCTACCATACTACCGGCCGGAGAATTTAAGAGCCTTCTCCATTAGGAACTTTGAAGTTAGTCCTAAGTTTTCCTCGGTAGTTAGGTTTTGTCTAAGATTTCTTTAAATGAGTCATTGTTGCAATGTGGTGACTTGAGAATGGCTTCCAAACCATTGAAAGGCACTTTGTTTGATACTGAGATACCTAGTATGTGTGCGTACTCTCCCAAAGTAGGCATCAACTGATAGTCAGGGAATGTGAAGCGGTGGTAGGCGGATCGTGGCGGGCGAAAGTTTTGAAGTCCTTCATCAACGTTAGTGTTCAGAATAGTTAAAAGAGTTCCATAGCGTTTTCTGAAATCCGAGGGATCTTCTACCAAGGATGCTCAACTTCCCTACGTCAGGAATTCTAAAATTGTATCTCTTGGTGAATCTTCCTCTGATGTCCATCACTCTAACCTAAAATATTTACAAAGAAAATCTCTAAATTCTTTGGAAATGGGAAGAAAATAAACTTTTGAATGAATGCATGAATCGGCAAACATGGTTAGTAGTTATACACACGGTCAAGCGTTGAAGTCACGAGCATGGGGCCAACAATAAGAATAAAAGCGTGGTTATGTTCTACGGGCTTATTCATCGTGAAGCAGGTTCTCTAATGTCTGAGCTCAACGCTTCTCTTTGTAATATTATCGGATTTGTTGAATACTCGAAGTCCAATAATATTTTCAAGAAAAACTCACGATCGTAGTCTCGCATGACAATTATTCTAAACTTCGAATAATTTCTACACTACATCCTAAATGGCGGGATGGGTTATGTGTTCTCTGACCACTCGAACATGAAGTTCTCTTGAAAGCAAAATGTCTTCGCAAATACTTGCTAAACACAAATACTCCCAAGACAACCTCCTTTGAGAGGGATCTCAAATTAACTCCGTAAATCTTGAGACTTCTCACAAGTTAATAGGACTATACCCCCCTAGATCTTAAAATGTTTCTTAAATCCGGGTTAGGATTTCTTTCCATCAGATGAAATCGCGAAAACACACAATAAAGAAAAAACAAACATATGCACATATGAAAGCTTAACCCCTTTTTTCTTTTGAAAACAAAAAAAGCTTGGTGCTCTTGAGCGAGTCACATTTTTTGAAAAATCAAAGTTTAGTACTCCCAGCCAGTCGCCATTTTCTGTTCGGTTAAAGTGTGCTAGAATAGAATCTGAATCAGTTCTGCTCGAAGCGATTTACTCTTTTGATTTGTTTATAAAGATGCATGAGATCAAGCTTTATTATTTTCAACACAAGAAAAGATGATTTAATGATTATGAAAAGGGAAATTTAATACCCTCAATTGATTTTGATATGCGTAGACTAGCACAAACTAGGCGTAACACATTGAGGAAATGCAGGTAAGGGGTTTGTTATATAAAGGGAATAGATGGAGCACCTAAATATATGGTTATCCATAGCTTTAAATATGAATATGTTTGATATGTTTGTGTGTTTAATTGCTATTTCTATGATTGGGAAAGTTTCTCCTTTGGGATTTTAAAGAAGGATAGATTATGTGGGATCCTAGTGTTTGTTATTATTGTGCCATAAATCTTTGGATCTTACGCATACATATCCTTAGTGGGAATCAGAGCATTGTTGGTGTAAGCCCTAGAGGCCAATACATTTTGGTACTTGTATCGTGTTATTTATTAATAATAAAGGCTTTTCTTTATTATGTTTTATTTTTGAAATAATAAAGTCCCTAGAATAGTTAGTCTGTTTAATGCAATGTTAAGTGTGACTTAATCATGAGATCCATTAAACATAAGGACACTATTAAAAGTATCCATAATCGAGCTTTATTGTGAAGTGGGATAACATTAAAGCATTGAGATTATTATGAAGATAGTGATGATCACATCTCATGGATCATTGATAAAGAGTTATCAAGTCTTGACATAGGTATAAATATTAGGGTAATATTTATCTTTGGATTGACTCCTTGAAGTACTACATAGAATGTTATGCAAAGTGTCATAAGTTACTCTCATGGTGATAAGTGGTGCATACCACCCTTCGACTGAAACCACTATGGACCCTAGATGTAGAGTCAGTGCTTTATTCGATCAAGCGTTATCCAAAGTAGCGGATGATCATAAAGGCAGATTGATGGGTACTTCACAACATCTTTGAGGGACATGAGTGACCTAGATGGAATTGCCCATCCCGCGTAGCAGGATAAATGTCTAAGGGCCCAATATTGAGGCTGGACAAGGATGACCGGTCTATGCCTTGTGTTCAATATAGACATGAGGGCAAGGGTAATTATACACACAAGTATTATCACGGAAAGTTTTGTCGGATCACATGACATTTCGTAACTTGGGTATGATGATGTGTTGCTAGATACGCTCCTTTTTATTATATTAAATATGATTTAATATAATTGCCAGCGTCGCGAAAACCTCTGGTCACACATAGGGAGTTAATAAGAGATAGTGTAAATAAGGAACATCGTAGAGTGCGGTGTACTTAAATGAAATCTGAGTGGAATACGGAATGTGTGATACGATATATCATAACGTATGATTTCGTGAGCTTTATTGGGTTTTGGTTTCTGCCATTATTGGGCTTTTAGCTTGTAGCCCACACTAGTGGTCTTATAAATAAGACCCTTGTGATGACTTTACACTTGATGCAAAATCCGTCTGAATCCTGCGAGATTTCGTTCACTCTCTCCTCAAGGCTTCCGTTCGTGAGCTGACTAACCTGTGATCGGAAGCAAAGTTGTTAATGTGGAGTAGTAGAGGCGTTGTTCTTCATCAGTTAAGTGATCACGTAAAATCCGAAGCGTCCAAGGTATAAATACTATCAGCGACCATGTCCATTCGTAAGGATCTCTAAAGGAAAATCGAATTTCATTGCAATTTTAAGAGCGATTTTCCTTGATGGTATCGAGCCACTTACGAAACCATGGATCGGATATTTGTTTATTTACATGCGTTATGTTTTATAAGGTTAAAACTCGAATGAATTAAAACATTAATCGATTAAATTAAATTAAAATTTGGCATCATTGTGTATACGATTTGGATGAATCGATGTTGACTATCTTGAATCCGACTTTAGTATGGTGAAGCGGATACATCGGTCATCCATGAGTTACTAATATGATCGATCCACTTTATATATGATATAAACAATTACGATGCAAAGATGGTATATTGGATATCTTTGTTGGTTTCTTCCATTCAATCACATGAAGTTGTTATTCTTATGAGAGATCATCGTTCATTTGCTTGAATCCGACTTTAGTATGGTGAAGCAATGGCATGTTGATCGATCATAGTGAATTATCAATCGAGTTGTGTTTGTGATAAA
Source organism: Vicia sativa (assembly GCA_021764765.1). Lineage (NCBI taxonomy): Eukaryota > Viridiplantae > Streptophyta > Magnoliopsida > Fabales > Fabaceae > Vicia > Vicia sativa. The sequence goes on from CM038796.1 coordinate 205,717,200, forward strand.
CTATTTGCATTAGGGTTCATAGGCACAGGGTTGTCTGTCGGAGATTATACGGAAGGGTTGTAACACACAGAGGTTGTGCGAGCACGTTGATTTAAATGAATTGTTCATTAAAATTTTCGTCGGTAGCCCTAACAACCCGCGAGGCGCCCCTTGACCCCGTCCATTGAGCAGTCGGTGGAACCACCAATCCGGGCCAAGGCGGCGGAACCCCGACTAACTTCTGCGTAGTGTGATCAATCGCCAAAACATAATTTGATTTTCTTAATTAACGAAATTTAAATAATAATAATAAAAGGTGTTTTATTATTTTTCTTGTGTGATCGATTATGGCCTTAGACTCTTTTATTTTATTTTGTATTTTAAATACGACCTGCGTGTCGTGCCTTCCTCTTAATCTCTTGATGTAACTTCTTTTCTCATCTCACTCCTCGTATGTAAAGCAGTATTCTTTTATGTAATGTAATGTTAAGAAGAAGAAAGAATACAATATCAAAGGAGGATAACCTTGGAGGTCTTGCTTGGAAAGTTTAGATCGTCATTAGGTTTAGCTTAGGTTCTCTCATTGGCTTGAGAGAACAATTGCGTAGGAGGCCATACTGTATCTTTTTATATGTATGTTGATGCATATGTTTGTATGTTGATGCATGTGAGGGCGTTTTGCATGTTAAGCGGGTGAGATCAAACTAATAACAAATTCCCTCAAAGTAAATATTAAGTTTATGCTTTCAAGTTTAGCACTCATCAAGACTAGTATCGAACAATGTAGGTTTAAGCCTAGCGAGGTGCATGTTCTATATTGGTAGGTGCGATGGGATAAGTGTAATATCCAATTGCTAAAACTTTGGGTCAAACTTAACTAAACAATTATAATGAGATTATATGTGTTTAGAAGCATGAGTTGGGAATGATCCATGTGATGGATTAGAATAAAGAGTTATTAAGCCCAACTGATATTGAAATTGTATTGGATACAATTGGAAGGTTCCTACCTAAATAAGCGAGTTTTGTGTGTCGACCCTATGACGACTTAAAGCGAAGTGAAATATGGATCTCGACCCACTAGAAAATCTTCCAGCGAGTTTTCGAATCAAATGATGAGGTCATTTGGTTTGAGTAAAATAGTGGGAGCATATTTGATTAAAGGCCTAATTGAATATATTGTTTTAATGATACTAATAAATTTATATCTTTTATGTAGATTACCATGACTCAAAACACATCATCTAACAACATTTTCGATCAATCCTTGATAAGGAAAAATTATGCGGGACAAATTTTTTGGATTGGCACGAAACGAGGATAGTCCTCAAGCATGACAAAAGCGGTATGTCTTAGAGACACTGTTCAGAGAACCTCCTAGTTGCGCCTAAAATTTGAAAGGGATACTTCGCCATGAACTCGGAGTTGCAAAAGCAACATGAGAACATGGCGGCGTTCGATATGATCGGACATCCGAAAATGCTCTATCAAGAGGCAAGAAATGAGAGGTTTCGGGTTTCAAGGCCCTTTTTAATAGCAAGTTGGGGAGACCCTGTGGGTCCCCATGTACTCAAAATGATTGGGTATGTGGAGAACCTTGAAGATTAGGGTTTCCACTTGGAAAGGAACTTCGTGATCGATCTTGCAATCGTTGCGGATAGCTTCGGTCAATTTGTTTTGAACTTCAATATGAATGACTTGGATGAAGTCTTCAGGCCCGCTAAGTATGTTGAGAACTCTTGGCGAGAATATGAAGTCAAAAATCCATTCGATGATCGTAATGGAAAGAAAAGTGAACAAAAGGCCTACTAAGCGGTGGGTAAAGGAAAGGCAAGGTTGTTGCCAAATCCAAACCTACGCTCTGCTTTAAAGCCTAATGGAGGGATAACAAAGAGGCACTGTTTCCATTGCGGTAGGCCGGACATTGGAAAAAGCGCCCAAAGCACACGGAAGAAAGTGGAGTAGAGACTTCAAATTCGGTATTTTGTTATAGAAATTAATTTATCTACTTACGCATCATGGGTATTGGATCTTGGATGCGGTTCTCACATTGTACTAATGTGCGAGGGGCTAAAGAAGTAGAGAATTGGCAAAGGTGAAGTTGATCTGAGTTGGCAATGGAGCAAAGGTTCTTGCTATACATTGGAACTTATGTATTAACTTTACCTAGTGGTTTAATAATTCGATTAGAGCATTATTATGTACACAATTAGCAGGGAATATTATTTCCGTTTCTTGTTTGGACAAGTTTGGTTTTCATTCATAATAAAGAACAATTGTTGCTCTATTTATTTGAATGATATATTCTATCTCTTGCACAAATGAACAATGGATTGTATATCCTTGATCTTGAAATGCCAATTTATAACATTAATACTAAAAGGATTAAACCTAATGAGTTAAATCAAGTTACCTTTGGCATTGTCGCTTAGGCCACATAAATGAGCGCATTTCAAAACTCCATAAAGATGGATTTTGGACTCATTTGATTATGAATCATATGAGACATGCAGGTCTTGTTTAATTGGAAAGATGACAAAATCCCCATTCACGAGGAAAGGTGAAAGGGCTAATGATCTTTGGCACTCATACATCTTGATGTATGTGGACCACTTGAACATACACGCGGAGGAGGTTTTCAATACTTCATCACATTCTTGATGATTTCAGTAGATATGGTTATGTGTATTTAATGAAACACAAATCTGAAACCTTTGAAAAGTTCAAGGAATTTAAGAATGAAGTACAAAACCGACTAGGTAAGAATATCAAAGTTCTTGATCGGATCGAGTTGGTGAATATTTAAGCCTAGAATTTGATGACCATCTAAAAGTGTGGGATTGTATCCCGACTTACTCCTCTGGAACACCACAATGGAATGGTGTGTCGAGAGAAGAAATCGAACCTTGTTGGACATGGTCCGATCCATGATGAGTCACGCCGATCTTCCAAACTCCTTTTGAGGACATGCTCTGATTGACATTGCTTACACATAGTGTTCCTACCAAAAGGTTGAAAAGACACCATATGAGATATGGAGTGGTAAGAGACCACATATGTCTTATATGAAGATTTGGGGTTCGATTTATGTGAAGCAGATCTCAACTAAGCTTGAGCCAATCGACAAATGCTTATTTGTGGGGTATCCTAAAGAAACAAGAGGATATTACTTCTATAATCCTCGAGGGCAAAGTGTTTGTCGCTCGAGGGTTTTCTTGGAAAGGATTTTTTCCAAAGGAATAAGTGGGAGAAAGTAGATCTTGATGAAATTCAAGAATCACAAAGCATTGATACACCTATGGAGGAATTGGGCGGGAAACACAAGTAGTTGTGGAAGAACAACTGCCCATTGAACAAGACCAGCGTGGGTCAAGCAGGATCGTCACCAACTGAAGATATGGATATCTTATAAATGGTCAAGGTGATGTATTGCTCATGGATCAAGATGACTGTGACCTACCAGAGGCCATTCTTGGTCGAATCGAGAAGTGGCTAGAAGCCATGAAATCACAAATGGATTCCATGTACCTAACCAAGTTTGGAACTTGGTAGAGCCACCTATAGGAGTTAATCCTATAGGATGCAAGTGGGTCTTTAAAAGAAGGTGACATGGATGGTAAGTACATACCTATAAGGCAAGGCGGTTGCGAAAGGTTATAAACAAATTCATGGGGTTGACTATGATGAAACCTTTTCTCCAGTTGCAATGCTTAAATCTGTTCGGATTTTACTTGCAATCGCTGCATATCATGATTATGAAATATGGCAGATGGATGTCAAAACTGCTTTCCTAAATGGGAACCTTGAGAGGATGTGTACATGACACAACTGAAGGATTTAACATTCGAGAAGAATCCCAAAAGATATGCAAGTTCTGATCAATCTATGGATTGAAGCAAGCTTCCAGAAGTTGGAATCTTCGTTTTGATGAAACAGTAAAACAGTATGGATTCATCAAGAATGAAGATGAGCCTTGTGTCTACAAGAAGGTTAGTGGGAGCATGATCGTCTTCCTAGTATTATATGTAGATGACATATTACTCATTGGAGCGATGTCCCTACCTTGCAACAAGTAAAAACTTGGCTGAGAAATGCTTTTCTATGAAGGACCTTGGTGAGCGACCTATATATTAGGAATAAGGATCTATAGAGATAGATCACAAAAGCTGCTTGGCCTAAGTCGGAGTACATACATAGATAAAGTCTTTGAGGCAGCTTTAATATGCATGATTCCAAGAAGGATTCATTCCTATGCAACATGGCTTGTGTCTATCAAAACACAATCCCTTCACGAAGGAAGAAAGGATCGCATGAATAAGATTCCATATGCATCACAATAGGATCTATCATGTATGCCATGCTATGTACTCGACCAGATGTCTCGTATGCTTTAAGTGCAGCGGTAGGTACCAATCGATCTGGTGATGCTCATTTGGGTGGTATCAGAATATCCTTAAGTACTTGAGAAGGACTAAGGACTCATTCTTGATATATGGAGGTCGGGAAGAGCTTGCTATAGTTGGATACCGATGCTAGCTTCGGATGATAAGGATGACTTTAGATCTTAATCGGTTATGTGTTTTGCTTAAATGGTGGTATGTGGTGGAAGAGTTCAAAGCAAGCGATTCTTGATTCTACAAGGGCGAGTATATTCTGCCTCAGATGCGACAAAAGAAATTTTTGGATCAAAGTTCATTAGTGAACTTGGCATAGTCTAACATTGTGGATCCCATTGATCTCTATTGTGATAACAATGGTGCTATAGCACGAAGCTAAGGAGCCTAGATCTCACCAAAGATCCAAACACATACTTAGGCGTTATCACCTCATTCGAGAGATAATCGATCGGGGAGATGTGAAGATATGCAGTACCACACTTGACAATGTCGTGACCCACTAACAAAGCCTCTTGCAATGAAGCATGATGGCCATACTAGATCTATGGGCATTAGGGGTATGCTGATTGGCTCTAGTGCTAGTGGGAGATTGTTGGTGTAAGCCCTAGAGGCCATACATTTTGGTACTTGTATCGTGTTATTTATTAATAATAAAAGGCTTTTCTTTATTATGTTTTATTTTTGAAATAATAAAGTCCCTAGAATAGTTAGTACATTTAATGCAATGTTAAGTGTGACTTAATCATGAGATCCATTAAACATAAGGACACTATTCTTAAAGTATCCATAATCGAGCTTTATTGTGAAGTGGGATAACATTAAAGCATTGAGATTATTATGAAGATAGGTGATGATCATCTCATGGATCATTGATAAGAGTTATCAAGTCTTGACATAGGTATAAATATTAGGAGTAATATTTATCTTTGGATTGACTTCATATGAGTACTACATAGAATGTTATGCAAAGTGTCATAAGTTACTCTCATGGTGATAAGTGGTGCATACCACCCTTGACTGAAACCACTATGGACCCTAGATGTAGAGTCAAGTGCTTTATTCTTGATCAAGCGTTATCCGTGCTGGATGATCATAAAGGCGATTGATGGGTACTTCACAAAGCATCTTGAGGACATGAGTGACCTAGATGGAATTTGCCCGTCCAGTATGGGATAAATGTCTAAGGGCCCAATATTGGCGGACAAGGATGACACGGTCTATGCCTTGTGTTCAATATAGACATGAGGGCAAAGGGTAATTATACACCAAGTATTATCACGGAAGGTTTTGTCGGATCACATGACATTTTCGTAACTTGGGTAGCGATGTGTTGCTAGATACAGCTCACTTTTTATTATGTTAAATATGATTTAATATAATTGCCAGCGTCGCGAAAACTCTGGGTCACACACATAAGGACGATTAATAAGAGATAGTGTAAATAAGGAACATCGTAGTGCGGTGTGCTTAAATGAAATCAGTGGAATACGGAATGTGTATACGATATATCATAACGTATGATTTTCGTGAGCTTTATTGGGTTTTGGTTTACCGCCATTATTGGGCTTTTAACTTGTAGCTAGTGGTCTTATAAATAAGACCCTTGTGATGAAACTTTTACATGATGCAAAATCGGTCGAATCCTGCAGATTCGTTCCTCTCTCTCGAAGGCTTCCGTTCGTGACAACTATGCTGATCGGAAGCAAAATTGTTCGTGTGGTGAGTAGACGTTGTTCTTCATCAACGTTAAGTGATCACGTCGAAAATCGAAGCGTCACAAGAGGTATAAAATACTATCATGACCATGTCCATTCGTAAGGATCTCTAAAGGAAAATCGAATTTCCGCTGCAATTTTAAGAGCCGATTTTCCTTCAAGCATTTGTAGCTCGGATCTAAAGGGATCTACGGGTTGTTTGGTCTGAGGAAGAAAGAAATTTTCTCGGCAAGGATGAGACCTTGTGCCTACGTATTCTCAAAGGATGTTGAGAAAGTCGAGCAATCGTAGTTCCACTTATGCTAGTGGAAACAGCAGGATGTTAGTAAGAGACACAGACAAATGTCATCTTCATGAAAAATGTATTTAATCTATTCCATCACATACATTTTTGAAGGGATTGATTGATTAAAATCTTTAAATCGTAAGCTATCGGTGTTTTGCTTGAGTGTACAAGCGTTACCACTTACATGTTTAAGAAGATGTTTTGAAAAAAAGTGAATCTTTTAATTGTAAGCATTAGGTGTTTTGCTTGAGTGTCACCATTACCACTTACGATTAAGAGATGTTTTTGTTTGAAAAGAGTTTTGAAAAGTTTTTGATTGTATGTGATGTGATAGATGAGATACTTCTTCCATAGAGATGATAAGCGTCTAAATCTAGGAGAAATTGATTGGATTAAGGGGATGCTTTTAAAGCCCATGGGTCCTTGTATTGTAAGCGAGAGGAGGCATTCGAGGGTCATCGAGGGTCCTTGTATGAAGCTCAAGAGGAAGCTATAGGGTATGGTGGCATTGGCTTTAAAGGGATTTCAGGAAACCATCCTTTTGGAAGTAAGAGCAATTTCAGGAAATTATACTCTCGGTTATCCTATTGTGGTGATTCTTTGTATTGGAAGCACAATAGGAGGCTGTTAAGAGATTTCTGGTCTCTTTCTATGTATGATGTCGAGAAAGCTAAACTCAATGAGGAGTTCTTTTGAGCGAAGCCCAGTGGGTGACTCAGCAGTGTTGTCTTATATGAAGCCTAGCGGAGGCTAAACTTCGATGAATGAGTTTTCTTATATGAAACCTAAGAGGAGGCTGAACTCGGATGAATAGTTACCTTGTACAAAGCCCAGAGGAGGCTAAACTCTGCAGGGATGAGTTGTCTTGTATAAAGCCAAGAGGAGGCTATAAGCGTGGGTAACCTATTGGTTAGACTAGTTGTTATGTTATAACTAGGCATTATATAAACAAGTGTGTGTATGTGTGATATGTATTCACGAGGAGTTTATGAAGGAAATATAAACAATGCATGTAATTTTATTTACAAAAGTTTATGAAGGAAATATAATCAAGTGTACGTGAAGCGAGCGTTTAAAACAACGTAACTTGATTATTTACAAGTTGAATTGTGTACAAGGAAGTAAATATGTACGAGCAGTATTTATGTATAGGAGGATGTGGATGTACATAGGAGGTTGGGACTTACACCATAAGGGTGGCCCATTGGTTTAAAAAGTTTCACGGGGAATAATGCTCCTTTTAATACCAATGGTCTTTAGTCATACACAAGTGAAGTGAAACAAGCGATCGAAGTTTATGCAACTTGAGTATAAAAAATGTCTGTATTATATACGGTAAAATTGGTATATTCATAAAGAATTGGATATGTACAAAGGAAAATATGTATGTACATAAAGAATGTTGGGACTTACGTGGAGGCCCGTGATCGATTAAAAATTGAGGAAAGCGAAATCGGTTTTATCGTTTAATCGGATCGATCATGGAAAAAAGATGCAAGTTGTGAAAATTTTGAAGAATGTTATTTGAAAGTGTTTTGAAAAGTGAAATTTACTTGTGAAAAGTTTTGAAAAGAATCGGGTTTGAAGGTTTGAAAAAATCACCTTTAAAGGTGTTTTGAAAAGTACTCAAAGTACCGTTTTCGGCTCGATCAAAATATAATCGGATGAAAGTTTTTCTGAAAATTTTGCACTATCATAAAATAGATACATTAATTGACAAGTGTACAAAAAATCACCACAAAATTAGGAGTTTTGATTGGGTTTTGAAAAGTCAAGTTTAAAAAATACAAAGTTTGGTAAAAAATGGTCCCAAATTTTGTGAACGGGACCTCAAGGCAAAACAGAGCATAAGTGACTTAAGGTAATGGCAACTTATTTGAAGTAACAATACATCTGTGTATTGAAATCAATTAATTTATAATATTATAAGCGGATATTTGAATTTTTCAAAAAGCAGCTCATCTTCTTCCTCAATCCTTGATCAATCCTCAGATCTTAGGTTTCTTGATGAAATCAAAGATGTAAACATGAAAGTTGATCGTTTTGAGCCGGGAACATGATGGCATCACTTAATTTCATTTATTTTAAGCTAATCATGATTGAATTTCGAAGAACACGAAGAACCTAAAGCTGAAAAATCTAATTGAAATCGTGTATGGTGAGTGATTTGATCAATTGATTGAGGTTAATGATCGTGGATAGTGCGAAACAAAATGGCCAAGGTTTTTGATTTGAATCAAAGAATCATAGATTTGAAGTTGGTGTTCTTACTGTTGAAGTTGGAATCGAATTTTGTGTTGGAGTGTTTCGATTGAGTTTTGTGATTGCTTGAGCACCAGCGGACCTTATGGAAGGTGTGAGGATGGTGCGCACTTCATGAACTTGCACAGATTGATCGACCAAGTCGACGCATACAGCTCAAAGTGAAACTGGAAATCGTGGTTATAGGTATTCTGAGTTTGTTGTTAATGATGTGCATCAATGTCTATGATGTATGTTGATAATGTTTGGATGATCGAACTCAAGTTGCTCGAGCCAAACCATGGATTAAAGTTTAAAGGCGTTTTGGCAAGCTTGTGTACATAGAATGCAAAATCTGATTTCTAGCTTGTTTATGTTGATTTTATGTTTCAAACAAGTTTCATATTGATATTAAAACATATTAGACACCAAATTACTCAAAGTTTTTCACAATTTTTCAAAAATGCAAGTTTTCTCAAATATCACTATGTTTCTTGAATTTTGAAAGAAGAGAGCATGTTCTTGCATGGCTTTGGTGTGTTTGAATTTGAAAACAAAACCTCTATTTATAGGCCTCAAGTTCTGAAAATAAGTGAGAAAGTTTGGCTTTGGTAGTTTCGACTTGCCTTAGAGGCGAGGAAGTCATTTTGCATTAAATGCAAAGGAAGCTTCCTTTAACCATGGTTAAATCTTACCTTGATCTTATCTCTTTACAATTACTCTCACTCTGATTTATCAGCTCTAATCCTCTTGGCTAGGTGGCATGCTTCTAGAAAGAAAGAAAAACTCAAAATGACCTATAATTTTGAACTTTGTACTTGAAAATTATGGATTTTGAGCTCTAAGTTTCAAAATCATAAGTATGTCTAGACTCCATGGATTTGAGAGTTCTTGGACATTTGGAAAGCTTGTTTCAAGGGCTACGACTTTCATGTTTTAGTTTTTCCAATTCAAAGTGGAACTATGTGAAAAAATGCCATGAAGTTTGGAAAAAGTACAAAATTTTAACACTTGAAAATTTTTAAAGTGTTGAAAATTTTGACTTTTATTGACTTTTCAAATTTCTTGATTTTTATGATCATGATGGATCATTTGAAGTATTTTGATGATTGAAAAGTTTTGTTTTGAAAAAGTTGACCAAAAGTCAAAGTTTGACTTTTAGGTCTGAGATGAAATTTCATCGATGTTTGAGAAATTGATGATGAATCCTGAACTTCGTGATGTTTTGAATCCAGAAATTAGGTCAACATGTTGTATCTAAGATATGAAGATCAATCTCAATCAAAAGTCATCCATTGATCAGAAAATCAAAGATTACTCATGCTCGACAAAAACCCTAATTTGTCGATCCTTGATAGATCAATGAGAAAAGTTGGATATCTGAAGATCAGAGGTTGATGATTTGATCAAGATAGATCAAATGAAGTGAATGAAACTCAAACCCTACTTGGTTGCCTCTTGAATCAGATGAAAAATTGATGAAACCCTAATTTTGACCTGTAGAAGCTACACGATTAATTACATTACGAATTGTTAGTGATGCAATGATGCAAATGTAAGGTGGTATATTAGGTTAAAAATTGGGGTATGACACCATCTCGGTGAAATCTCCGGGAGTGCTGGCGACCATGCGTTCATAGTAAAATGGGCCAAGAGTGTTTAAGAAAACCTTGGTCATTTCTTTCTCTCCCAACAATGGGTTGACTTGGTGATTTCCCTCAACGTTAGGCGTATTCTTTGAATGTCTCTTTTTCCTTGAGACATGGAGCGGAGTTGATCTCAATACGGAGCCATGTCCAGTTAAATTTGTCTTGTTGGACAAAACCCGCCTAGGTCGTTGAATATGGATATTTGCACTATCTAACGTGTACCACTTGATGCGGCACGATAAAATTGTCTTGGAAATAGTGAATGAGCAATTGGTGATTGCATTATCGTGAACATCTTCCTTGCGTACATCGTTAGATGACTTTGAGGGCGAATTTCCTTTATACTTCTCAAAATCGGGATTTTGAATTTGAGTATCCTTACAGCGAGGACTAGGCATAGATCATGGGCATTCTTCCCAACCAATTCCTTTCCACGGATTGTTTTGATCTCTAGCTGCATCTTATGGGTTTGTTCTGGAGATTTTCCATAGCCCGCGAGGATTAGTGTTGTCGCTGGATTATGATAGACTTCGTACGTAGTAGCGTGAACTACGGGTGAGTTTGTCATGATCGGTCGTGATACCGACATAGTAACTTGAGGAAAAGTTACTCCGTCTTTGCGAGTAAATCTGGTCGAAAGGAGGAACCTCGATCGTGGTTGCATGCTTGAGAAATGGGTTGACGACATCCGATGCCAAAATTGAAAGGCATACCCATGGATAACCTTGGCATCTGAGAGAGGATTCGGCTGCAACAATTGAAGCTGGGAGTAGTAGTGATCTAAATCCTTGTTTGATTTTGGTACTTAGCGTTGCTTGCGACCTTGAGTAGTTGCTAGCAGACTTACCAAAGTGAGTCTCTCCACCTCTTCTGAAGTGTTGTCACGGTGCTCGAGCTCAACATTTCTTGTTCAAAACCATCCATTATTTTCTTCTTTTTGAGCAGTGTTGTATGTATGGTATTGTGGCGTGGTCGAGAAACTCTAAGGCGCGGCGACAGCGATCTTTCTTTACGGAAAAAATTCAAAGATAAGACTCTAAACAACAAACTCGATATGCAAAGTATGATGCATGATTATGAATGCAAAGAAAAAGAATTTCAAAATTTACGCTAAGAGAGAATTTCTAGAAAATATTTGGATGGAAAACACTTATTTTATTAAATATTGAAAGAAGATTACAATAATTTTGTTCTTACAATGATAAAATAAATGATAAAACTAAAGCTAAACTAATTAATAGTCTTAAATCGATGAAGAACCAAAGGCTTGATGTAGCGTCAGCTGAGTTTCTTTTCCATAATGAGCTTCGATTCGACTTTCTCGGCTTTAAGCTTGCGATGACTTTCTTCCATTAAATCGGTAGAGGATCATTGGTTGTCATTCCTTCAAGCTTTCTTTTCTTTCTTTGATGTATCTTTTGATCGCGTTATCTTTCCGGCGAATCTTCTCATCTTTCTCCATGAGCCATTCATCTTGGAAGTAGGCGTTTTCTCATGATCTTTGACACGATTCTTAAGCTTCTCGTTTTGAGTCGGTCTTAAAGAACTTGTCTTCCAAATCCTCTTTCTCGAAGCCTCATCTTGGCCAAAGCTTCTTGGTATTCTCCCATAGTTTCAACGGAAGAATGGTTGATTTTGATGCTCTGAGAACATGGGCTCTTCATAAGCATAAGGCATTGAATTCCTTGCTCTTTTCTTCACCCAAAGTGTAGATTTCCAAGGTTACATAATTCCTTGCATTACCTTTTCCTCTCTTTCGGATGTGATGCCAAGCTCTTATCATTCGGCATTCAAACCTTGGGAATCTTCCCCTCATGATAAAAGTAACTCTCTTTGTAAAAGCCAGAGGTTTACTAGAGTTTGCATACCGAGTTGACGTCTTGCCAAGAATGGGTTATAGTTGATTCCTCCTTTCATCTGAGGTAGGAAAGTACGTTGGCAAATTCTCCACGACTTTCAATGATTTCCATCTCATTGTTTGCCAAGGTATACCAATGGATATCGTTGTTTGTAAGAACATGAGTCTTGAGACCAATGCCAATCGTCTTTGTTTTCATGAAAGATATGAGATTTAGGCAAGTGTGAGACAATCCATTTGAAAAGCAGTACACAAACACGATAGTTCCATCTCCTTGGCGATTCCTATGATGAATGGAAATCGTGTCACCAAGCAAAGTGGGAGCAGGATTTCCAATCGGAAAGATTCTTATGGCGTTGATATCAACGAAACTTGGGGCGTTGAAACAACACCAATCCATAAATGAACAAAGCTAAAATAGCTTCAAAGGCTACCACTACTCTGAAAGCGGAAAATTTAAGAGCATTCTCGATTAGGAACTTTGAAGTTAGTCCTAAGAGTTTTCCTTTGGTAGTTAGATTTTGTCTATCTCGATTTCTTTAAGTGAGTCATTGTTGCAATGGTGACTTAGAATCGCTTCCAAACCATTGAAAGGCACTTTATAAATCTTGAGATACCTAGGATGTGCGTACTCTTCAAAGTAGGCATCAAGCGATAGTCGAGGAAAGTGAAACAACGATAGGTTGGATCGTAAAAGTGAGCGAAAGTTTTGAAGTCCTTCATCAACGTTAGTGTTCGGAATAGTTAAAAGAGTTCCATAGCGTTTTACGAAATCCGGTATCTTCTACCAAGGATGCTAACTCTTTAACTTTCCTACATCAAGAATCTAAAGCATATTTCTTGGTAAATCTTCCTCGTCCATCCTCTAACCTAAAATATTTTACAAAGAAAAATCTCTAATTTCTTTGGAAATAGGAAGAGAAATGAAATTTTTGAATGAATGCATGAATACCACAAACATGGTTAGTATTACACACGTTCAAGCGTTTGATGTCACGAGCATGAGGCCAGAATAGAACCAAGCGTGGGTAAGTTTAAGGCTTATTCATACGTGAAGCAGGTTCTCACGATAATGCGGGTTCAACGCTTCTCTTTGAAATATTATTGGATTTGTTGAATACTCGAAGTCGATATATTTTCAAGAAAAAAACTTCGCTGATCGTAGTCTCGCATGACAACTATTCTAGGCTTCGCTGAATAATTTTGCACTACATCCTAATGGCCAGGATGGGTTATGTGTTCTCGACCACTCGACTCGTTAGTTCTCTCGAAAGCAAAAATGTCTTCCCATACTTGCACTAAACACAAATACTCCAAGACAACCTCCGAGAGAGGGATCTCAAATTAACTTAATAAGTCTTGAAATTTCCCACAGTTAATAGGACTATACCCCCACCTAGATCTTAAAATGTTTCTTAAATCAAGGTTGGATTTCTTTCCATCGAGATAAATCGCGAAACACATAAAGAAAAACGAAAACAAACATATGCACATATGAAAGCTTATCCCCTCTTTTTCTTCTTT